>QEPC01011796.1:3829356-3859207 GCA_003113815.1 Sphenodon punctatus | reverse complement strand
GAGTAGAGAGATAGAGTTGAGTGTCATCAGTGTAGAGGTGATATTGGAAGCCATCGGCAATGAGTTTGCCTAGGGACAGGGTATAGATAGAGAAGAGGAGAGGGCCAAGGACAGAGCCTTGGGGAACGCCAACCAAGAGGGGAAGGGAGGAGGAGGTGGAATTGACAAGAGACACGTTGAAGGAGTAGTCAGAGAGGTAGGAGGAGAACCAGTCGAGGATGGAGCCACAGAAGCCAAGGGAGTGAAGTGAGTCCAGCAAGAATGAGTGGTCAACAGTATTGAAGGCAGTAGAGGTCAAGGAGGACAAGAATGGAGTAGAGGCGATTAGATTTAGCCACAAGAAGATCATTGGTGCTCTTAGCGACAGCAGTTTCAGTAGAGTGAAGGGGGCGAAAGCCAGATTGGAGGGGGTCAAGGGAGGAGTTGGCGGAGAGGAAGTCGAGACAGCGGGAGTAGAGAACATGTTCAAGAAGCTTGGAAGCAAAAGGAAGGAGTGAGACAGGACAGTAGCAAGAAGAGTCAGAGGGGTCAAGAGTGGACTTTTTGAGGATAGGAGAGACAGTGGTGTGCTTGACGGCGGATGGAAAGGAGCCAGTAAAGAGGGAGAGGCTGATTATGTGCAGGAGGGAAGGGGTGACAGTGGAAACAATGGAGGTCAGGTGGTGGAAAGGGATGGGGTCAAGGGGGCAAGTGGAAGAATTGGAGGAGGAGAGCAGGGAGGAGATTTTCTCAAGGGAGGTGGGAGGGAAGGAGGACAGGAGAGAAGGAGGGAGAGGGGAGGGAGTAGGAATAGGAGAGGAGTGGGAAGCGATGTCAAGGCAGATCTTGTCTACCTTGGAGGTGAAGAAGGAAGCAAGATCCTGAGCAGAAAGGGAAGAGGGAGGAGGAAGACAGGGGGACTTGAGGAGGGAGTCAAAGGTGGAGAACAGGTGGCGAGGGTCCCGAGAACAGGACTCAATGCGGGAGGCATAGTAATGCTGTCTAGCGTGGGAGATAGCAGAAGTAAGGGAGGAGAGACAGAATTTGAAGTGAAGGAAGTCAGCATGAGAGTGGGATTTGCACCAGAGGCATTCAGCAGCACGGGTGCAAGAGCGGAGGTGACGGATACTGGGGGTGAGCCAAGGACGGGGGTTGTGGGAGTGGGCAGGGCGGGAAGAGAGGGGGGCAAGGGAGTCAAGGGTGGAGGAGAGAAAGACTGGGACTAATGCTGGACAGTATTAACAAAAAAGATAAAGACGGAACAGTTCACACACTCGACTTGCTTAAGAAAAATATATTGAAATTGGGGGAGGGATGCAGAAAAGAGGGAAGAAGGGGGGAAAGAGGGCGGGAAAGGGACCATATTTAAGTCAAATCACATTTGGTTAACGTAATAAGAATAACGCAGTGTCACATGGGGAAGGAAGGGGGGAGATGGGGAGGAGGGGGGAGAGAGGTTGAGAAGGGGAAGTAAATGTAATATCTTGATTGGAATGTGACATTATATTGTTAAAGTTAAAATAAAAAAGAAATATATATTTAAAAAAAAGGTGGAGGAGAGAGAGACATTGAAAGCAGAAATGGCAGAATCAGGGGAGTAGGAGGAGAAGACTGAGGGGAAAAGGGGGGAGAGAGAGGAGACAAAGTCCAGGGGGTTAATGGCCTGCAGGTCACAGAAGGGGTGTCAAGACAGGGAAGAGGAGGGGGGACAGTGGAAGACATTGAAAGAGGCAAGGAAATGGTCAGGGATGGGATGAGGAACAAAGGAGAAATCAGAGACAGAGTAGTTCCTAGAGAAGACGAGGGCAAGAAAATGGCCATTAGCGTGGGTGGGGGAGTTGGTCAAAAGGTGGAGGTTGAAGGAGGAGGCTAGTAAGAGGAAGCGAGAGATGGAGGGCTGGAAAGGGACATCAATGTGAATGTTGATGTCACTGAGGATGAGAGTGGGGATATCGTCAGAAAGGAAGAAAGGAAGCCAAGACTCAAATTCAGAGAGAAAGAGAGAGCCAGGGGGGCGGTAGATGACAGCGACATGGAGATGGAGTGGGGAGTAGAGGCGCACACAGTGAACCTCAAAGGAAGGGAAAGAGTGAGGGGGAGGAGAAAGTGGTTGGAATTGACAGGAGTTAGTGAGGAGGAGGCCCACGCCACCACCCCGGTCTTCAGGGCGTGGCTGGTGAGAAAAGGAGAGACACCCCACCCACCCCAAAGGAGAGGATAAACTGGGTGACAGAGTCAGAGGGGGAGATCCAAGTTTCAGTAAGGGCAAGGAGCTGGAGGGAGGGAGAGAGGAAGAGATCATGGATGTAGGGGGCTTTATTGGCAGAGGAGCAACAGTTCCAAAAGGAGCAGGAGAATGGGAGCTGATCATGGGGAAGGCATGGAATGGGGATAAGATTTGGAGAAAGGGGGTGATGGGGCAGGCGAGAGATAGGGGGGTGGGAGAATATCAGGAGGGGAAGGTAGCCAAGGGGGAGGAGGAAGTGTGAGAAGGTTGGAGAGAAGTGATAGGCTGGGGGGGAGGAAGGAACAGGGGGGAAAGAAGTAGACAAAAGAAGATGGGGAGGAGGGGAAAAGGGGAGAAGGAGGGAGAGGGAAGGGGAGAGATTAGGGCAGGCATGATGGTGGACAGGATAGGTAATAGAGAAGAGACAGAGAAGAACGAGGTGGAGAGTGGCTGACCTACTGGCCACCGAGGAGCCACCAGGTGCCAGAAGTACCCTTAGGCTTACCCTTAGTTGGTGGTGTTGGAGTATTCTGCTGGCGAGTGATCTTATGGTGCACGCTGTAAGGCCGCCTGGTCACTGGAACTCGGGCGGCAGAAAGGCCAAGCTCCAGGAGGGTCACGGCATCCTCAGGTGATGACAGTCGAGGCAGCTGGGAGAGCATGCAGATGAGCTGCAACCTCACCAGTTCCTCACATATATAAAATATGTGTGCGCGTATTTATAATATATATGAAAGAAATCTTACGCAAGAGCAACACTGAAGATAATTTGTCAGTAATTCACAAAGTCTCTAAGGAGAAGTAATCTAGACAAAAATGGGAATACTCACATGGGGCATTCTGTAAATCCCTGATAGAATTTGTTCACACAGAGTGTTCCTTAGCCTAATGTAAATTATCATTCCAAAAGCACCTAGCTGTTTGTATGACCACACCTTCTACTAGGAAGGTAAACTAAGCTGTGGTATCCTCAGAGGGTAAATTATTTCTGGATAAGGTACATTTTATGTGAAGAGGCCCTTAGAGACACACGGATTGCATGTTGTTTCATATGGGAGATGATCCTGGACCAGGCGGCCAACATTGCATGTATTACAGAGACCTGGCTGGACACTGAGTTGGGGCCTATACTGGCTGACCTTGTTCCAGCTACGTATTCCGTTCAGCATCAGCTGTGACTGGAGGGACGGTAGGGCGGTGTAGTCATTATTTTTAAGGATGTCTTGTCTGTGAGGAGATTTCCTGTGCAATCTATCATGGGTCTAGAGGGTCTCCATCTGGTGTTGGATTTGCCCGGAGACAGAGTGGGGATACTGCTGATATACCAAACACCCACCTGTACAGCAGCTTCCCTGCCCGCACTGACCGAGCTGGTGTCGGAGGTGGTCTTGCATTCCCCCAGGGCAATAGTCCTGGGGGACTTCAACATCCATGTCAATGGCAGTCTTGGATCGGCAGAGCACGAGTTCATGGCCGCCATGGTAACCATGGGCCTGTCTCAGAGAGTGGTGGGCCCCGCACATATTGGAGGACATACCCTAGACATGATATTTTGCACTGGTCTTGAGGCGGGGATCTGTTAGTGGGGGAGGTGTTAACAGTGCCCTTGTCATGGACAAATCATTATCTCCTCCAGGCTGGTAGACTGGCACATGTCGGCCCCCAGGAGAGTACGGAACCAGTTAGGTTGATTCGCTCCCGAAGGCTTATGAAACCAGAAGGGTTCCAGACCGCTCCAGGGGATGTTTCCTCTGACCTCGATGGCCGCTCACTTGATGACCCCGTGACCATGTGGAATTTCATGTTGGTGGAGGCCATCGACTGTGTGGCCCCCCAGGTGTCCGCTCCTTAATCGTCGACAACACAGGTCCCTGTGGTATATGGAGGAGCTGCGGCGGTTAGAGTGACGGTGGCATCGCTCGCGTGCTGAAGTTGACCGATTGCGGCATAGAGTCTGGTTACATACCTATGCTGTTGCGGTGTGGACAGCAAAGAAGGTTTTCTTTGCTGCCCTCATTGCGTCCGCTAAGTCCTGCCCGGTGGAACTTTTCTAGGTGGTGACTGGGGAGCTGGTCAGTCCGGCCTTCCTCTGCCTGGATTTAGAGACATCAAATGTCCACTGTGACTTGTTTGTGGACTTTTTTGCTGATAAAACCGCTCATTTGAAGCAACATTTTTAGCAGTAGGTGAACCAGAGGCAGTAGAAGCCCCTTCTTGCCCTGTTTTGTGGGATGAATTTCAGGATGTGTCACCCTCAGATGCGGGAGATGCTCTTGGGACTGTCTGAGCCACTTATTGTGAATTAGATCCATGCCCATCCTGACTGGTTAATTAGATCCATGCCCATCCTGGCTGGTTAAGGCAAGCCGGGGGACTCTAGGGCTGTTGCTGGCCGGGATAGTCAACGCCTCCCTTGAGGAAGGCAGGATGCTGGACTGTCTAAAGGAGGCTGTGGTGTGGCCCCTGCTCAAGAAACCATAATTGGATGTTGGCGTCCTGGCCAGCTATCATCTGGTCTCTAACCTTCCCTTTTTAGGGATGGTTATTGAATGGGTGGTGGCTCGACAGCTTCAGGGGCATCTGGACTGGGTCAATTTTCTTGATCCCTCACAGTCTGGCTTTCATCCGGGTTATGGTACTGAGACTGCGCTTGTGGCCTTGGTCAATGACCTCTCCTGTGAGTTGGATCAGGGTCATTCGACCCTGTTGATTCTGTTAGATCTCTCAGCTGCATTTGATAACGTTGATCATGAGCTGTTGGTGACTCAGCTGCGGGACCAGGCAGGGATTAGCAAGACTGTTCTTGAATGGTTCCGCTCTTTCCTGGCTGGGAGAACCCAACGTGTGGTGCTGGGTGATTGTTCATCTTCTCCCCAGGGCCTCATGTGTGGGGTCCCACAGGTTCCATTTTATCCCCTCTTTTGTTCAGTGTGCATATGCAGCCTTTGGGGGAGGTTGTCAGGGAGTTTGGTGTAAGGTGTCATCAATATGCTGATGACATCCAGCTAGAGCTCTCATTTTCATCTGACCCAGGTCTGGCAGTCTTGGTGCTTACCTGGTGTTTGTCAGCTGTGGAGGATTGGATGAGGGTGAGCTGCCTGAAGTTAAATCCTGACAAGACGGAGGTGCTGGTTGTGGGGAAAGCCAGTAGAGTGATGGCCCCCATCATTGATGGGGTCCGTCCTCCCCTGGTATCTCAGGTCCATAGTCTGGGGATGCTCTTGGATCCATAGCTCCTCCTGGATGTTAAGGTGGTGGCTGTGGCGAAGGGGGCATTCCGCCAGTTACATCTGGTATGTTGGTTTAGGCCGTATGTCTCAGACTCGGATCTGACCACAGTCATCCATGCTTTTATTACCTCAAGACTGGACTACTGTAATGCACTCTAGGTGGGGCTACCCTTGGTGCTGGTTCTGAGACTGCAGCTGGTGCAGATTGCGGCGGCCCGTCTCCTAAAGGGGATGGGCCGACGTGAGCACATTACACCGGTGCTTCACTCTTTGCACAGGCTGCCGATAATCTTCCGGGCCCAATTCAAGGTGTTGGTGTTGACCTTTAGAGCCCTAAACGGCCTGGGCCTCACCTACCTGCAGGACCGCCTCACCCTCCGAATTCTGGATCAGCCCCTGCAGTCGGCCTGGGGCGCCCTCTTCGAGGTCCCCCAGGTTTCCCGGGTGTCTACCATGAGGAGGGTTTTTTCGGTGGCTGCGGAACTCCCTCCCGTTGGAGGTCCACTGGACCACCAACCTCCCCTCTTTCCGTAGACAGTGTAGGACCTGACTGTTCCGCTGGACCTTTCCCGAGGGAGACGAGGTGGGTGGGTTGGGTTAGGGAGGGTTTGGGTATGGGTTATTTTAATCTGGGGATTTTATGTTGTTTTAATTGTATTTTAGTTATGTATTTTTAAATGGTGTTAGCCACCCCCGAGATGCTTATAGCAGGAGGGGGCGGCATATACATTTTTATAATAGTAATTCATGGTCACAACTGTGGCTCTGATTCATCAAAGCCCTTAAGCATGTGTTTAACTTTAAATCACCATCTAAAATATGCGAAGTCTGGCCAAGCCTATGCTAGTATCAGTGATGATTCCCAATGGTCATGATCTTCAGATGTTCCATGGTCGTGGTTGTGAGATTTCCTGGGTTTCATTGCTGAGATCCACAGAGGAGCAATTTGATTAAACTCATCTCTTTACTTTTGCGGTTAGGATTCAGAGGCTGTTGGGTGACTTCTTCTAAAGCAGGGATGGAGAACCTTAGACCCGGGGACCAACTGCTGCCTGCAGCAAGACTTTATTTAGCTCCTTTTGAGTTCCTTGATCTGGCCCCCGTATTCAGTTCCTCCCCCTCCCCCACAACACTGAAAGTGATCTCTGGGTAAGGGAGCAGAAATGAGGGCATGTCCGCAAGGAGAGGGAACAGATCCATGAACTTGGACCCACCCCCATTTTCCTGAGTTATACCACTTAAGCATCCCACTCTCAGAGCCTGTACTAATTTTCAAAGTGGCCCGTGGAAGAGAAAAGGTTCTCCACTTCTGTTTTAAAGCATAGTTCTTCAGTCTGTGAGCACCCCGCTGCTTTCAGTCACATAACCATTGCTTATTTCCAAGAATAGGAACCAGAGAAGACAAATAATATTTTAATTACTGATAAATATATGTTTAATACTCCATTTATACTGCATTAATGTACAGTAAGTGCTAGTATACCTGGAGTTATCTTAATTGTAACCATTACAGTTTGTTCAGGACTAATTGGGAATGTATTAAAGTAAAAACACAAAATTAGAAGAAAAGTATGTCTCATTAAAAGGAAATAAAAAGTTAAACATGAGTTAAGTACTTACCAACATTTCAAGCACCTAAAGCAGATGGAATTCATGCTTCTTCACCCACAGAAGTTATACCCCCAAGTTCAGCTAATGCAAAAATGACCTCACTTCCAGACATTGTGAAAGACTTCAACAATGCAGAAATGCCCCTCCCCCCCTTCCCATGGTTCAATTAATGCAGAAATACTCCCCACAATAAAGGGAGCTAAAATGCCCCTCCTAAATTGCATATATGTGCTGATGTGTATGAAGTTATGCTGTATTAAAATAGCTTGTAACCTGTTTGAAGATGAACTGAAAAAATAAAGGTAGCTTTAAAAAAAAAGAAAGGCAAATCTAAAAGATATCTTTTACGCCCATATAACATCCCCCTCACATAAATCAGACTGTGACATTCCAATTTTATTTTCACATCTCTCCCATCTAGAGGAGTATTTTGCATATTGTCCACCAGTTAAATTGCTCTTTGTTACGCTGCTGCTGCTGCTGCTGCAGTATTAGCAGTGTGGCAGGGGAGTTACGCTTTGGGTCTGCTACAGTGTTCCTGAAACTGTTTTGCCTCATACATTCTCCCTGGTGAACTCTACCATTCATGTCTCCCTCCCTCTCAAGTGCAGCTGAGGGTGGTGGTGGGCATTGAAGTGGTGGTGGTGGGTGTGTGGATAGCTGTTTAGGTTCCTGGATGCATAATAAGCTTGAAGCTCAGACTGAAACATTTCCTACAGTCAGCTTGTAAAGCTTCTTTCCTGTGTCATGGATTCTCTGGTGTGCAATAAGAGTTGAGATTGCCCTGTAACATTTCTCACAGCCAGAGCACTTGAAAGGCTTCTCTCCGGTGTGGAATCTCTAATGTATATTGAGTCTCAAGCTTCCACTGCAAGTTTCCTTAAATTCTTGGCATGTATAGGGTTTCTCTACCATGTGGATTCTCAGGTATGCAGTAAGGGATGTGTTCATCATGAAGTGTTTCACACTGTTGGGGTATTTTATGGGCTTCCTCTTTCTCTGTGGATTCTCTGTTGGCTCCTTCATAGCCCAGTTGTGACCTGATTCAAGGTTTGTGTGCACATGCACAGACCAAAACTTTACTTGCATGCATGTACACTGTGCCCGTCACGTGCCCAGGGAAGGTCCCCTGCTTCCCAGCCCTGCGGCCACTGCAGCAGCTAGTACAGCTCTGCTTCTCCTCTCCCGGTCACCATGGGGTCACGAGGCAGTAGACTTTCCCTGGGTTCTCCTGTGCATGCACAGGCAGACATTGGTCGGGGCTTCTGTTTGGATTCAAAAAACCTGTTCTTAAATAGCCCAGTTTTACATAGTGGACCATTGCCTACCATCGAGACTGGACTGGAAAAGAAAATAAGCATTTTTAAAAAAAATTAAAATAAAAAGCAAACTTAAAATGGAGGCAGTTACACATACGTATATTTTCTTACCTAAAGTAGACCAAAACTCTTGAACTTGCAGTTTCTTTTATAAAGCTCTATTGCTTAACCTATAAGAGCAATATTGGCTCCCTTTTAAAAATTTGGCTGCTAGAGAAAAGCTTGGCATATTGCTCACTTCTTAAGTAGCTCCTTGTTAGACTGTTGCAGTATCACTGACAGTGGGGCTGAGTTTTTAAACTTTGGAGAGATCATGCAGCGTCTTGGGTTCTATTTCTCACTACGCTTTTCTGTCACTTCTCTGTTAGCTTAATAATAACTGATTTCAAGCCCCAGGACCAGTTTATCTACCTCCAGAACTGTTAAGATCATTTTCTAAAACTGAGCACCAGTTTTGACAGTTCTGTTTACTCTGATGGATACCTTTTGGTAGGTTCCCTAATGACTGGGGTTTAGCAATAGTCATTCCCATGTATAAGAAAGGCCCGAGATCCTCCTCTGGAAATTCCAGGCCTATTAGTCTTCTTAGTGTCCCGAGCAAATTATATGCCAAGCATCTTCTGTCTAAACTAGAGGGGTGGATGGAAAGGGAAAATATACTTTGTGACAAGCAGGCTGGATGTAAAACAGGTCAGTCCACTATGGACTACTGTTTTGTGATTACTTATCTTGCAGAAAAAATATATGACTAGGTAGGGTGCTCTTTACACCGCATTTATAGATCTTAAGGCGACTTTCGATCTTATTCAGCGCACCCAGTTATGACAAATAAATTCCAGAATCTCCGTTGACAAATGGCTACTGTTCCTTATTCAAGCTTTACATGAGGATACCTCACTCAGAGTTAGGATGAATACAGGAGGTTGTTTATCTGGTGCCATTGATACTACTTCAGGAGTTAGGCAGGGCTGTAGTTTGGCTCCAGCATTATTCAGTCTGTTCCTTAATGACCTAGTGAACAGTCTGGCATCCCCACTGAACCACCCTCCAATGATAGGCACTAGATCTGTATCTTGTCTTTTATATGCCGACAATGCGATCCTGCTTTCACAATCTGCAGTGGGTTTGAGAAGACTATTGGGATCTTTCGCATCTTATTGTCAGCAGAATTTTCTAACAATCATTTATGAGAAAACAAAGGTGATGATCTTTTCAATGAAAAGAGCCAAATATAGATGGCTAATAGATGGTCATGTCATAGAACAGGTCAGTTCCTTCTACTACCTTGGTGTGATATTGTGATCATCTGGTAGATGAGCGATTCAGGTCGGTGCAACTAAAGAACGTGCAAACAAGTGTACTGTGGCCATTATCAGGTTTTTTAGAGCTAGAGGTGGGTACCTTGTTACCCCAGCAATCAAAGTGTTTGAGGCCAAATGTCTGTCCCAACCTTTGTATGGGGCCCCCACTTTGGGCCCTTGAAAACTTAATTTATTTGGAGTCAGTACAATCTAAGTTTTTAAGGGCTTTGTTCTCAGTCCTCAGCTGAGTTCCTAACGTGGTATTGTGCCTGGAATGTGGCCTGTTGGCAGTCTCTATCAGACCTTGGTTGCTGATTATTAATTTCTGACTTCAGTTGCTGTTTTTGCAAGTGCCTGGCTTCCCGTCGCTGTTTTTGTCAGACCCAAGCTCAAATAATTGGTTCTGCCTAGTGCAATCTAAGGTTTATTCCCTAGGCTTCTCTGCGCCTTACTTATTTTCTTTGGAGTTTATTGGGTACAAACGATTACTGAAACAACGGCTCTGGGATACATGCCTCCAGGCAGATATAACTATAGTGAACTCCTCAGCCTCTGCAGCTAGTTACCTTACTTTAATGAATCTCTTGTCTACCTATATGCCATACATGCCTTCTCTTACTAATTTTTTCAACTGAAAATGTTTGCCAGGGCATGATTGAACATATTTCACTCAGCTGTTCTTGATGAACGTTTCAATTCGATCCCTTATCCACATTGTGTCTGCCCGTGTGGGATTGGGGAGGTGGAGTCAGTTTCCCACATTCTTCTTTACTGTGAGTTTTATAAAAATCTGCAGGCTAAATAACTTTCCCCTATTATAAGTAAATACCCAGGTGGGGCACATGAGACTTATTCCTCATTACTGTTGAAGGATGAAAAAACATCTGTAGCCATACTTGTGGCAAGATTTTTGATGGCTGTGCTCAAAAGAAAACATGTCTATTTGTCCTCTTAAAATTTTAGATTATTACTGGTTTTGTCCTACCAGTGTCAGTTGATTATTTATTTTTTTGGTTGTTGTTTATATTTGTATGTTTGTTTCTGTGTATTGTTGATTGTTTTTATTTGTTTTGGAATAGTCTTGGCTGTACAAATAAATTCATTCATTCAATAAATCATTTCATATCACAACCACCTGTTCCCCATGTGTGAGAACATTTCTCTGAGGTCACAAGATAACTGGGGAGAGTCAATCTCTTGATCTCTTCAAGCCTGACAGCAGGATTCAGCAGTTAAAGCAGCATTGTCCTACCTAAACCAGGACTGCAATTAATAATATTTTTGTTTCTGAATTTGGAAGTCTTACACAGTAAGTTTCAAAAAGGCCTTGCACAAATGCACCCGAAGAGACTTGAGATATAGTGGCTGGATGATACTAATGACTGGAAATAGGATGTTGACCATTCCTAAAGGAGTCTACTAGTGCAACAGTGTTTTAAAATGCATCTAGGCCTCATACGAGAAATCTTGGTGAGTGCTGTTTCCGTCGGAAGCCGGGCATTCACTAACATTTGTGCAACTGTCAGGATCCGCGGCGCCGGTGCTCGGCGCCGCGGTACACAGCGGGGAGGCGAGCGGCGGCAGAGCCCGCCAGTCGAAGAAGCCCCCAGCCCCATAGAAACAGCAGCCTCGCGCACACAACCTGAGGCTAGGGAAGAGCGGGGGGAAGCCACACCCCCCAGCATGGAGAAACCCCTCCCCGGCTGTAGTGACAGCACAGGGGGCCCGCCCGCATCACAGGAGGGCGGGGCCCCTCCACAGACAGTGGAAGCGGCGCCACGCACAGTGCGCCGCTCCGCAAGACTAGCACGCCAGAAAGAGGGCGGGGCAAGCCCTTTATAGACCAGGCTGGCTGGGGCGTTCAGGGCTGGTGATTGAACGCAGACCGGCCGCCTGGAAGAGAAGCTAAGTGTGACTCAGAGTGTTGTTGTATACGGTTGTTGTGCCTTACTTCCCTGGTGTGAGTGCTTGTGTGAGACAGCGAGAGTGGGTGAGCGAACGCTAGCCCTGGTTCCTGTGGTGCCTCCGCCCCCTCCCTCAGGATCCCCCATGTATGAGCCCCCTTGCTCCTCCCTTGCAACCCTTGGGGCCTTACTCACGCCTTCCTCACAATCCTCCCTCACGATACCTTCCTCTCCCCTGAGTAAACGGATAACTGTGGTCGTGGTGCACGGTGAGGGCCTTGCTCTGCCTGTAATCTCGGCGCCCTATGATGATAGGGGCCTAGCCCAGACCTTGTGTCAGGGGCGTTGGCCCACACACTATCCTGACGGGCATTCCTCCTCCCCGGGAGCACGCCTACCGTACCCTCAGGCGCAAGGCAACGTGTGGCGTGTGGTGTGTACGTGGCCCCTTCGCCCCCTTACTACTGACAGAATCACCAGCATAGAAAGATTTCCCCAGGGTGGGATTATGAGCCTTGCAGACGAAATGGCGGAGTTAACCCAGGCGGTCCGGTCCTTGGCCATGGATGTACGAGACATCCAGGAAAAACAACAAGAGCTCGTGGCCCTTGTGGGTCAGGGAACAGCCCCGGCTGGGGTCCCCCTGGCTGACGGAGCGGTGGGAGGTGTAGCACCGCCCTTGGGGGCGGCCCCCCCCACCCCCGATAGGGGGGTTCCCGGGCCCGGGAATCGGGCTCCCCTTGCCTGGCCTTCTCCCTCGGGAACCTCGGGGCCCCCGGGTAGAACGATTCTCAGGGGATCGTAAAACCTTCCAAGGCTTTATGGCCCTGTGCAGGTTGACGTTTACCCTCCAGCCCGTCACGTATGCCACCGATGAGTTAAAGGTGGCATTTATTATAGGAAATTTAGGAGGGGTGGCCTTAGAGTGGGCCACCACCCTACTGAAAGGAAATAGTCCCCTTCTCACTCACTATGGGGATTTCGTCACCGAGCTCTCCTTCCTGTTTGATGACCCCCAACGGGTCAAAGATGCGGAAACAGCCATGCTTGCTATGAAGCAAGGGAAGGGGGGCCTCGTAGAGTATATCACGCAGTTCCAGCAGCTGGCCCTGGAGCTCCAATGGCCAGATGCAGTCCTTAAGGTGATGTTTCGCAAAGGCCTAGCAGACGACATCAAGGATCAGCTTGCCTTTACGGAATCGCCAGAAACATGGGACAAATTGGCTAGTTTGGCCTTACGGATTGAGGAGCGCCTGCGGGAGCGACATCGGGAACGCCGTCAAGAGCCTCGGGCATTCGGGGCTCGACCCCTCTTCCAACCACATGCCCCTATCTCCAGTCTCAAGAATGACGAATCAGAGCCCATGCAGCTTGGGGCATCTCGAGGCCCCATTTCCGCAGGGGAGCGAGACCGATGACGATGCAGCCGATCGTGCTTTTATTGTGGTGACCCGTCCCACTTTATTAACGAATGCCCGGCACTACCCGCAGAAAACAAAAGATCGGGAAACGATGCCGGCCGGAGCGGACAGGGGTCGCCCCGGTCATAAGATCCATCCCCTGCACTTCCAGCACCCGGGGGCAACATTTGTGTCTACCCATAACCCTCCATACCCAGCCCCAACGATCTCGCACGGTATGGGCCTTGATTGATTCCGGAGCTTCCGGGAACTTCATCGACGACAAATTTGTTCAAGCCTGCGGAATCATGACCCAACCCAAGGTAATTCCCGAAAAAGTACAAGCCATCGACGGCTCCCCCTTAGTCTCCAGTCCGGTAGTCTGCCAAATGTACCCTCTCCGATGTGTTATTGGAAACCATCAGGAAGACTTAACCCTGGACATAGTCAGGACTCCCTTTTTCCCTGTCGTACTGGGTCTCCCCTGGTTATGTCACCATGACCCACAAGTCAGGTGGACCACCCGCTGCCTTTCCTTTCACTCCCTTCATTGTCAGCAGTATTGTCTGCTCCCTCCACCTCCCGGGCACGGGAAGGTGGGCGCCAGCACATGGAAGGAACCTAAGCCTTCCTGGCTACCCAAAGAATACTATGAATTCCAAGACGTATTTAGTAAACTGCAAGCCACTCAGTTACCTCCGCATCGGGCATACGATTACCCTATTGACCTTGTCCCAGGAGCAGAACCACCCTTTGGCCGGATTTATGCCCTCGTGGCCCCGGAGCTGAAGGCCCTTCAGCAATATCTCGATGAAAACCTCGAGAGCGGGGCCATCCAACACTCCTCCTCGCCGGCCGGGGCTCCGATCTTTTTTGTGTCCAAGAAGGATGGGGGGCTCCGGCCCTGCATCTTTATCGAGGACTTAATAAGCTCACGATCAAGAATCGTTACCCTCTCCCCTTGATCCCGGAGTTATTGGACCGGCTCCAAGGAGCTACCATTTATACCAAGTTGGACCTTCGGGGGGCCTACAACTTGGTTCGGATGCGCGAGGATGACGAGTGGAAGACGGCTTTCCGAACCCGTTACGGCCACTTCGAGTACTGTGTGATGCCTTTTGGACTTGCCAACGCCCCCGCTACCTTCCAACATTTTATAAATGATGTATTCCGAGACTTACTCGACGTCTTCGTAATCGCCTACCTCGACGACATTCTCATATACTCCACATCCCTTCAGTTACATTATGAACATGTGCGGCAAGTATTACAACGGCTCCGTCAACACCAATTATATTGTAAAGGAGAAAAATGTGCCTTCCATCTGATGACCGTGGGATTTTTGGGATTTGTCATTAACACCGCAGGCATCAAAATGGATCCCCATAAGGTAGATGCCTTACTGCAATGGCCGCCACCAACCTCGGTGAAGGCCCTACAACGTTTCCTGGGAAGCACCAACTACTACAGACAATATATCCCCAACTATGCTGAGGTTACTAGGCCCCTGACCCGGTTATTAAAAAAGAATCAAGCGTTCCTCTGGGGACCAGAACAACAACATAGCTTTACATTCCTGAAAAAGGCCTTCACCTCAGCTCCCTTGTTACAGCACCCCTCCTTTGAGAGTCCGTTCCACGTGGAATCCGACGCCTCCAGTGGAGCCCTTGGGGCCGTCCTCTTGCAGGAAGGTCCTTCAACACAACAGCTACTCCCTTGTGCCTATTATTCCCGCCAGTTAACGCCCGCCGAGCGCAACTATACCATTTTGGACCACGAGCTCCTTGCCATTAAAGCCGCCTTTGCCACATGGCGCCACTATTTAGAAGGAGCGAAATACCCTGTCACGGTGGTCACCGACCACAAGAACCTGACCTTTCTGCAAACGGCCCATATTGCCAATGCCCGCCACGCACGCTGGGCTCTATTTTTCGCCCGTTTTTCGTTTACGGTAAAATACCGCCCGGGACGATTGAACGTCCTCGCAGACGCCCTATCTCGGTACCACGAGGAAAAAACTGCGCAGAAGCAACCACAAGGCACGATCCTGGACTCCAAGGTTTTCGCTGCATCTTATGTGCAGCTCCAACAATTTCAAGAAGCGAGCACCACCGATCCAGATTGCCTTCAAAACACATCCGATCCTCCCGACAATGGACTATCCAAAAAAGAGGGACGCATCCTAGTACCAGCTTCATGTCACCCGTCGCTTCTTTGGGCCCACCATGACGCCCCTTTAGCAGGACATCCTGGCATCCAGCGAACATGTCAATTGTTACAACGATCCTTTTGGTGGCCCTCGTTAACTCGTGACGTCCGTCGCTACGTAGAAGCTTGTTCTATGTGTGCTCGCACCAAACTCCCCCGGCAAGCCCCGCTAGGCTTACTCCAACTATCTCCCCTCCCTCAGGGACCATGGCAACGAATAGGAATTGACTTTATTGTCGAACTTCCCCCTTCCCGGGGCCACAATACTATTCTTGTTGTGGTAGACCACTTCACGAATATGGTGCACTTTGTTGCGTGTAAGGGCTTGCCGTCCGCACGACGTACGGCGCTCCTCTTTATACGTCACATCGTGAAGTTACATGGGTGGCCCCAGGAAATAATCTCTGATCGGGGCACCCAATTCGTATCACGTTTCTGGAAAGCCCTTTTTGCAGCCCTCCATGTGACTCTCAACCCTTCCACTGCGTACCATCCGCAAACAAATGGCCAAGTCGAAAGGGCCAATCAAGGGCTAGAACAATATTTACGATGTTACGTCAACTACTTACAAGACGACTGGCATGCTTGGCTACCATTGGCCAAATTTGCGCATAATAATGCCCCTAATGCCTCTCTGGGGGACTCCCCCTTCTATGTCTCTTACGGGTTCCACCCCCAGATTGGGATCCCAGATCTTTCTACGACACAGGTCCCAGCCGCAGGGGCCATGGCGAAGCAAATTCACACCACGCAAGCATTAGCTCGCCGAACCTTAGAACACGCCCGACAACAGTACAAGAAGAATGCAGATAAGCACCGGCAAGGCGGGCCTCCCTTACAAGTAGGTGACTACGTCTGGGTAAGCCGCCGTCACTACCCGTCCACACGTCCCTCTTCCAAACTAGACCACCGCTATCTGGGACCTTTCCCCGTTGTACGCCAAGTTAACGAAGTAGCCTATACAGTTCGGTTGCCACCCCATGTCCGCATTCACCCTACCTTCCATGTCTCCCTTCTGAAAAAGGCCACACCTCCCCTCGCGCCCTCCTCATCTCCTGAGCCTATCTTGCTATCCCCCCAGGGCCCGGAATATGAGGTCCGGGCCATCCTGGATTCCCGCCGGAGATATGGCTGACTCCACTATCTAGTGGATTGGGCAGGCTACGGGCCTGCAGACCGCTCCTGGGAGCCAGCTTCGAACATTTCCGCACCCCGCTTGGTGCGGCGTTTTCACCTACGCCACCCCTCCCGCCCGGGCCCCTCTTGGCCCCTTGGCCGGGGGGCTCGACGGGGGGGTACTGTCAGGATCCGCGGCGCCGGTGCTCGGCGCCACGGTACACAGCGGGGAGGTGAGCGGCGGCAGAGCCCGCCAGACGAAGAAGCCCCCAGCCCCATAGAAACAGCAGCCTCGCGCACACAACCTGAGGCTAGGGAAGAGCGGGGGGAAGCCACACCCCCCAGCACGGAGAAACCCCTCCCCGGCTGTAGTGACAGCACAGGGGGCCCGCCCGCATCACAGGAGGGCGGGGCCCCTCCACAGACAGCGGAAGCGGCGCCACGCACAGTGCGCCGCTCCGCAAGACTAGCATGCCAGAAAGAGGGCGGGGCAAGCCCTTTATAGACCAGGCTGGCTGGGGCGTTCAGGGCTGGTGATTGAACGCAGACCGGCCGCCTGGAAGAGAAGCTAAGTGTGACTCAGAGTGTTGTTGTATACGGTTGTTGTGCCTTACTTCCCTGGTGTGAGTGCTTGTGTGAGACAGCGAGAGTGGGTGAGCGAACGCTAGCCCTGGTTCCTGTGGTGCCTCCGCCCCCTCCCTCAGGATCCCCCGTGTATGAGCCCCCTTGCTCCTCCCTTGCAACCCTTGGGGCCTTACTCACGCCTTCCTCACAATCCTCCCTCACGATACCTTCCTCTCCCCTGAGTAAACGGATAACTGTGGTCGTGGTGCACGGTGAGGGCCTTGCTCTGCCTGTAATCTCGGCGCCCTATGATGATAGGGGCCTAGCCCAGACCTTGTGTCAGGGGCGTTGGCCCACACACTATCCTGACGGGCATTCCTCCTCCCCGGGAGCACGCCTACCGTACCCTCAGGCGCAAGGCAACGTGTGGCGTGTGGTGTGTACGTGGCCCCTTCGCCCCCTTACTACTGACAGCAACATGGAAACTTACCAGATTTCCCACTTTTTTTTTTGTCATTTTCCGTTATTTTTCACAAGTTGAACGGGGTTCCAAGCCCTGCGTGTGCCCCATGTACACCCCCAGGGGCTGTGGAGATGCAAACCTGATGGCTAAGTGCTGGGAAAGTGCTGTAAATCGCTATAAAAGTGCTGTTAAATGGTTGTACAATTCCTGGAAAGTTATGGAAAAGTGCCAAAAATCCTGGAAAGTTGTGAAAAGGGATGAAAAGCCCCAGAAAGTGATGAAAATGGTGGAAGTGTGGAATCAGCGGAAACTGACAAAGTACCGATGGGCACTCGCAAGCACTCTCGAAAGATAAATATTTCCCTTCAGAGCAGAAACATTTGCTCTTGTCTCAGCTAAAGCTGAAACTCGTTTCTCAGATTCTCACTTTTCTCTGTGGGAATCGGGGTTCTCGGCTCATTCTTGTTTGAAAGAACAAGCCAAGAAACTGCCTGGCTTCTCGCCGAGAAAGGCGAGAATCGGAAAACAGCCCTCCCTCCCCCCCAGCAGTGATCCCTGTTCTCTCTCCTCCCAGCACAGGGCTTTGCAAAGGGACTTGGAGAGAGTGGGGAACCCCCTGTCCGCACAGTCCCTCCTGAAAAGCCCTCCACAAGCCACTCTGAATGGCTTGCAATTTAAATCCCTGGGGGGGAGGCGGAGAGCAGAGATCCAGAGTGGCTCCTTGCAAAGCTGCAAGCAGCTGCCTGTTCGATTTCAGTGTGAAACTGACCAGGCAGCCACTTGAGGGCTTTGCAAGGGGCTGCATTGGCCAGGAGAATGGGACCCCTGGGGTCTCCAGGCCAGGGCAACCCCTTACAAAGCTGGGTCAGTGTGCTCCCCCCTTCACCAAACAAATGTTGGTGGGGGGAAGCTGGGCGTGAAATCTCAGAACTCGAACCAGATGTTGAGATCCCAGCGAGTTCTCGAGCTTGGTTCATATTCTCATGAGATTTCTTGCAAGAATTGTTTACACTCTTGTTTCAGCCCTAGTCTAGCTCTAAATGCATCCTGAAATAGCTAGGTCTTTTGTTCCCAACCTGTGATTATCAAGCCATAGAGCATGAAGCATGAAATTATTCAAGATTGTCATTATTCAAGATTGTAAAGTCCCAAGCAGACTGTGAAGAGTTCTAGAAGGATCTTGCATGTCTGGGAGACTAATGGCAGATGAAATTCAGTGCTGATAAATGCAAAGTGATGTACAAAGGAAAAAATAATCCCAATTATACATTCACATTGTTAGGTTCTAAATTAGGTGTTTCCACTCAAACAAAGATCTTGGAGTCATTGGCCACTTTCAGACATGCCCCCCAAACCCTGCAAACTTGGGCTGCCGGAGGGAATGCACAGTCCAAATATGCACAGGGATCGGCCGGTCTGAAAGCCCCTCCCCGCCCCTGCATGCGCGGCTTTGCCGGCAGAGAGACACAGGGATGCAGAGCTCGATTTCCTACTCTGCATCCCTGCGAGTCTCTGCCGGCAAAGCTGCATGGGGGGTGCTTTCAGACCAGCCAGTCCCCGTGCATGTTTGGGCTGCGAATTCCTCACCCCACCCTTGCAGCCCAAATATGTGCAGGGGGGCCATGTCTGAAAGTGCCTTGGGTGAAAATAAACGAGAGACTAGCCCATATTAGCTAACACTAATTGAAGTCAATGGGTAGTTTAGTCTTTCCATTCACTTCAGTGGGAAGGGGAACCGGACTGAAATGGGGTCCATGCATAACTCCCACCACCCCATGCCCTAGGACAGGGGGTCCAACCTCTCCCACCCCCATTTTCTGGGGCCCACTACCATCCTTGGAGGGTGGGGATGAGGGTCCACGTTCCTAACACTGTGGGTCTGTCTTTCTCCTCACCCACGAGACCCTAGCGCCTGGCATGTATTACCCCCCAGCCTCAGATGATGGGAGTGAGGATCTCACGGCATGCCACTGTTGTGGGGGGCCTCCCAGCAGGCCCCATTGGCATGGAGTGCTACCGGCTTCTGTGCTCGGCAGCGCACATGTGTAAAATGGCCGGTTCACTTCAATGGGAAAAGATACATTACCAAAATCAAAAAAGAACCAAACTGAGCAAGAACTGAAACTAGGGGGGGGGGACAGAACCAAAAAACACCCTGTGTCCCACACCTATCAGATATGTCCAGGATAAAGAAGGGGACGTGCATAGTATATATGACATAAAGAAGGATCTGCATATGCAAAGTAAACTGTACTTGCATGGCTGGACTTAAAATGGCAACATCCAAAAGCATGCACTTTCAGCATAAGTAGAACTCCTTACAGCATTTGCATCACACTAAGGAATCAAACCTGCCATAATGTGGATCCCGAGGTGTCACTAAAGTGAGCCAGGAACATGCTGAGCCCTGGCAGAGCAGCAACCAAAACATACACTTGTGGTGCTCTGCTGGGTAAGTCTCAAGTCCCTATATTTCCTTGCAATTGTCAGACATAGAGACTGTTGGAGCTGGGCATCTCATAGACACACTTTCTGCAACTTGGATTACACAGCTTGGGAAGGCACATAATGACTCTGCATATCAGCATGCGCCTCTTTCCCCCTGCATTTTCCTGACAGGCTGAGCACATGCACACCACCTTTTTAATCAACTTGCTGCCACCACCTACATATTTCAAACCGGGCAGATGGGAAATTGAGAATCCAGGCCCACCTCAATTATTCTGACCTCCGTTACCCTAGATGTATCCTTAACTGGGTGTTCTCTTTCAGAACCTCTCCCCCACAGTACTGTGCACACCTCCCAACAGTCCCTGTTTAGGAGAGATAATTTGTGACTCCCATTGTCCCTCCTGCAGGGGGTCAAAGTCCTTATTTCAGGAGAGAGAGAGAGAGAGAGAGAGAGAGAGAGAGAGAGAGAGAATGTGCAGCATTCAACCCTCAGGCACCTTTTTCTTGGTTCCCTCCCAGCAAAAGCACCTGAGAGGATAATGGGGAGATGATGGAATGACAAGAAACGAATGGAATGATAATCCGGAGGTCTTCTTTCTCTCTTTATGCACTTGGAATGTTGAAAAACATGTGTTTGCGAGGGGGTAGCGGTTGTCAGTTGAGGACATGGTGGTTCTTTGGCGTCTCAGGATGTTGGGAGGTATGACTGTGGATCAGTGGTCTCACTCCTCTCCAAGCCTGGCTGATATGCAGATTGTTTAATAATGACACAGCTATTATAGTATATGTTCCCTTAGAGGATGTCTGCATAGCGAAAGCACACACAACACTGTTCAGCCAGGCTCTGTTGTCTTTTAAACAAAATAGGTTTTAATTATGGAAAGGAGATCAACAGTGCATAAAAAAATTAAATAAACAAGGATGTATTCTACTTAACTACAGTTACTTGCAGACATTGGACTATACAAGGTTTTTAGCCAGGGCTCCTAATATTCATGCAAAGAAGAATTACATTGCCAGTCCTTCATTGTCAATTGAGAGAGCATATTTCAGAGTTCCTGCCATCAGCATCCTTCCTAGGCTAAGCAAGTCCTAGTATCAGCACGATTCTCCTTCTAGATTTAATGTTCTTTTGTGTGTACACATTGTTTATCTGTAGCCATGGGACAGAGCTACATTAGAGGTCAATTTGGTATTGTCCTGGTAGGTTCTTCCTTAGTCCTTTTGATTTGTGAAACCAAGTGCGCAGGTGTTTCTGATTGTGATCAGTCGTGCAGATGGAAGCCTCATCTCCCCTGATACAGCAGAGAAACACAAACAAGATACATAGACAATGATATCACAAGATGTGTGATCACAGAGTATTTTTCCTCCACCTAATGACATTTACTGCTAAAAAAGCAGTTTAAGAGACTTGCGTTCCCTTGTGGAAAATGCAACTTTCCTTATTGAATCGTCCTCCATACTCTTTTGCATGGAGTGGGACAACATAGTGGGAATTCCTTCCAAGTCATGTATCTCATCACCTCAGTTACAAGTGTGTGCACATCAGGGCTACTGGAGACCCACACTAGGGTGATTGTTGCGCGGTGCTGTTGTGGATGCCTGCTACTAGCCCTTACTGGCCAGATCAAGTACTAAAAGAGCAATTGAGATTATATCAACAAGAATTAAATGGAGAGGTGATGGTGGGGATTCTGTTTTTACTAGTGGGTTCTTAGTAGGTATGAATCAGTGACTCTTTATGAGAAACCTCTAACCTCACCTATGAAAGATTTATTTGCAGACTATTAAAAAGATGTGCAAGACCTTAGTTTTATTAGGGGAATTTGTTTATTTTGGGCAACCACCAGACAGTTAGACGACACCATTTATGCACATGCAAGCAAAATATTTGGTTAAAAGTTTTGGCTGCATTCTTATATAAACATCATATATACTCAGAAGTTGTGCTTTTTTATAGGCTGAGGTTCTGGTCATTGTTCTTCTTTCTTTCTTTCTTAGAAAACAATATAATTTGAAATAAATTTTGTAGACTGCCTGTTTAGGAGCACAATTATAAACTTCAGTTTGCGATTTGTAATGCATTAATGCATGAATAAAAGATATGGGGTTTCCCCCCAAGAACAGATTCATAAAATATTAGACTGCATTCACACAATACTCTTTTGGAGTGAATAATGATCCAAACTTGTATTCTGAGTGTGGTGAAAAAACTTACTATCCTCTTTTCTCCTTGATGAGAGAAGTGATTAGGGGCTCATTTCTGCAACACCCTTTCCCCTTGCAAACTCACCATTTGTTCCTGGAGCTGTGTTTTGTCTTGTCCTATAACAATGCATTCACACAACAGCATTTCACTGTCCTCCACTGTCCTTAGACTTGCCTCAGGTCGTTCTTAGCTACTACAATGAAAACCCAGCTTGAGAGAGTACTAGTAAGTGCTGAGATCTGGGTGATGGTCACCAAGGATGGCAAAAGGAATGACTTTGGTATTTTGGGTTCAAAAGATTATTAACATCCTATATCCCTAAAGTCAATGGAAGGTCAACCGTTAACTTGAATGGAGGGTAGGATCAAGCCCCCAAGTTCTGATACTGGGTAGCAGGAAGAGTTAGAAGGTTTTTACACACACATTTCTCCTGCATGTTTGCTGCTGCAAGCCCAACTTTCTGTGTTTCTAAATCACTCACCCAGATATTAAACACCCAGCTCTTTGAACTTCCAGATAGTCTCATGGATTTAAGAAGTCCTTGATCTCTGTGGTTTTACAAATTTGGATCCTGTAACATCTGGGTGTCTCCCAGAACTGGTGTGTGTAAAAGGCAACCATGGTCACGTCATTTCCATGGCAACCCCTCTTCTCTACAACTGAGCTCCCCTGCGACACTGTTGAAGGCTGCCTCAGGGCAGTGTGTGTGTCTGTATATATGTATGTGTGTGTGTCTGACTTGTAAACCAGGAGGGTTGAACGACCAGTACTTTAAGGTGTGTGTAAAAAGAACCATAACAAAAATATAAATTAATCAGATGTTATAAACACTTGGGAATGCTAATTGGCCAAGTTACTCAGTTTGTTATTTTTTCACATGGAAATCTGACGTATATGCAACTGAACACATGACAGTGATCTGCTTGGAGCCAGTGGAATTACTCCTGTGCTTAAGGTTGCACATGTGTATGTAAGCACTTTGTTGGATCAGAGCTTTAATCTTCTTTGAAGAAACTTTCATTTTTTTTTCTCCTTCACTTTGCATTTGAAGTCTAAGCTAAATGTAACTGTTACAGTGCTAGAGAGTGAGACAGACAAAGAAAACAAAAGAATTTTAAAAAACAACAAACAAACAAACAAAAATCATAAAGGAAGAGCTGCCAGAAAAAGGGCTAATATTAGTTTGCCAACACAGGTGATAAAGTGCTGCATTTTCACTATGATATATGCAAAACAATCTTACTAGTGCAGATCTAAATACAAACTATAGAATTACAAGCATTACATTCTACCTAGTAAATCAAGGAGGAGATATGGTGTGGCAGGGGAAATAAACTGAATTTTTGAAAAATTAGGAAAAATCTCCAGGTTTTTGATTCTGATCATTGACATTGTTTTTATATTAATGGTTTTGTCCTTGTTTTTTACCTTATTATGAGCATTTATATAGCGCCAGCAATGTACCTGGAGCTTTACAAAGAATAAGATAGACATGGCCCCTGCCCGAGAGTTTACAATCTGAAGACAGGGGGAAAGACAAGGGATGCGACATTCATGAGGATGCAAGAGCTCAGGTACACGTTCTTGGCTTGGCTGCAGTAAGTTGGGAGTTTACAAATAACAGGTAGGGGATAATCCTGGGTGAAGATGGTTAACAGGAGTTCGGAAGGGCGGAACGGAAGAAGTGAGTTTTGAGGAGGGGCTTAAAAGGTGTGGAGGGTGGGAGTCAGGCGGACGAGGGCAGGGAGGGAGTTCCAGGCGTGCGGGGCAGCGAGGGAGAAGGGACGAAGGCAGTTGGGGGAGCAGGGGAGGCGAGGGAGGGTATGGAGGAGGAGCGAAGTGCTCAAGCAGGGGTTCGGAGGGAGATCAGGGCAGAGAGGTAGGTGGGAGCAAGGTTGTGAAGGGCTTTGTAGGTGAAAATGAGGAGCTTGTGCAGAATGCACTCAGGAAGAGGGAACCAGTGCAGAGAGGAGAGGAGAGGCTGCACATGGTGAAAGCGATGGGCTAGGTGGATGATCCTAGCAGCAGAGTTTTGAACAGAGATAAGGGAAGAAAGATGAGAGCGGGGAAGGCCAGCGAGGAGGAGGTTACAATAGTCGAGATGTGAGATGACTAGGGCGTGGATGAGAGTTTTGGCAGAGGAGACAGACAGAAAAGGGTGGATGGCAATGTTGTGGAGGGAGAAGCGGCAGGATTTGGCAACGGAGTCAATATAGGGTTTGAAGGTAAGGTGCGAGTTGAAGATGAAGCCCAAGCTGCGGGCTTGAGGGACAGGGAGGATGGAGACCCCGTCATTGGTAATTGACATTGCTGGCAGGGCTTATGAGCTCAGTGTCACAGCTATTACTGCACAGTAGGCGACTTCAAATGACTTAATGGGAATTGGTTTGTCGTCTACACGTAGACTTACATAGATTTTATCCCAACTCGATGAGTCAGCCCCCCTTCCTCCCAATCAAAAAGGAATTTGTCTCCTGGTTTCTGAGCCTTTAGAGCACCTCAGATCACATTTTCAGCCGCATTCTCACAACCCTGGAAGCCAGAGACTTTTATATTCACATGACTCCGAGCTGGTTCTCTCCATTGAACAGTTGTTCTGAGATTGGTGATAAAATCACAAGAACTGACCAACCCATGCTGCTAACTAAAGCAGTGTTTTAAAACAGGAATTGTCAAACCCATACAAATCTCTGTGTGTGTATGCTCTTAAATCTGGCACACTGTGAGGGAGGGGAAAGTCTTCCTGAAAGGGAAGGGTTGAGACCCCTGAAGCAATGGCACTTGCTCGTAAATAATTCCCTCAGGATCGTAATTGGCGTTTGGAAGGAAACCTCCCCAGCCTAGATCATCACGGGGAGGCGAAGCACAATGCCTGTCCCACAACAGAAACACACTATACAGAGAAGCACCCCACACTACCTTCCACACTGGGGCCAGGGCCAAGGGTACGGGCACTAGGAGGTGTGATAGGGCAGTGATGGGGGACCCAGGCTAGACTAGGGCACACATGCAAGGGGGGAGTCCAGGTAACCAAAGTGAAGGAACAAGGTTTGAAGGAGAACGCAAGTAGACACAAATACTCACAGGCCACGTTCTCTCTCTCTCTCTCACACACACACACACACACACACGGTTCTAGGGTCCACCCACAGTCCCAACAGCTAAATGTTCAGGGCCAGCCTCACAGGCTAAGAGCACTGATCATCGGCAGGGGAGGGGATCTCACAGGCTCCTTTTATCCTCTGTGAGTCGCACTGAACGCTGGCGCAGGCACTCTGAGCACCGTGGTTGGGATGCAGAGGGCGCGTCCTCCTGCACGGAACAGGACGTGCCTGGGCAGGGCGGAGGGCTTTCTGACGTCCCGCTGGTCCTGCAACCACTTGTGGTGCCGGCGGCAGGGAACGGCCTCCCTGTGGTGACTCCAG
Organism: Sphenodon punctatus; assembly: GCA_003113815.1. NCBI lineage: Eukaryota > Metazoa > Chordata > Lepidosauria > Sphenodontia > Sphenodontidae > Sphenodon > Sphenodon punctatus. The sequence continues at coordinate 3,833,797 of QEPC01011796.1, read as the reverse complement.
CGGATGCGGTGCAGCAGGTCAGGCTGTTGGGGCTGTTTCAGGTGTACTGCTGCTGTGACCCCCTGGGGTTCCCCCAGGTATGGGTATGCCGACGGGCCCCTGACCCCACACCCTAAGCCCCAGGAGGAAGGGTCTGACAGTACCTCCTCTCCATGAACATCGTACTGTGAGGGGGGCCGGCTTACTGGGGTGACGAAAATGAAAACGTCGGACCAACAACGGGGCATGGACATTGGAGGACCTTTCCCAGGACCTGTCAGCCGGTCCATATCCCTCCCAGTCTACGAGGTAATACAATTGGCTGTGTCGAAAGTGGGAGTCTAGAATGTCATGAACTTCATACTCAGACTCCATGGCTATAGGAGGGGGTTCCGGATCCCTATCTATAGGCGACAATGACATGACCATGTGTTTGAGGAGGGAGACATGAAAGGATGGGTGGATACGATACTGGGAGGTCAGATCCACAGTATAGGTCACGTCATTGACCTTACTTTTGATGGGGAAGGTCCCATGTACCTGTGGTCTAGTTTGGACAAGGGCCGGATCATAGCGTAATGTCGGCGATCCACCCACACCAGCGTGCCAGGTTGATATGCTGGGGCCAGTCACTGATGTTTGTCTGTGTGTCTTTTGTATTGTTGGCATGCTAAGGCAAGCAGGGTCTTAGCCTGGGCATGTGCTTGTCGTATCTTTGTGACAAGGGCTCCTGCTGCCAGAACATTGAGTGGGCAAAGTTCAGGTATGCAGATGCGTGGGTGGTATCCATATGTGACATAGAATGGAGACGCTCCAGTTGAGGCATTTAAGGTGTTGTAAATGAACTCTGCCAAAGGCAATAGTTCATACCAGTTGTCTTAAGCTGCACTTGATTTGGAGGGCAAATAGAAAGACCTTCCACAGCTGGGAAGTGAATTGTGTCCCCGGTTGGATACTATGTCCATGGGTACTCCCATGTAATTTAATAACCTGTTGCAATAACAGTTGGGTGGTCTGGCTGGCTGAGGGAAGTCCCTTACAGGGGACAAAATGAGCAAGTTTTGAAAAATTATCAATTACCACAAGGATAGTGTAGCGTACAGTCGTGATGGAGGTAAATCAACGACAAAATCCATACCGATCCACTGCTACGGCCCTTGTGGAAGCGGGGCTATATGTAACAGTTCCTGCGGTGGTTGTCGGGTGACCTTAGTCCTGGCACAAGTGCTACATGCTTGTACGTACTGGGTGACATCTTTTTTCATGGATGGCCACCAAAAGTGTCTTTGTAGAAATGACCAGACCGGGTCCAAAAGGCCATTTTCTATTCATCCCCTGGTCACATTTGCACAAAGTTATAAGCCCCCCGTAGATCCAGCTTCATGAAAATCCCTGTAGCCAGTTTAACAATTCTGGAATAAGAGGAAGCGGGTACCAGTTTTTGATAGTTATCGCATTAAATCCGCGGAAATTGATACAGGGTTGTAACCTGCCATCTTTTTTAGGGACGAAAAACAAAGGTGTCCCTGCTGCAGAAGATGAGTGCCAAATGAATCCCCTTTGTAAATTGTCGTCGATGTATTCCTTCAAGGTATTCAATTCAGGTCTGGATAGGGCATAGATACATCCATAAGAGGGTTCTGTTCCAGGCAGGAGATCAATAGTACATCATATGGCCTGTGCGGGGGTAACACTGCTACCTCTTTTTCATTAAAAACATCTGCAAATTCCCAGTAGGTCTGTGGAATCCGAGCATCGCAAGCTGCCGGTAAGGTGCTCAGTATTTGTTTCTGCATGGGTGCTGTCACCAGTGCCTCAAGGGGGAAGCCCACAGTTCGATTGCGCCAATCTATAGTGGGGTTGGCAAGTTGCAGCCAGGGCATGCCTAGTACGATGGGAAAAATGGGGGTACAAACCACGTCGAATTGCATCTGCATCGAACGCCCACTAGATCATGACAGATAAGACTTGGGATTGTGTGGTAATAGGCCCCGATACCAATGGAGATCCATTGATGGAGTGTACCCGTTCCGCAGTAACTCGGCGGGTATGTGGAATTCTATGGTGCCAAAGAAACCCCTCATCCATGAAGTTTCCCAAGGCCCCTGAATCGATTAAAACCCATGCAATAAGACTACGTGCAGGTCCTAGCCCCAACAAGAGGGGGATTTGCACATGGGGATCAACCATCGGTGTAGTGGAAAGAGTGACAGCAGCAGTTGATAGGGGCAGTACAGGCCTTACTGGGAAGCCCCCTATACGTCCCGGGGCCTGGCGTTTCCCGCATCCTGTCGCACTTTAGGGAGCGAAGGACAATTGCATACGAAGTGAGAAGGTTCTCCGCAGTAGAAACATAACCGTGACACTCACTGTTGCTCTCGTTCCACTGCAGACAAGGGTCCCCGTGATGCTCCCAGCTGCATTGATTCTCCTTCATCCCCTTTGGGAGGTTCAGCCTTAAACGGTAGGGCCCCTGTGTTGCGTTGTGCCTCAGTTTCCTCAAAAGGAATTTGTGCTTAGTGGTCCAGGCCTGACATGATCTGGTCTGGATATAGGGCGCTCTTTTCCAATATGTGGAAACTCAGTTTACATTTTGCTAATAAGCCAGCCAGCTCAGCAAAGTATTGTAAAGACAATTTATTTGTAAATGAGGCTATGAGACTTAAGAATATTATAAAACTATGATGCAATAGTTTATTTAGGTTTAAATAAAGACATAGTACAAAAGAAACAGTGTCAGTTAAAAGTCCATGATTTAGAAAGTCATTTCTTGTTCAAAGAACGGCTCTGTTACAAGTTCAAGGATCTTAACATCTATAAGATTAACATATTCTCTAAGTATTATTGCTATGGTTGACTCAATGCATCATATTAATATACATTCATATTACCCAGTTCTTTGCCCCATTCTGCCAGATGGATATGAAAAAAGCTCCAAAGAAGGAACTGTTTCTGAAAAATCCATTTCTCCTCTCCCTTCTTATAGAATTAAATTTGCTTGTAAGTCAGCTAAAAATGACGTCAGGTCAAGACTGCTGACAAAGAGAGTTTTCTCAAAGTACATAGTAAGAAGCCTGTTAATACATACTAAACAGGTTACTATCATCTAAGATAGGATTAACAATGAGTAAACTCCAAACAAACAAGGCCTCTTCCTTCCCTACTTGGGAGTCACGTATCTTGAGACTAGTCAACAGAAAATGTTAATTTCTTTAAGAGACAGACTTGATTGTATATTCTATTCCCGTATACAGGCTGATTTTCCAGTATCTGGTCAAGAGTTCAGTAGAAAGGTCACTATAGGACAGCTCTTTAGGAAGTCATCATACAGAGAAGCTAATTCTGATTTCCAATATATTGAAACACAAATGGTCAAAAATATATGCCTATATACAGGATACATGACACCTGGTGGTCTCAGGAATAGCAGACGGAAAGGCTCCTGTTGGTGCTCACGTTTGCGTTCACTCAAGCACTCGTCGATCTGCAAAACCAACGTTACTACTTCTTCCCAGGTCAGAGGTAAGGTCGTATAGGCCAATTGGTCCTTTAATTGTTCGTTCAAGCCTCTCTGAAACACCACTTTGAGGACATTATCTGGCCATTTCAAATCAATCGCTAATTGCTGGAATTTAGTGACATACTCTAATAAGAATCTTTTCCTTTGCTTCAATCCCATAATCACATTCTCCGCATCTTTAACATGATGGGGATAATCAAACAGAAATTTGAATACACGCACGAACCCCTCATAATTGCTTAACAAGCGGCTGTTACTAGTTAAGAGGTGTGTTGCCCATGACAGGGCTAGTCCATCTTAGAGCCCGATGATAATAACTACCTTTGCGTCATCCGTTCAATATGTCTTAGACTGTACCTTGAAGCTCAATTCACAGAGAGCAAGAAAGCTCTGGAACTGACGGTGATCCCTGGTGAACTTTGTTATGGTGGGACCCTTTGGTTCTCATGGGGCTGTGGCCGCTCCTGCCACGGGAACTGCCTGGGGAGAAACGGGGGGAGGAACGTCTCCTCAACCCTGTTGTTCCTTTAAGTCCTTGACTTCCAGAGCCAAAGATTGTACGGCCCTGGCTAAGTCCTTGACTTTGGCCAACATTTGCTCCATGGGGTCTCATGGTCAGGTTTAGAGCCAGTGATACTGTGAGGGAGGGGAAAGTCTTCCTGAATGGGAAGGGTCGAGACCCCTGAGGCAATGGCACTTGCTCGTAAATAATTCCCTCAGGATCGTAATTGGCATTTGGAAGGAAACCTCCCCAGTGCTCCACCCCCAGAAGCCCCAGAAGCCATTGCAGCGCTCATCCCCTCCAGGTGAGCAGGGCTCCACCCCACAGCCACAAGCCAGAGGTGCACGCCCACCCCCAGAAGCCATTGCAGTGCTCATCCCCTCCAGGTGAGCAGGGCTCCACCCCACAGCCACAAGCCAGAGGTGCACGCCCGCCCCCAG
>QEPC01011796.1:3781018-3813619 GCA_003113815.1 Sphenodon punctatus | reverse complement strand
GGAGCCCTGCTCACCTGGAGGGGATGAGCGCTGCAATGGCTGCTGGGGGCTTCTGGGGGCGGGCGTGCACCTTTGGCTTGTGGCTGTGGGGGGGAGCCCTGCTCACCTGGAGGGGATGAGCGCTGCAATGGCTACTGGGAGCTTCTGGGGGCGGGCGTGCACCTTTGGCTTGTGGCTGTGGGGTGGAGCCCTGCTCACCTGGAGGGTGTGCGAAAGTGAAAGTAGCAAAAGACCCAGGAGAGGCATCATCTTGGGTCCTTGCAAGATGGTTGTGGGAAACAGGTTGCATCTCCTTGCCCTGGGAGCCCTCTGTGCATGGGCTATGGAGCTGCTCATCTCCCCCCTAGGTTCTCAAACTGTCAGGACAGACACACACACCCCAAAAGGGATGTGTGCAGAAGGTGTTCTAGGGGTGGCAAGAAGAACCCCAGCTGACAAACACCTAGCTCTGACGATACACTCACTGATCTAGCCAGAATCTCCAAAATAATAGGGTGGCAAGGGGGAAAGAGAGACAAAGAGCAAGGGGAAGAGAGAGGGAAAGCAATAGAAGGATAGGACGGGGGAAAGGAGGAGAAGGAACAAGATGCATGTAGAGGTGTGTTGTGCAGGAAAGGGCACCAGCTAGAGTCAACAAGTGAAAGGGGGGGGGGGAGCATGGTTCAAAACATGTGAGAACCACTGACCTACTCCTTTACCCCCATCCCTCCCATGTTCACGCCTGGCGCTTTTAAAATGATGTGCAGGCAATGACGCAGCAGCAGGGAGGAGCCCGATGCTGGCAGTAAAGCCGGTGCAAACGGGGATCTGCCACGGCTAGCCTCGTGAATGACAGGGTGCAAAATCCAGCCCTGTCATGCGTGAGCAAAGCAATGGCAGAATCCCGTTCTCACGTGGCAGAACCCCAGTATTACTGCTGGCCCATGTCCTGTATTCTCTCCCCCCATATTCTGTATTCTGGGGATGCATCAGTGGACACCCTAAAAAGGATACCAGGTCCCTGCCTTAGCACAAACCATGTTAAAATGTAAGTACGACCAGCTAACTATGCCACTTTCTAAACTTTGCACACTGCAGTGAGGCCAAGGTTTTTTAAAATGCAGCCTAATGTTTGGTTTCTAAATCAGTGTTTAGGCATTTGTGCTGACGCAATTATTTGTATTGCACTTCCAGTTTGTCAGATCCACCACGTACCAATTTGTGAATCCAAAACCTGGATTAAAAAAATATATATCATTTTTGAAGTTTGCATCAGATTGTGTTCATGTCTTTGATTATCATTGCAAGATTTACCTGTTTGGTTTTTTGCCTGTTCTGAATTTGCCAGATTGTGTTTGTACACTTTGTTGTTCATGTATTTGGCAGTTCTTTTTGAATTTTTGCAAGTCGTTGAATTACCCTTGTCACTTATAGCAGGAGATGTTATTTGATTGGATGACAGAATTCCCTCCCTGGCGTTTCAGAGCTTCTCTTCCAGGGTTCTGACAGAAACAACCAAGTGTTAACATGACAAATTACTGAAACATGAAGTACCAAAAATACAGAGCTGACAAACTTAAAAAAGAATGCAGATTCAGATTTGGATATTTGTTTAGGTAAATGAATAACTAAATTAGTATATAGTTAAAAATGTGTTTTGACTGTATTAGGCACTCACATGAATAGCCTGATTTTCAAATGTGCTAGCACTTGGCACTTACCAATTCACAAAGAGGCTAATGAGGTTTGCAGAGTGTGCTATAACTTTGGAAGCTGTATCACTTATCTTGGTACTAGGGTTGCCACCCTTCTCAATTTGCTCCAGAGTCTCTGGGTTTTCTTATGTTATCTCCGGGTGATGTCCTGATTTCCCCAGGTTTTCTGAAGGTGCCATGTGTAAGGACTAGGGCTTGAACCAGCACTGGTCACTCCATGCTCCTCCTCAGCCTTGCTCCACACTCCCAGCTTTCTGGTTGACCGCCTGCCATATCAAAGGCAGGCCTGCAGCCACAGGAAGCTAGGTGGATCTCACCAGTCTCACTTTCTTGTTCCCTTCCTGGTGCTGGAGTTTCTGTTTCTTCCCTGATGCCTGTTTGTGTCTGTAGATCACCTCTCTTCCCCTTGGACTTCATTTGTTCCTGGACTGGCTTTGCCTCTGTTTTGTTTAGACTTCCTCTGTCTGCGCCTGCCTGATTCTCTCATGAACCAGTCCTCTTGCTCCAAAACTGCTCTGTCTGCTTGTCTGTCTGCTCCAGCACCCACCCCAACCCGCTTCCCCTGCTCCCTGTGTTGGTCCCCAGTCTGCCTTGATATCCCTGAGTCCTAGACCCTGATCCTGCCTGACCCTGTGGACACTTGGATCTGATCCTGTCATGACTACACCCCAGATCCTGTCCCGCAGCATATTCCTGATGGTATGTCAGAAAGGGACAGGGCTAAAAGGCTCTCTTACCCCTTTCTGACGTGGCTCTGCATGCAGCAGAACATCATGAAGGGGATATTTATTTATTTATAAACTTGTATCCCATACCCTCCTGCAATTGCAGCTCAGGGCGGCTAACAATATACAAATATTCAAAATACAAAATAAACAAACAGTAATATAAAACAACACTATAAAATAACACTATAAAATGGTGGGGCACTAGAAAAAATGAAAACCCACCTCCCTATCCCTCAACCTGCCACCCCTTACCCATCTCCCTCATTGAAAGCCTGGCAGAACAGACAGGTCTTACATTGTCATTGGAAAGAGGAGAGGCCACACAGACCTCAGCCAGGAGGACGTTCCACAGCTTTGGTGTGGCCACCGAAAATGCCCTCTCGATAGTCACCCCCTGAGATTCCCTGGGGACTTGGAGAAAGGCACCCCCGGTTGACCGCAGGGGTCAATCCAGAGCCCGGGAAATGAGGCGGTCCTGCAGATAGGCAGGGCCCAGACCGTGTAGGTCTTTATAGGTCAGCACCAACACCTTGAATCAGGCCCGGAAGACTGTAGGCAGCCAGTGCAGAGAACGGAGCACTGGTGTAATGTGCTCCCAGTGACCCATCGCCATAAGGAGGCAGGCTGCCGCGTTCTGCACCAGCTGTCGCCTCTGAACAGTCACCATGGGTAGCCCCACGTAGAGCACGTTACAATAGTCCAGTCTTGAGGTGATCAAAGCATGGATGATAGTGGCCAGGTCAGAGTCAGAGACATACAGCTGAAGCCGCCACACCAGATGTAACTGGCACAACGTGCTCCTTGCCACAGCCCCTACTTGGGAATCCAGGCGGAGCTGGAAATCGAGGAGCACTCCCAGACTACGAACCTGAAGGACCAGCGGAGGGTGAACCCCATCCATGATTGGGGACGCCAACCCCACCACCCTCCCCACTAGCATCACCTCTGTCTTGTTGGGATTCAGCCTCAGTTGGCTCACCCTCATCCCACAGCTGCCAAACACCAGGTGAACACCGAGACTGCCGGGGCCGGGTCTGATGAAAAGGAAAGGTAGAGTTGGGTGTCATCAGCATATTGATGACACCAAACATCAAACCCTCTCACAACATTATCGAGCAGCTGCATATACATGTGGAACAAGAGAGGGGACAGAATGGAAGCTTGTGGGACTCCACACAAGAGGTCCCAGGGAGACGATGAACAGTCCCCCAGCACCACTTGCTGGGTTCTCCCACCCAGGAAGGAATGGAACCATTTGAGAACAGTCCCACCCACCTCAGCTCTGTGTCAGTGGGGGCGAGGAAGACAGGGAAGCTGCCCCAGGAGGGGAAGGGGAAATGCACCCTGGCCCGCAGGCCCTTGCACTCCGTTCTCTCTTACCAGGAAGGAGGGGGAGGGGTTCTTACACACACACTTACACTAGGGTTCATGCTCACTGCTCTCAACACAGGGAAGTCAATAGGAAGGGTGAGGGAGGCAAGCACTGGGGAACACGAGGAAGGAACACAGGATAACACAAGCAAGGCTTCAAGGATACTTAGCTGTCAAGCAGGGGCCAGTCTCCACAGACACACATGCTCTGTTCACCGGCACAGAGCTCTGAACGCTGCCGGCAGTTAAAGGACAAGCCCTACCCCCTGCACGCGCCCGCAGACGCTCTGAGCGATGCTGCGGGGGGCGGGGCACCACAACATCCCNACCAGGTATTGCACCACAACATCCCTAGGAGGCCCTGCCTGCCGCGTGGCGCCCAGTCCCGCTGGAGCAACAAGCGGCGGCGGCACTCCCTGTGCTGGCCCAGGCTGCGTCCTGCAGGGGGCGGGGCTCTCAGTCAGTGAATGCCGTTGGGGGTGGGGCGGCCACCCTGATGGCTGACTGTACCCCCCCTTGAGGCCCCCACTAGGCATCCCGCCGGTCCAGGCTTCTCCGGGTGCCGACGATGAAAAAGGCGGAGGAGTCGAGGAGCGGAGACATGGACGGCGAGTTCCCAAGAACGTTCACTTGGTCCAAAACCCAGCCAGTCTATGAGATAGTGGAGTCTTCCTCGGTGAAACTTGGCGTCCAGGATGGTGTGGACCTCGTACACGGGGTCTGGGCCAAGCACGTCAGGTTCGGGACTGGCGTCCACCGGAGGGGCTACCTCTGACATACTGGCAGGTTTGAGCAAGGACACGTGGAAGGTAGGGTGAATGCACAGTGTAGGAGGAAGTTGTAGGGTATAGGTAACCTCATTTACCTGTTTCAAAATAGGGAAGGGTCTGAGGTATCGGTGGTCCAACTTGGGCGACGGTCGTTTGGAGGGGTAATGTCGCTGGTCCAACCATACGAAGTCCCCAGGTTGGAGTGGTGGTGCTGGGCGATGATGGCGGTCGGCATATTGTTTGTACACCTGACGCGCTTTTTTCAACGTGGTTTTAGCGAGGGCATGGACTTGTTGTAGCTGCTGGGCTAGCGCTCCTGCTGCAGGGACAGTCACTGAAGGTAGGTCTGGTGTAGTCATCTGGGGGTGATAGCCGTAAGATACAAAGAAGGGAGAGTTCCCCAGGGAGGCATTGGGTGCATTATTGTACGCAAACTCCGCCATAGGAATCCAAGAGTACCAATCGTCCTGGAGGTAGTCGACATAGTATCTCAAATATTGCTCAAAGTTTTGATTGACCTGTTCCACCTGCCCATTGGCTTGGGGGTGGTAGGCTGTTGTGGGTTTTAGTTGGACCTGAAGGGCCTTAAACAGAGCCATCCAGAAGCAGGAAACAAACTGCATTCCCCAGTCACTTATTATTTCCATTGGCCACCCATGGAGCTTCATCACATGTCGTATGAACAAAAGGGCCATACGTTGGGCCGTGGGAAGGCCTTTGCAGGCTATGAAGTGGGCCATCTTTGTAAAGTGGTCCACCACTACTAGGACCGTGCTGTATCCTCGCGAGGGGGGAAGTTCTACTATAAAATCAAGTCCAATTTGCTGCCAGAGCCCGGAGGACGGGATTGTGAGTTGGAGGAGGCCCACTGGGGGACTCCTGGGAACCTTAGTACGGGCACAGGTGGTGCAGGCTTGCACATATCAATGCACATCTATAGCCACTGTAGGCCACCAGAATTGACGCTGGAGAAGGGCTAACGTGCGTTCGGCCCCAGGGTGTCCAGCCAAAGGGGCGTCGTGGTGGGCCTACAATACCTGTGCTTGACAGGAGGGGGGTACCACGATTTGTTGTCCTTTCTTGTAGAGACCCCCTTCCAGAGCAAAGGGGGTACCTTCGGAGGGGGGAAGTTCTCGAGCGGAGGCCTGTTGCAAGTGTTGGAGGAGCGGAAGGGTGGCGGCAAATACTTGTTGTTCGAGGATAGGGCCTTTCGGTCGTGCATCTGCTTCCTTCCCCTGATGATACCGTGATAAGGCGTCCGCTAAGAGATACATTTTGCCGGGGCGGTACTGTATAGTGAACATAAAACGTGCAAAAAAGAGCACCCAGTGGGCATGTCGGGGATTAGAAATCTGGGCCGTTTGAAGAAAGGTGAGATTCTTGTGATCCGTAGTCATGGTTATAGCATGCTGGGCTCCTTCTAAATAGTGGCGCCAGGTTTCAAAAGCAGCTTTAATGGCTAAGAGCTCATGGTCAAAGACCGTGTAATTCCTTTCGGCAGGGGACAACTGTCGGGAGTAATAGGCACAGGGGAGACACAACTTCTCGGCGTTTGGTTGGAGCAACACTGCTCCAATAGTCACACTGGAGGCATCGGCTTTGACATAAAAAGGCTTCTCAAAATCCGAGTGCTGCAGGAGGGGCGCTTGCATGAAGGCTTCCTTCAAAAACTGGAAACTATGTTCTTTTTCCCGGGTCCAGAGGTAAGGCTGGTTCTTTTTTAATAATCGGGTGAGGGGACTAGTGACGTCTGCATAGCAAGGTACATTCTGGCGATAATAGTTGATACTGCCCAGAAACCGTTGGAGTGCCTTAACCGATTTCGGCAGGGGCCACTGTTGGATGGCGAGGACCTTTTGGGGGCCCATTTGAATCCCCTCGGGGCTAAGGACAAACCCCAAAAACTCGACGGTGGTAAGATGGAATGCGCATTTTTCTTGTTTGCAATACAGCTTCTGCGTTCGTAGCCGTTGGAGCACTTGTTTGACGTGCTGCACATGCTGGGCATAGGACGCGGAGTAAATAAGAATGTCATCTAGGTATGCTATGAGTTGACGGAGGTATCCAAGATATCTCGAAAAATGTAATTGATGAAGTGCTGGAAGGCAGCGGGGACGTTGGCCAAACCAAATGGCATGACCAGGTATTCGAAATGCCCATATCTCGTGCGGAAAGCCGTCTTCCATTCATCACCCTGGCATACTCGAAGTAAACTGTAGGCTCCCCGAAGGTCTAACTTTGTAAAGATCCGGACCCCTTGTAGGCAGTTCAAGAGTTCGGGGATAAGTGGCAAGGGGTAGCGATTTTTGATGGTCACACTATTGAGACCCCGATAGTCAATACAAGGCTGCAGACCCCCATCCTTCTTGGATACAAATAAGATGGGGGCTCCCGCAGGCGATGTTGAATGACGAATGTGTTCATTTTTAAGGGCTTCATCTAGATATCCCCTCAACTCTACTAGTTCGGGGGCGGAAAGAGCATAGATGTGCCCAAACAGGGGCTCCGCACCGGGAATTAGGTCAATGGGGCAGTCATAAGGATGGCGCGGCGGAAGTTGTGCCGCCTGGCTATTACTAAAGACATCAGCAAAGTACATATATTCAGAGGGTAGGCCCCCTGTCGAGGGTTCGACGAGGCGGCTAACGGCGGCCCAGGAAGGGCAAGGAGGTGCTGATAACATGCAGTGTTGTTTGCAATACGAAGAGGTGAGGTGTAGTTGGCGCCGAGCCCATTGTATGTGGGGATCGTGGAGCATGAGCCAAGGGAGTCCCAGAACTACAGGGAACAGGGGGGTACACACCACATCAAAAGAGAGTAGTTCTCGATGCGTTCCTATTGTACAGGGACAGGGGGTGGTTTGATGGGTGACGGGACCCGAGACCAGAGGGGATCCATTGATAGTTTGCACTGCTTCTGGGCTGTCTTTGGTCTGGATGGGAATCTGCGAAGTCCGTACCAAGGTGGCATCAATAAAGTTTGCTGAAGCCCCGGAATCTACCAGGGCCCAGGCTATCAGGGATCTGCGGGGCGGGAGGCTCAGCATGACCGGCACCCGTAAGTGAAGTGGGGCATCGGACATGAGGGATGGGATGATGTTCATGGTCGAGACGTCCCCTTCCCGTCTCGACCCCGGATGTTTCCCGCCTGATGCCGGGGGGAGGGTAGCATGGGACATTCCTGTATGAAGTGTCCCGTATCCCCACAATAGAACCACGCACGGGTTCGCCACCTATGATCTCTTTCTCTACTGTAAGGGGAGCCCGAGAAACTCCTAGCTGCAGGGGTTTGGGCTCGGGGATAGCCGGCCCAGGTAGGTCTACGCTGGGAGAGGTAAATGGGGTGACTTGTACGGGGACGCTCCTTCCCTCTTGCCGTCTCTCTCTCTCCGTCGCTCCATTAGGCGTGCGTCTATTTGGAGGGCTAGAGCCGCCGTGCCCATCCAGGTGTCCGGGAGGGCAACATACGCTAATTGATCCTTAAGGTCGTCGGCAAGGCCCTTCCAGAAGTGCACTCGGAGGGCATCTTCTGACCACCGCAATTCCAGTGCAAGCTGTTGGAACTGCTGTTGGAACTGTGTGATGCCGAAAATGGCTGTTTCGGCATCCTGGAGGCGATGGGGATGATCAAATAAAAAGCGAAATTCGCGCAGAAACCCTTGGTAGTCGGACAGCAGGGGGCTTTTGCTGGTCAACAAATTGGTAGCCCACTCCAAAGTGACCCCTCCCAAGTTCCTGATCACAAAGGCCACCTTCAGGGCATCCGTGGAGTAGGTGGCTGCTTGGGTGGTGAAGGTAAGTTCGCAGAGGGCTAGGAACGCACGGCACCCCCTGCGATCCCCCTGAAACTTCTCAATGCAAGGCCCTCAGGGTTCTCGGGGGATGGGAAGCCCCGCGGGCGGAGGTGCTTCTGCTGCAGGAGCGGCCGCAGCGGTGTCTATGGGTCCTGCTGCAGGGACCGGCTGTGCAGGAGCGGCCAGCAACATAGCAGTCTGGGGGGCAGGAGGCTGCTATTGGGCCACCGCAGCTGCAAGTTCTGTGTGTTGCTCCTGCAGATCTTTTATTTGCATGGCCAGGGTTTGCACCGCATGGACCAGCTTGCCTATTTCGAGGGACACATCCATCGTGATAGGCCAGGAATGTGAAGGTGATGGGCCGGTGAATCTGTCAGTGGGGGCGAGGAAGACAGGGAAGCCACCCCAGGAGGGGAAGGGGAAATGCACCCTGGCCCGCAGGCCCTTGCACTCCGTTCTCTCTTACCAGGAAGGAGGGGGAGGGGTTCTTCTACACACACTTACACTAGGGTCCACGCTCACTGCTCTCAACACAGGGAAGTCAATAGGAAGGGTGAGGGAGGCAAGCACTGGGGAACACGAGGAAGGAACACAGGATAACACAAGCAAGGCTTCAAGGATACTTAGCTGTCAAGCAGGGGCCAGTCTCCACAGACACACACGCTCTGTTCACCGGCACAGAGCTCTGAACGCTGCCGGCAGTTAAAGGACAAGCCCCGCCCCCTGCACGCGCCCGCAGATGCTCTGAGTGACGCTGCAGGGGGCGGGGCACCACAACATCCCTAGGAGGTCCTGCCTGCCACAAGGCGCCCAGTCCCGCTGGAGCAACAAGCGGCGGCGGCGCTCCCTGCGCTGGCCCGGGCTGCGTCCTGCAGGGGGTGGGGCTCTCAGTCAGTGAATGCCGTTGGGGGGTGGGGCGGCCACCCCGACAGCTGACACTCGGTCTCACAAGCGAGTCACCAACATCTCATGGTCAACGATATCAAATGCATCCTAATCAGATGGGTTGGTCGACCCTGGTCCAATTCATGGCAAAGGTTGTCGACCAAAGCCACAAATGTGGTCTCAGTGCCATAACCCGGACAAAAGCCGGACTGCAAGGGATCAAGAAAACTGATGCGGTTCAGATGCCCCTGCAGCTGCCGAGCCACAACGCATTCAATAACCTTCCCTAAAAAGGGAAGGTTAGAAACAGGCCGATAACTGGCAAGGGAGTCAGTGTCAAGCGATGGTTTCTTGAGCAGAAGCCGCACCACGGCCTCCCTCAGGCAGCTCAGCACTCTGCCCTCTGGAAGGGAAGCATTGACCACCTCTGCCAGCACCAGCATCTACTGGCTGGCCTTCACCAGCCAGAGTGAGCAGAGGTCCAATTCACAAGAGGTGGCTCTGACTGCCCCAAGAACATCCTTTGCATCAGCGGATGATACCCACTGAAACTGATCCCATAAAACCAGATAAGACAGGGCTTCCATAAACTCTGGTTGTCCTATTGTAATAAGGTGTCAAAGTCGTGTTGAATCCGAGTGATTTTATCCACGAAGTAATCAACAAACATGTCATAGCGGGCACTGGAATATTGCCCTCTCCTCCCCCAGGTAACTGTATAAAGGGGAGCTGTCCTGAGGGCAGCACCCTCTGGGCAGCGGTCAAAGAGCGAAGAGCGGTTGGCAGGGCATTAGCGGGCAGAGGCGGTGGAGGTGGCTGCTACCCTATTGAATGTCGTCTCAAGCTGCGAGGACATTGCCCCGCCAGTAGGACAGCTACTGCCTGTTGCCAGGATCCCTGAACTGGCTTCAGGGACTGGGAGCCACATAGGGCTCACCCCACGGATCTCCCACCCACCCCCGGCAATCAAAGGGGGGCGGTGTTAGGGATCCTGTTCTGACGGGACTCCTGCAGCCATTGAGGTTGTGATGGGCCGGGGCAACTATGGTCCTTCTGGGAGGTGGGTAATACCAATGAGGAGGGACAGGTGCTTGATGCCAGTATACCTCACAGGCCCCCAGACAGGTAATGCAGTGATGGAGATTGGGGGGGGGGGGNTGGTCCCCAGTCTGCCTTGATATCCCTGAGTCCTAGACCCTGATCCTGCCTGACCCTGTGGACACTTGGATCTGATCCTGTCATGACTACACCCCAGATCCTGTCCCGCAGCATATTCCTGATGGTATGTCAGAAAGGGACAGGGCTAAAAGGCTCTCTTACCCCTTTCTGACGTGGCTCTGCATGCAGCAGAACATCATGAAGGGGATATTTATTTATTTATAAACTTGTATCCCATACCCTCCTGCAATTGCAGCTCAGGGCGGCTAACAATATACAAATATTCAAAATACAAAATAAACAAACAGTAATATAAAACAACACTATAAAATAACACTATAAAATGGTGGGGCACTAGAAAAAATGAAAACCCACCTCCCTATCCCTCAACCTGCCACCCCTTACCCATCTCCCTCATTGAAAGCCTGGCAGAACAGACAGGTCTTACATTGTCATTGGAAAGAGGAGAGGCCACACAGACCTCAGCCAGGAGGACGTTCCACAGCTTTGGTGTGGCCACCGAAAATGCCCTCTCGATAGTCACCCCCTGAGATTCCCTGGGGACTTGGAGAAAGGCACCCCCGGTTGACCGCAGGGGTCAATCCAGAGCCCGGGAAATGAGGCGGTCCTGCAGATAGGCAGGGCCCAGACCGTGTAGGTCTTTATAGGTCAGCACCAACACCTTGAATCAGGCCCGGAAGACTGTAGGCAGCCAGTGCAGAGAACGGAGCACTGGTGTAATGTGCTCCCAGTGACCCATCGCCATAAGGAGGCAGGCTGCCGCGTTCTGCACCAGCTGTCGCCTCTGAACAGTCACCATGGGTAGCCCCACGTAGAGCACGTTACAATAGTCCAGTCTTGAGGTGATCAAAGCATGGATGATAGTGGCCAGGTCAGAGTCAGAGACATACAGCTGAAGCCGCCACACCAGATGTAACTGGCACAACGTGCTCCTTGCCACAGCCCCTACTTGGGAATCCAGGCGGAGCTGGAAATCGAGGAGCACTCCCAGACTACGAACCTGAAGGACCAGCGGAGGGTGAACCCCATCCATGATTGGGGACGCCAACCCCACCACCCTCCCCACTAGCATCACCTCTGTCTTGTTGGGATTCAGCCTCAGTTGGCTCACCCTCATCCCACAGCTGCCAAACACCAGGTGAACACCGAGACTGCCGGGGCCGGGTCTGATGAAAAGGAAAGGTAGAGTTGGGTGTCATCAGCATATTGATGACACCAAACATCAAACCCTCTCACAACATTATCGAGCAGCTGCATATACATGTGGAACAAGAGAGGGGACAGAATGGAAGCTTGTGGGACTCCACACAAGAGGTCCCAGGGAGACGATGAACAGTCCCCCAGCACCACTTGCTGGGTTCTCCCACCCAGGAAGGAATGGAACCATTTGAGAACAGTCCCACCCACCTCAGCTCTGTGTCAGTGGGGGCGAGGAAGACAGGGAAGCTGCCCCAGGAGGGGAAGGGGAAATGCACCCTGGCCCGCAGGCCCTTGCACTCCGTTCTCTCTTACCAGGAAGGAGGGGGAGGGGTTCTTACACACACACTTACACTAGGGTTCATGCTCACTGCTCTCAACACAGGGAAGTCAATAGGAAGGGTGAGGGAGGCAAGCACTGGGGAACACGAGGAAGGAACACAGGATAACACAAGCAAGGCTTCAAGGATACTTAGCTGTCAAGCAGGGGCCAGTCTCCACAGACACACACGCTCTGTTCACCGGCACAGAGCTCTGAACGCTGCCGGCAGTTAAAGGACAAGCCCCGCCCCCTGCACGCGCCCGCAGATGCTCTGAGTGACGCTGCAGGGGGCGGGGCACCACAACATCCCTAGGAGGTCCTGCCTGCCACAAGGCGCCCAGTCCCGCTGGAGCAACAAGCGGCGGCGGCGCTCCCTGCGCTGGCCCGGGCTGCGTCCTGCAGGGGGTGGGGCTCTCAGTCAGTGAATGCCGTTGGGGGGTGGGGCGGCCACCCCGACAGCTGACACTCGGTCTCACAAGCGAGTCACCAACATCTCATGGTCAACGATATCAAATGCATCCTAATCAGAAGGGTTGGTCGACCCTGGTCCAATTCATGGCAAAGGTTGTCGACCAAAGCCACAAATGTGGTCTCAGTGCCATAACCCGGACAAAAGCCGGACTGCAAGGGATCAAGAAAACTGATGCGGTTCAGATGCCCCTGCAGCTGCCGAGCCACAACGCATTCAATAACCTTCCCTAAAAAGGGAAGGTTAGAAACAGGCCGATAACTGGCAAGGGAGTCAGTGTCAAGCGATGGTTTCTTGAGCAGAAGCCGCACCACGGCCTCCCTCAGGCAGCTCAGCACTCTGCCCTCTGGAAGGGAAGCATTGACCACCTCTGCCAGCACCAGCATCTACTGGCTGGCCTTCACCAGCCAGAGTGAGCAGAGGTCCAATTCACAAGAGGTGGCTCTGACTGCCCCAAGAACATCCTTTGCATCAGCGGATGATACCCACTGAAACTGATCCCATAAAACCAGATAAGACAGGGCTTCCATAAACTCTGGTTGTCCTATTGTAATAAGGTGTCAAAGTCGTGTTGAATCCGAGTGATTTTATCCACGAAGTAATCAACAAACATGTCATAGCGGGCACTGGAATATTGCCCTCTCCTCCCCCAGGTAACTGTATAAAGGGGAGCTGTCCTGAGGGCAGCACCCTCTGGGCAGCGGTCAAAGAGCGAAGAGCGGTTGGCAGGGCATTAGCGGGCAGAGGCGGTGGAGGTGGCTGCTACCCTATTGAATGTCGTCTCAAGCTGCGAGGACATTGCCCCGCCAGTAGGACAGCTACTGCCTGTTGCCAGGATCCCTGAACTGGCTTCAGGGACTGGGAGCCACATAGGGCTCACCCCACGGATCTCCCACCCACCCCCGGCAATCAAAGGGNGATCTCCCACCCACCCCCGGCAATCAAAGGGGGGCGGTGTTAGGGATCCTGTTCTGACGGGACTCCTGCAGCCATTGAGGTTGTGATGGGCCGGGGCAACTATGGTCCTTCTGGGAGGTGGGTAATACCAATGAGGAGGGACAGGTGCTTGATGCCAGTATACCTCACAGGCCCCCAGACAGGTAATGCAGTGATGGAGATTGGGGGGGGGGGGGACTGGTCCGGGACTGCTGATGATTAATGCAAGGTCGGTTGGTAATAAATCTACACTGATTCGAGAGTTGATCCTGGATCAGTCAGCCGACCTCGTGTGTATTACAGAGACCTGGCTGGACACTGAGTCAGGCCCAATTTTGGCTGACCTTGTTCCAGCTGGGTACTCGGTACAGCACCAGTCTAGACCTGAGGGGCGGGGAGGCGGTGTAGCCGTTATTTTTAAGGACACCTGGTCTGTGAGGAGGTATCCAGTGCGGACTCTTTTGGACGTGGAGGGGATCCATCAGGTGATCAATTTGGCTGGAGACAGACTGGGGCTGCTGCTTATATACCGCGCACCTACCTGTATGGCAGCATCCCTACATGCCCTAGCTGAGTTGGTGTCAGAGGTGGTCTTGCAGTCTCCAAGGACCTTGGTCCTGGGGGATTTCAACATCTACGCTGACACCGACCTTGGGGGAGCGGAGCGTGAGTTCATGGCCGCCATGACAACCATGGGACTGTCTCAGAGGGTTGTGGGCCTGATGCATGATGGAGGACATACCCTAGACCTAATATTCTGCACTGGCCTTGAGGTGGGGGCTCCGGTGGTGGGGGATGTATTAACTACACCCTTGTCATGGACAGATCATTATCTCCTCCGGACCGATCTCCTGGCACATGTCTGCCCCTGGAGAGGTGTAGGACCAGTTTGGTTGGTCCGCCCCTGGAGACTTATGGAACCAGAGAGGTTCCGGAATGCCCATGGGGAATTGCCTCCTGATCTTGATGACTGCTTGCTCGATGACCTCATTGTCTTCTGGAACAACTTGTTGACTGAGGCCATTGACCCGAACGGCTCCCAGGCGTCCGCTTCTAGAATGCCAACGACTCGGGTCCCCTTGGCTTACAGAGGACCTACACCAGATGAAGTGGGAAGGACTGCGGTTGGGGTGCCGGTGGCGCCGGAGTCGTGCTGAAGCCGACCGACTGCGACATAAAGCTAGTTTAAAAGCTTATGCTGTGGTGGTGCAGGCAGCAAAGAAAGGGTTCTTGGCTGCCCTCATAGCATCCATAAAGTCACGTCCAGCTGAGCTTTTCCGGGTGGTGCAGCGGCTGGTCAATCTGGCCTCTCTCTGCCTGGAACTGGTATCTGTCAGTGCCCGCTGTGACAGCTTTGTTGACTTTTTTGTGGATAAAATCGCTCCGATTCACCATGACTTCGATGCTGCACTTATAATGGTAGGTGAACCTGAGTGGGTAGAGGACCCACCATGTCCGATTTCATGGGATCAATTTCAGTTGGTGTCGCCTGCTGATGCGGCGGATGTCCTTGGGGCTGTAAGGGCCACCTGTTGTGAATTAGATCCATGCCTGTTCTGACTGGTCAAGGCCTGCCAGGAGACATTAGGGCCATTGCTGGTGGGGGTTGTCAGTGCCTCCCTTAGGGAGGGCAGGGTGCCAAGCCACCTCAAAGAGGCAGTGGTGTGGCCCCTGCTCAAGAAACAATCTCTTGACATTGGCTTCCTGGCCAGTTATAGGCCAGTCTCTAGCTTTCCCTTTTTAGGGAAGGTTATTGAACGGGTGGTGGCTCGGCAGCTTCGGGGGCATCTAGATCAGGTCAGTTTTCTTGATCCATCGCAGTCTGGTTTTCGCCCTGGGTTTGGCACTGAGACTGTGTTTGTAGCTTTGGTTGACAACCTGTGCCGTGAATTAGACCAGGGCAGATCTTCCATTTTAATTCTATTAGATCTGTCAGCTGCATTTGATACCGTTGACTACGAGATGTTGGTGGCTTGGCTGAGGGACCGGGCCGGGGTGGGCAGAATTGTTCTTGAATGGTTTCGCTTGTACCTGGCCGGGAGAATTCAGCATGTGATTCTCGGGGAATGTACTTCATCTCCCCGGGACCTCACGTGTGGAGTCCCACAGGGTTTTATTATGTCCCCCCTCCTGTTCAACGTGTATATGCAGCCTTTGGGTGAGATCGTGAGAGGGATCAGCATGCGTTGTCATCAGTATGCCGATGACACACAACTCTACCTCTCTTTTTCTACAGACTCAGACCCGGCAATCTTTGTGCTCACCTAGTGCTTGGCAGCTGTGGGGGACTGGATGAGGGTGAGTCATCTGAAGTTGAATCCCGATAAGATGGAGGTGGTGATGGTCGGTAGGACTGGGTGTGTGTGGCCCCCATCATTGATGGGGTCTGCCCTCTATGGCCACATAGGTCCATAGTCTGGGGGTGCTCCTCGACTCACATGGATCTCCAGGTGGAGGCTCTGACGAGGGGAGCATTTTACCAATTACATCTGGTACGACGGCTGCAGCCATATGTTTCGGACTCCGATCTGGCCACCATCATCCATGCCTTTATCACCTCTAGACTAGACTACTGTGACGCACTCTACATGGGGCTACCCTTGGGGATGGTCCGGAGGTTGCAGCTGGTGCAGAATGCGGCGTCCCATCTCTTAACGGGGACGGGTCACCATGAGCACATTACACCGGTGCTCCGCTCCCTGCACTGGCTGCCTATTATCTTCTGGGCCCAATTCAAGGTGCTGGTAATGACCTGTAAAGTCCTAAATGGCCTGGGCCCAGCTTACCTGTGGGACTGCCTCAGGCCCCAGATTGCATTGTGGCCCCTGCGGTCGGCCATGGACGCCCGACTCGAAGTCCCCCTGGTTGCCCAGGTGGCGACGATGGGGAGGGCGTTCTCGGTGGCTGCTCCCAGACCGTGGAACTTCCTCCCAACAGAGGCCCGCCTGGCCCTGGACGTCCCCTCTTTCTGTAGACAGTGTAAGACCTGGCTGTTCTGCCGGGCCTTTCGAGAGGGAGACGGGTAGAGTGGGGTAAGTTGGGGAGGGGGAATTCTGCCCTTTTAGTTCTTTTTATATTTTAAAATGTTTTAAATGATATTTTATGTTTTTACTGCTGATTATATTTGTAAGCCGCCCCAAGCTGCTCTGTGAGCAGGAGGGGGAAGGGTAGAAAAATAGTAAAATAAATAAAAATAAAATTAAAAAATAAATATTCCAGTTCTAGGCCTTGGCCATGTTGGAAACAGGCAGAGTCGCTTTTCCATGTCCCCTTGCTGATGTTGTTCTGCCCCCTTCAGGTCAAAGCTTCAGAGAACATGGTAACCCTTCTTGGTACCGAATGGATCTTGGCTCTGAAACTTAAGGCACTCATTCCAGAGAAGATCCATGGCAGCTAATGTGTTTCTGCTGATGTGTTTAGAATTGTATCCCTAGGTCTTCAGGCACCTATTCTTGAAAATCTTGTCCAAAATCTAATGCCCACAACTCCTAAATATAATTTTTGCTTTGCCAGGTTATTAATAGAAAGCCCCGTATTGGGCACTTTGTTGAGTTGAATAATTCAGCTGTTCAGATTTGCCTGTTAATTGCAAAGAGCGGCTGTCCACATAAAGAACTGAGTGACTGAAAAATTAGACTATTATTTTGCTAAAGGAGGTCAAACATATATATTTGTGGTTTCTATGTATGGCATATTTAAAAGCAATTTAAATTATTTTAGTAAGTTCAAAAAAAAAGATGCAGGGAAGCTGGTATGACAACATGAGACTGACAAGAATTTACATTAAATTTCTAAAAACAGCAGTTTATTTTGTGTCTGTCTTAGATTGTTAGACCCTTGGGGCAGGGACCTGTCTCTAACTACTGATTGTACAGTGCTAGGTACACTTGGCATGGGTTTCTCTGGGAGAGAGACTATGGGTATTTTCAGAAGTGATGCTACCACGCTTAGCCACACTTTACCACGCTTAACCCCACCCCAGGGTCACAACCACCATCACTTCTGTTCGGAGGCCTCCAGATGTTCACCACGCTTTGCCCCAAACTGTGGTAGCAGTTACCGCTGGTTGTGATCTCGGAAAATCGCACAGAACAGCTGGTGGTAAGTGCTACCACAGTTAGAGCCAAAGTGTGGTAAGGTGCACCGTCATGTTTGGGTATTTTCAGAAGTGACGCTACCACACTTAGACCCAATCCGGGGTAATGGCTGTTACCCCGCCGTAGGGTAGGCAGATACCCAGAACAGATATGATGGTGCGCCTTACTACACTTTGACCTTAATCGTGGTAGCACTTACCACCGGTTATTCCTTGCGATTTTCCGAGATCACAACCAATGGTAACTGCTACCACGGTTCGGGGCAAAGCATGGTGAACATATGGTGGCTGCCAAACAGAAGTGTCAGTGGTTGTGACACACCACCACACACACACACACACACAGGGTGGGATTAAGTGTGGTAAAGTGTGACTAAGCATGGTAGCGTCTCTTCTGAAAATACCCTGTTCTTGACCCGGGGTGGGGTGGCAGCCGTTACCCCAGATTGGATCTAAGCGTGGTAGCGTTACTTCTGAAAATACCCAAGAGAGGGGGACTGGGTGGGATGGGTTGCTTGGGCATGAGGAGATTTATTTATTTATTTATTTTAAAAATTTATATCCCACCACCTCCTGCCACAGGCAGCTCGGATTGGCTAACAACATAAATAAAACAATAATATAATAACACATTAAAAACATCATCCCACACTATAAATAATAATAATAATAATAATAATAATAAAAGGAAACCCCACCCACCTTCACCCTCTCCCCACCCCATTACCCCTCTCCCTCATCAAATGCCTGATGGAACAGCCAGGTCTTACAGTTTCTACAAAAGGCTAAGAGGTCCAGGGCCAGACAGGCCCCCACCGGGAGGGAATTCCAGAGGTGCGGTGCGGCCACCGAGAATGCCCTATCCTGCGTAGACCCCCGGGAAACCCGGGGGACCTCCAACATGACACCCCTAGCCAACCGTAGGGGCTGATCCAGAACCCGGGGAGTGAGGCGATCTCGCAAGTAGACAGGGCCCAGGTCGTGTAAGGCTTTATAGGTCAAAACCAACACTTTGAATCGGGCCCGGAAGACTATTGGCAGCCAGTGCAGAGATCGGAGCACTAGTGTAATGTGCTCCCGGAGGCCCAGTCCCACCAAGGGCCAGGCCACCGCATTCTGCACTAGCTGCAGCTTCCAAGCCATCACCATAGGTAGCCCCACATAAAGTGCGTTACAGTAGTCTAACCAAGGGGTAATAAAAGCATGGATGATCGTGGCCAGGTCAGAAACTGAAACCAATGGCCAAAGTCAGATGTAACTGGCGGAAGGCACTCCTCACCACAGCCTCCACCTGGAGATCCAGGCAGAGCTGCGCATCGAGGAGCACCCCCAGGTTCCGTACCTGGGAAGTCAGCGGAGGACAGACCCCATCAATTGAGGGAGTTGTCATCTCCACCGACTTACTCACTAACATCATCTCCATCTTGTCAGGATTCAGTCGCAGTCAATTAACCCTCGTCCAGTCCCTCACAGCTGCCAAACACCGGGTAAGTACCGAGACAGCCGGGCCTGGGTAAGTCGAAAATGAAAGGTACAGTTGGGTGTCATCTGCATACTGATGACACCTCACCCCGAACTCTCTGATCACCTCGCCGAGCAGCTGCATATACATGTTGAACAGGAGAGGGGACAAGACAGAACCCTGCGGAACCCCACACGAGAGGTCTCAGTAAGATGAAAAGCAGTCACCGAGTACCACCCACTGAGTTCTCCTGGTCAGGAATGAGTGGAACCATTCAAGAATGATCCTGCACTGTCCCACAGGTGCGTCACCAACATCTCATGGTCAACGGTATCAAATGCTGCCGACAAATCTAACAGGACCAATAGGGTCGAGCGATCCTGGTCCTTTTCATGGCAGAGATCATCCACCAAAGCCACAAGTGCTGTCTCAGTGCCATGACCCAGACGAAAGCCAGACTGAGAGGTATCAAGATAACCGACGCGGTCAAGATGCCCCATGAGCTGCTGAGCCACCACCCATTCAATAACCTTCCCTAAAAAAGGAAGGTTAGAGACAGGCCGACAGCTGCAAGGGGAATCAGCATCAAGCAATGGTTTTTTGAGCAGAGGCCGCACCACTGCCTCCTTGAGGCAGCCTGGTACTCTGCCTTCCCGCAGGGAGGTGTTGACCACCTCGGCCAGCAACAGCCCCATTGTCTCCCGGCAGCTCTTAACCAGCCAGGATGGGCACGGATCTAATTCACAAGAAGTGGCTTGAACCGCCCCAAGCACATCCACCATGTCAGCAGGTGTCACCGACTGAAAGTGTTCCCACAAAATAGGACAAGCCATGGCTTCTACACCCTCTACAACCTCCACTGTATGAAGTGCAGCATCAAGGTCCTGGTGAATGTGAGTGATTTTCTCAGCAAAATAATCTGCAAAAAAGTCACAGTGGGCAGATAATGACTCAACCCCAGGGTTGAGGGAGGCTGGACTGACCAGCCCTCGTACAACCCAGAACAGTTCCGCCGGATGGGATTTAGCGGATGCTATGAGGGCAGCAGAGAACTCCCTCTTTGCTGTCCGCATAGCCACGGCATAGGCTCATAAACTAGCTCTATGTTGCAATCTGTCAGCTTCAGCATGAGAAGGAGGTCTGCGGAGCTTCTGCCTGGGCAATGGACGCTTGGGGGTCATTCGATCGATGGCCTCTGTCAGTCAGATGTTCCATAGCTTGACGAGGTCATCGATGAGATGGTCGTCAAGGTCAGAGGGTAACTCCCCCAGAGTGCCTAGAAACTGCACTGGGTCCAACAGCCTCTGGGGGTGGACCATCCTAATAGGTTCCACACCTTTCCAGGGGCAGACATGTGCTAGAAGAGAGGTCTGCACAAGGTAATGATCCATCCATGATGAAGGCACAGCTGATACCTCCCCCATTAATGGAGCACCCGCCTCAAGGCCAGTGCAAAACATGAGGTCCAAGGTATGTCCTCCAAGGTGTTTCAGGCCGATGACCCTCTGGGACAGGCCCATGGTGACCATGAACTCATGTTTGGCTCCCCCGAGAACTGCGTCGGTGTGAATGTTGAGGTCTCCCAAGACTATCATCTTTGGGAACCGCAACACCACCTCCGACACAGCCTCTGCCAGAGCATGCAGGGAGGCTGCCATACTGGTAGGTACATGGTATACCAGCAACACTCCCAAACTGTCCCTTGGCAAATCAAACACAAGATGGAGACCTTCAGTGCCTAACATGGATACCTCCTCACAGGCCACCCCTCTTTAAAAATCACAGCTACACTGCCCCCCCCCCTTCCCGGTTCCTCTGACTGTGGCTGATGCTGTACGGAATATCCGGCTGGAACAAGATCAGCCAGGATAGGCCCCGATTCATTGTCCAGCCAGGTTTCCATAATACATGCGAGATCAGCAGCATGGCCCAGGATTACCTCCTGGACTGTTGTTGCCTTATTTGCCACCGACCTCACTTTTAACAACACCAAAACCAGACCACGAGCCCCCTGACCAAGTTCCACCCGCTCACCTACTGGTGGAGTGGTAAGCGGGATGAGCACTAGACATCTCTCCCGCCTCACCACTCCCACTCCCCTCCTCCTGAGACCATACCTGCCCTGGCCTGTCACGACCCCAATAGCCACGCCCACCCACCCCCAGCCTCCCCCCAGCCTTCTCTCCACGGCTGTGCCACCCAGACTGCAAGGGAGATCCCCCCATCCCCCCTATCCCTTTTCCCAAAATATCCCTCCCCCCCACCTCCCCCTTCTCCCTGGGACTCCCTCTCTCACAAGGAGTCCCCCCTCCCCATTTTTTGGGCACTGTCCCCCCCGTCTCACCGGGAGGCAGCGCCCCCCACCACCCACAGCCCTCCCCCTGGTTCTCCCTCTCTCACCCCCTTTTCCTATTATTCGGACAATGCCCCCCCTCTCACGGGGAGGCCTCACCCACCCTCCCCAAGGGCCACCCCTCATCCTCTCACCAGGGGGGTTGGCCCTTTCCTCCCTAATCCAATCCCCTTGCTCTCCACCCTCATAGAACACATGCCTCATCCCCCCTGAAATCCCTTAAAAATACAGAACTGAAAATACAAATACAAGCCTCCCGCCCCTGGTCCCCTCGGTCCCGCTAAGGGCCACTCCAGGCCCAGAAGTCCCGGCCGTGCACCCTGGCCCGGCCCCCCCTCCTCCAAGTGTGGGGCGGGAGTTGATACCTTTGGAGGCCGGACAGCACGGCTCCAGAAGACGGTGGCGATGGGTCTGGTGGCAGTAGTGGCAGCAGCGGCAGCCGTGGCGATGGAGCAGCGGCGGCAGCAGCAGCAGAGGTGAGCCGCGGGGATGTTGGGGGCAGCAGCAGCTCCTTTCTACTGGGCCGGGTGGCAGGCCACTTTTGGCTGCGACGGGCCCGGAAGTTCCAGCTGTGCGCCCTGGCCCGCCCCCCCTACTCCAAGTGGGGAACAGTGGAGTTGATACCTTGGGGGCCAGGCAGCACAGCTCCAGATGACGAGCCGCGGGGATTTGGGGGATGTGGGATTTTGTTCTCAATGTACTGATACTGTGATTGTGGGGGGTTTTTGGGGATAGGGCAGGGTGTAATTTAAATAAATAAATAAATAATGGGAGTCGAAGTTGGCCCTGAACATTTGTATTCTACTATGATGAAATATTATGTCAGTATGGGAGTTAAAAAACAGTCATGTAAAATAGGACACTAACAATTTAGAGCCATGATCCACAAGCCCATGGACCTCAATGGGACAACTCCAGAGTAAGTGGTTTGTGGGTTACGATCTGGCTCTATAGCATGGCAAAAGACTATTCTTTGATTTAAGAGCTGAAAGGGAGACAGCAGTATGTAGCCAAATGACAACTTGATGAGCTGCTGTCAGTTTGTCCCATGATGGCCAGCTGGAAACTAGAGTTATCGAAGGAGAGTAAAAGGGTTTTAATTTAGTGGAGTTTGGGACTGAAATTTTTACAAGCGCATGCCAACTTATAAAAGGTTTCCAGAACAATAGTAACTCTAGGGTACAGTTTGTCAATAAGAAATGGATGGGTGGAGATCACGAACTAATAATCTCTGGAGCATTCTGTTTAATTTGGCTAATCTGATAAATATACCTCCAGAGTTTTTTCTCGTTTAAATAAATACAGGGTTGTTTTTTCCTCCTTTGCTTTGTATTTGCTGCAGTGTCAGTAACAATGCTGCTGTAATTTATTCAAGAAAATAATAATAATTCTAATAGTCATAACCTCTATTATTATTATTATTATTATTATTACAATTTATATGCCGCCCCCTCCTGCCTGAGGCATCTCAGGGCGGCTCACAACATATTAAAATATTTCAAACATTAAAACATTAAAATAAACCATAATAATTTCAGTTAAAACAGTGTAAAACCCCATCCCCCCCCCAACCCAACCCACCCNGTCTGCGGAAAGAGGGGAGGTCGGCAGCCAAGCGGATCTCCAACAGGAGGGAGTTCCACAGCCGCGGCGCAGCCACGGAGAACGCCCTCCTCATAGTAGACACCCGGGGAACCCCGAGGAGGGCGCCCCCAGCCAACCACAGGGACCACTCCAGGACCCACAGGGTGAGGTGGTCCTGCAGATAGGCAGGGCACAAGCTGTTTAGGGCTTTAAAGGTCAGCACCAACACCTTGAATTGAGTCCGGAATCCTACCGGCAGCCAGTGCAGAGAGCGAAACACCGGTGTAATATGCTCTCATCGGCCCATCTCAGTCAAGAGACGGGCCGCCACATTCTGCACCAGCTGCAGTTTCCGAACCAATACCCCACGTAGAGTGTGTTGCAGCAATCCAGTCTTCAGGTAATGAAAGCATGGATGACCGTGGCCAGAACCAAGTCTGAGACATATGGCCTAAGCCGACACACCAGATGTAACTGGTGAAATGCTCCTTTCGCCACAACCGTCACCTGAGCATCCGGGCGGAGCTGTGGGTCCAGGGGTACCCCCAGACTCCAGACCTGAGAAACCAAGGGGGGGGGGCGGACTCCATCATTGTTGTTGTTACCCTGCCCAATCCTAAAGAATCAGGGTGGCTTACAGCAGCATAATCAAATAACAAACTCTTTCTTAGCTAGAGGAAGGCAAAAAGTAAATGGTGAGATACCCAGCGAGAACAAACGCAGTAGTAGTCTCCTTATCTTTCGGCCAAGGTGCCGTGCAGAGTTTCAGCAGATAGAGAAGCTAGACTTTTGTCCAACTAGGTTTTAAGTATTTTTCATGTTAGCTTAACTTTTTGACATTTGTAACTCTGCCCTCAGAAGACTGAGCGAGTAGAGGTGCTAATTTTTGAACGGGATTAGTAAACAAAGGGAAGCATCAGTTGAAATGATAGAAATACAGTCTTATCTCTGAGCAACTGCAACTGATGGAAAAGAGATCACAGTAAGAGTAGGATATAACTGTTTGGGGAGAACTTTTCTTCGTAGTTGCGACGGTCACATTCATAATAACTTAAGAGAGCGAACTTAAGAATTTGAGACACGCAGTGTTTGCCATCAGAGGCCACAGGATATAATTGACTTAGCAGGTGGTCTCTGAATTCTCTTATAAGTCTCACTAGAGCAAAGCTGATATGCGTTGGTGAAGGACAGTGGGAAAGTTCTTATTTCCGTTGCTGGGTTTGAAATGGTCTGTGCAATCCTTCAGTAAAACGTGTCACATATCACAGGGCTTTTAGTTATTTTTTTAAAAAAGAAAAGATAAATATGAAATAGCTTAAGTTCAATCAGCTCATCATAACTTAAAGTGCCTAAATTCACTGAGTCTTAAATGGCTTTGTCAGCTTTATCCCCTCTTAATTAATCATGTTGCTTGACAATTGATAGAACCTCTTAGGTTGTGCTTCTTTTATGCCGGTTGCTCTAACATGAAAACAAGCAATGGAGGCAACAAAACATGCTTCAGGATAAAAGGGAAATAATTTTGGGAACTGCTAACATATATTAGGGATGGGGATTCGTATTGATTTACAGATCTGTATTAATTATGGATTTGTATATCAAATTCTACAGAATTCCGGATTCGTATTTCCGGAACTCCGTAAATCTCATTGGAGCGATGGATAGGGATGGGATTCGCCTGGCACCGCTCCAATGAGCTTTAGGGGGGAGGGGAGCAGAGGGGCTTTGCTGGCTAATTGCGCTAACTCCGAAGTCCGCAGCAGGGCCCTGGAAGCTGTATAATCGGCCCCAGATAATCCCCGGATCGTTGTTTGCGTATGAGTGAGACACTGAGTTCCAGCCCTACTTTAAATTTAGATCTGCCAAATACATCAAATGTAAACGTCAGATGAAAGTTTTAAGCGGGGCTGGAAATCAGAGTGCCTTGCTCACGCACAACAGCAATCCTGGGGCTGATTATACAGCTTCTGGGGCCCCGCAGACACTGGAGTTAGTTAACAGAGTTACGTGTGAGTTCACCCTCAGTTGTGGCTGGCAGTTGGCTAGTAGGGGAATGGGAATTGCTCAACTCCCTGGGTTGACTCTCCACCCGGCTGTGGTGCTGGCTGCTCCTCTGCGTGCCAGCCGCCGCTGCGCCTTCCTCGCCACCACTCAAGCTGAGCCGGATTCATCCCATGCTTGGATTTTCTGAATGGGGCGAGTGAATGGAGGCCTCTTCCGCCATGCAGGACCCGTGTGCACCCCTGCTATGGGTCCCCTCAGAAAAGCTGAGTGTGGGAAGGTGAGTGAGGAGGCCTCTACCAGCGCGCAGGACCCCGTGTACCCCTGCTATAGTGCTCTGGAAGAGGCCTCCTCGCTCCCTCCCCCCCCAAAAAAAAGCCAAGCATGGAAAGAATCCAGCTTAGCTTGAGGGGGGAGGAGCAGGGCAGCAGCGGTGACCGGGGAGTAGCCAGCACTGCAGCTGAGCAGTGAGTCAGCCTGGGGAGTTCGGCTATACGTGTCCCCTGCTGGCTGATTGCCATCCAAACCTGGATAGTAATCAGCCAGAAAAGCCCCTCTGCCTGCCTTCCCCTCACCCCTAAAGCCCACTGGAGCAATGCCAAGCTAATGCCATCCCCGCGGCACCGCTACAGTGAGCCTTATGGAGATCCAGGGATCCATAATCATTGCAGGATTTACAGATTAATCCATACCTTCCATTTCTGGGCAGTTATGGATTTATCCAATTCCATAATGCCATCCCTATTAGCTATCGTGTCTCCTTTTCATACTGTTGTGTTGCAGAGAGAAAGGCAAACGACATGTTAGATATTGTATGATTTCCTAAAATGAAGGGGGTTTTTGCTGACTCTATTTACTGCTGGAATGAGAATTACAGATTAGCCCCTAGCTGCATTTTCGTCTAGCTCTGCTGCATATATTAAAATCACAATATCCCAGACTTACCCAATTTGCTCCCCAGTTAGCATGAGTGGCAAGCTGCACTAAGTATGTTCACAGCAATGTAGTGACGGGGCTGAAGATGTATTTCTTTCTCAAATGCTCTCTTTGGATAGTTGTAAAAGTTGACCTTTGTGTCCCTGATGGAATGAAGCAGTTGCTGATTCAGAGCCATAAAAGAGGCACTTGACACCTATCCTGCTAATACAATTACTTGAGAGCTAGTGTGGCAATTAGAGAAAAGAGAAGCATCATGCTAGCACCAGTGTGTATAAGACCATAATGCTTGGTATGCGTGGTTTAAAAAGCTTAAAGTATTATTGTGTAATTAACTCACACAGTTAAATAATGCTACCAGGAGTAAAAGCTATATTGGCATTTTCATGTGGCAGGCTTTGAATAGCAAAGTATCAAGACTGGTGACCAAAGAACATTTGTAGGAGGAAACAGTGCTGCTGGTATTGCTGGTTTGGACTTTAAAACTCCATGTTCTTGTGTGATTGGACACCAAAGGTACCCAGAACTTAGGAAGGGCACTCTTTGGTGTGAGCAGAGGTAGTGGAACTGGGAAGAGGCATGGGGAGCCATGACTCCCCAGCTCCCCACTTTTGATGAAAGCAGTAGTGAGAGACTCCCTCTCCCATTCTGTAATGGCTAGAGCTGAAATGGATTGGGGAGGGGGATTATCTGCTGTTAATATTTCTAGCTGAACTAGAAAAGGTACAGAGAAGGGCAACGAGAATGATAAAGGGTATGGAACGGCTTCCGTACAAAGAGAGGCTTGACAAGCTGGGTCTCTTCAGCTTAGAGAAGAGAAGACTAAGAGGAGACATAATAAAGGTTTATAAAATTTTGAGTGGTATGGAATGAGTTGATAGGGAACGGTTATTTACCCTCTCAAATAGTACTAGAACTAGGGGACACTCCCATGAAACTAGCTGCCGGCAGATTTAAAACAAATGAAAGGCAGTACTTTTTCACTCAACGCATAATTAAAGTATGGAATTTGTTGCCAGAGGACGTTGTCAAGGCCAGTAGTATAACTGGGTTTAAAAAAGGACTTTATAAGTTCTTAGAGAATAGTTCCATTAATGGCTGTTAACCAAGTAGCTTATGGGATGAACTTCTGACTGTCGGGAGCTGGGAGTGAACAACGGGGAATGGATTGCCTATTGTGACTGTTGGTTCTTCTCCCATGCGATCAAGATTGGCCACTGTCAGAGGATAGAATGCTGGGCTTGATGGACCATTGGTCTGACTCAGTATGGCACTTCTTATGTTCTTAATATCCAGTATTCTGGATAGCTTGACAGTTAGCCAGTAATGATCTGGTAACTAGCATCATAAATGTATAATACCCCTGTGGTCTGCTGGGAGTGCCCTTCTCGAGGTCCCCCGGGTGGTCGAGGGGGCTACAATGGAGAGGGCGTTCTTGGTGGCTGCGCCTAGGCTGTGGAATTCCCTTCCAGAGGGGGCCCGGGTGGCCCCGGACCTCACCTCATTTTGGCGTCAGTGCAAGACCTAACTGTTCCATCAGGCCTTTGATGAGGAAGATGGGTGAAGGGTGGGTGTGGTGTGGGTTAGGGAGGGTGGGGTCTTTTTCTATATTTTTATGCCATCCCTTTTATTTGTATTATGTATTTTATATGTGTGGTTTTTAATGATATTTTAATTTTTGTAAGCTGCCTCGAGCTGCATAAGCAGGAGAGGCAGGGTATTAATTAATTAATTAATTAATTAATTACAATTAGCTTCATACTGTATAATACTGTGAGTGTGAGCCACCCCAAGTCACCTCAGGTGAGGAGGCGGGGTAGAAATTGATTAAATAAATGAATAGATGAAATAATAAGTGCGGAGGTTAACCGCCAAACCAGAATACTGGATATTACCGTTTACTGAATTGCCATATTACCACTTACCGCATAACCAAACTAGTCCAAACAGGAGGGAGTGTAAAAAAAAAAAAATGTCAAACAGTAATTTGGTTAACCAGAAGATTGCTGGATACTTAAATTGGGTACCACTGGTATCTGAACAGATATCAGATGCCACAGACACCTGATAACCAACTGGATACTGGATAGTAGCCATTACTCGTTTCAGCTCTAGTAGTGGTAGCAGCAACACTTTTTCTCTTAGCAATACCTCACCTGGTGGTACCAGCAGTAGCAGCTAGTAGTGACAGCTCAGCCCTGCGTGGTAGGGATCCAAGCCATGTCCAGCCGCTCCAAGGGCAAGAGGTGGATGCTGCCAAAACCTAGTCTCCCTATTTTACAAAGACTCCAGTGCCTTTGAGTATAGGTGGAATTTGTATAAGATCAAAATTAGAACCTAAATAAATACTAAAAAACAGAAGGGCCCTAAAGAGTCCAGAAAGAGTCCCACTCCATTATACCAGTTTTATGCTATACAAGATGCCCCTGGCATAAAACCAGTATTGAAGAGAGTGAATCTGGTCATAAGACTGGGATAGTTGTGAAAGGGTCTAGAGAAGCTAGGTGTCATACTAAGCAATCCTCAGTCCCTTCTCTGGGGTATTATTATTATTAATAATAATAATAATAATAATAATCCTTTATATAGCACAGGCAATGTACCTGGTGCTTTACAAAGTAATTGAATAGACACGGTTCCTGCCCTAGGGCTTAGTCCCACTGACGCTAGTGAGACATCTCTGGAGTACGTAACTGGTTTGAGGATCACTGTCCTATGAAAATCCCTACTAAGTTTGTATGTGTTGTTTCAACCTTTTGGTTACAACAATAAATTCTGATTCTGATTATTATTATTACTAAGTCTCTAAGATGCCTGTTTTGAGCAAGCACCCAAATGGCAGAGACCTCCCGTTTGCAACCTACACAAATGTAGCCGGTTGCTTCTTGAGTGGAATTCTCTTTCACATCGTTAACTAAGACCATCTTGAAATAGCTAAACTATTCTCCTTGTTTTAATTAAATCTGATGGAAAGCAACCAATTATTCCTTATTCTCTGAGAATACTCATAAAAGGAAATTACACGAATGCAGTTTGGATGACAAATGGAGCTAATTAGGGAGCAGTGCTTACTGGATTGCCACAATTCATACTGCTTCTTATGGTGATATCCAAGTCCCACAGTGAATGATTCAGCCGTTCCTCATAAAAAGAAATTACACTAGAGCAATCATGGTGAAACTTAATGGTGGGCTCTTAGATGACCTTTAAAAGCGTATGTGGATTTGTGTGTGTGTGTGTGTGTGTTGCTGAGATAGTAGGGAAGGTTTGGGGGAAAGGAAGACTATTTATTGCTGGGTGACCGCATGCCCGGATCTTCCCTCCTTTCAGAGAAGTTGTAAGACCTGGCTGTTCCACCAGGCGTTGGGTGGGGTGGGGTGGGAGGGAGGGGATGAGTTATTTTTCCTTCCTTTTATATGTTGTTTTAATGTTGTTGCTTTTAGTAATTGTAAGCAGCCCCAAGCTGCCTGTGGCAGGAGGGGTGGGGTAGCAACATTTTAAAAAAAAAAAAAAAAAAAAGAAAGAAAGAAATGCTGGGAAGTGTATTTGCATAATTTTTGTATAATTATGCACATTATATACTTGCAGCAAACCTGCAGAATTTCTCTTCCCAGGCTGCAAACTGTAGGGAGTTTTGGCACAGGGAACACAAGTTATATATACATCACAGCTTGCATTTAGGTTAGGTCAGCCCAGTTTTATGTACTGTGCAGTGCTTTTACACTACAGTCATTTACTTGGTGGTTGAAGCCTTGGTTCAGAGCATTCACATGGCATTAGCAGTCCAGGGTAGCTTCCTTGGTTTGTATCAACCATGAGATTGGGACTTAAGCCTGATTACAAATGGGATTGTTACTCCAGGGTACCTGGGAAATTCCTCTTGAACTGAAATGGATTTAAAAAAAAAAAAAAAAAGTTTGTGCTCTTGATTTAAAAAACAACATAAGAATTATTCCGTTTATGAAAAAACTTGAAGTCACTTTAGCCTGACATTTCCTCTCTGTATTTGAGCTGTTTCAGAATTGGCCTTTTAAAGGTTTATTGTTTGTCAGCTTGCCAGGTGTTCCTTTAATTTACTTTTATTTTGTTAAATGATGGGGAAAGCGAATCTAAAATTAAAGGAGCATAAGCAATGAACTTAAGAAAATGTTTTTCTTAGATAAACACAGGCATGGTGTATATACTGAACAGATTCTCCTTTCATCTTGACCTTTGCCATGAAGGATAAGAGCCTATTTAATTTTCCATTTAAACTTCGACTTGTTTGTCATAAAAATCATAAATGAACACATTAAGTACCCCAAACTGCAAAAGTTTACACACATGGTTCATTTAGATATTTGCGTCAAAGGAATTACTCATGGTAGATGAAGCTGATTATATAGGATTTTGCAAAATCAGAGCCTCCATTAAGAGAATCAAAGTCTGTCCCAAGCCATGTGGGTAATGTTGCCACCTTTAGGGGGCAGAGCAGAAGGACTCTTTCACTCCTTTTCCATGCAGCCATGCCCTTTGCCCCTTTGGAGCATTGTGACATTACAACACTGCAGGAAGTGGGACCACATCAGAAGGGTGCAGAAAGGTCCTTTTACCCCTTCACCAGCCCCCCTGAAAAAAATGCCCCCAGGTTATCCAGGCGTTCCTCAATAACACAGGGAAATAGGGACTTTGTCTGGAAACCGAAACTTTGGGTAAAACAAAGATGCATGGTAACCTCTTCTTGTGGCCCACTGGGCTGGCATGATTAAGGTGTACCTTAATGTGGAGCACAGAGGAGTAATATGACCAGAGGTGTATTTTCACCGGGGACCTGTGTTCACCGCACCAAAGCATCCTAAATTTTGTAGCCTGGGAAGCCAAAGTTCACTGTGAGCATAAACATTTGCATAATTTCTTCATTTGCATAACTATGCAGTGTTTACATAAATTTACTTCCCAGGATGAAGTCACCTAGCAATCAACGCACTTCCTTTGTTCCAACCCTATGCTACTTCAGCAATCCACAGCCACATACACATCATCTGCAAAAAGAGGCAATAAAAACTCCCCACTACAATACACATCCCCAGCACAAAAAAGCCCCCTCCCCCACATACCCCAGTAAATCAATTTCTGAGTAGCTTAGTCGCTAAAGCCATTATATCATGTAATGATACTTCCAGGATCATGTCCAAAGTGAGTTGGCTGGTGATGGTATAGCTGTGTCTGAGGAGGTTGCTGGGGCTTTGTGCAGGATAGCATGGAGGTGCTATAATAGGGGCAGCCACACTGGTCCCATGAGCCTGGGGGGCACATACACATGTAGAGTGCATATGCGTGCTGGAGTGGCCCAACAAGGGGCCCATTCCATCTTCTTCCCCGGGGCCCATTCCAACCTAGCTATGCCCCTGGGTGCTGGGGGCCTTTGAGCATGGTGTTGTTTGAGCTAGGGTGGGCTGGGGTGGGTGTGGGACTGTACTGCAGGAGGGTGCTAATGGCATCTGGGGTGTGTCATTGGGGGTAAGATCATCTCTTCCCTCTGGACCAAAGTGACTTCTCTCTCAAGAGCTTGCTTTTAAAATCTGCTCGTGGCCTTTGCTCTCAATAGCAATTGCCTGGTGGCCGAGAGCAGCACTTAATCACAATAGATCTTGTATAACAAAGATACTACGATTACTGTCATGTGTTATGTTTTGGCAAGTAACAATGTGACAAAGTGGCAACAGTTCAAATAGCAAGCGGTCATGTCGTTGGGTTTTCACACTTTTTGTCTGGCATTAAATGTAGGGTGAACAGCTCGTCTTGTAGCTTCATCCAATTTCATTCCAGTTAATATCCCAGGGTTTATTGTTCTGACCAGAAGGCGCAGTTTAGAATTCCTCTTCCCCTCCCTGCCTCCTACTGGAGACCTTCTCACCCACATTTTTATCATATCTTGATGTGGACCAGAAACTGAACACAGATTACAGGTTGAATAATGCACATGTTACATTGGCCCTTGGTTAGCAAATCAAATAGCCTTTCGTGACAGTTTTCAACTAGAGCTGACAAAACCTAAATTGGGCATTTGCTGAACCTGTGGGAGTGCTTTCATGCGGACTGAAAAAAGCAGGTTTGGGCCAATAGCTACTTGGAAAAAGTAATGTGCAAACGGATCAAAGAGCTAGGTACATCTGAGCAAAAAATGAAACCATCTTCCCAGCCCAGATTAAGAATGTAAGTAATGCCATATTGAGTCAGAGCAATGGTCCATCAAGCCCAACATCCTGTCCTCTGACAGTGACCAATCTCGATCGCATGGGAGAAGAACCAACAGTCACACTGTGCAATCCATTCCCCGTTGTTCACTCCCAGCTCCCGACAGTAAGAGGTTCATCCCGTAAGCTACTTGTTTAATAGCCATTAATGAACCTACCCTCCAAGAACTTATCCAGTCCTTTTTTAAACCCAGCTATACAACTAACCCTGACAACGTCCTCTGGCAACAAATTCCATACGTTAATTATGCACTGAGTGAAAAAGTACTGCCTTTTATTTATTTAAAATCTGCCGGCAGCTAGTTTCCTGGAGTGTCCCCTAGTTCTAGTACTGTTTGAGAGGGTAAATAACAGTTCCCTATCTACTCATTCCATACCACTCAAAATTTTATAAACCTTTATTATGTCTCCTCTCAGTCTTCTCTTCTCTAAGCTGAAGAGACCCAGTTTGTCAAGCCTCTCTTTGTACGGAAGCCACTCCATACCCTTTTTCATTCTTGTTGCCCTTCTCTGTACATTTTCTAGTTCAGCTATGTCTTTTTTGAGATGGGGCAACCAGAACTGCACACAATATTCCAGGTGTGGTTGC
>QEPC01011796.1:3722181-3779564 GCA_003113815.1 Sphenodon punctatus | reverse complement strand
CAGCCTTGAAGATAACCTAGATAAATTCTATAAAGACTGGGACCAATGCTGGACAGTACTGACAAAAAAGATAAAGATGGAACAGTTCACACACTCGACTTGCCTAAGTAAAATATACTGAAAGGGGAGGGAGGGGAAGGGAGGCAGAAGGGGGGAAAGAGGGTGGGAAAGGGAACGTATATTGGGGGAAGGAAGGGAGGGAACGGGGAGGCAGGGTGGTGAGGGGAGAGAGGTGGGGAAGGGGGAATAAATGTAATATTTTGATTGGAATGTGATATTATATTGTTAAAGTTAAAATAAAAAGAAATATTAAAAAAAAAAAAAGATGTTACGATACCATGGTGAACCACCCCCCCACCCCCCACCCCACCCCGTGGTGGCCGCGGTACCGTAACGTCTGTTGGGTCCAAAAGAGATTCCCGCCAGATGTTCACCCCTGGCGGGAATCTCTTTGACCACCCTTCTGGCCCTCCGGGCAGCCGGAACTCCAGAAGTGTGGTCAAAAGGATTCCTGCCAGGGGTGAACATGCAGCGGGAATCTCTTTTGGGCCCAACAGACATTATGGTACCATGGTTGAACATGGTATCACAACGTCTGTTACTGCCCCACAGCCTGGAATTGGTGGACGGTAACATCTGTTACCGATGCCAATTCCGGGCCATGGCCCAGACCCCGGGACATATCGGGTGCAGCAGCCGGATTGGCCACTGCGCCTGCCCATCTCCCAGAGGGTGGGCGGCCTGGGGAACGCAGGGGGGTGAGACTGTGCGGCCACACGTCACACCGCGCAGCCCCGCGCCCCTCCCCTGATACCCCTCCGGAATCAGCTGGCACGTCTCTTGACCGGCCAATCTGATTCCGGAGGGGGATGAAGATTTGATGCCATGCCGTGGCAAGCCCGCTGGCCGGCACGTCTAAAATCACCTTCTGTCTGCCTCAGCTCTGCCACTGTAGTCTTTAGAGACCACATTTGTTCTCTGAGAGACAGGAGCTCTTTGCACCAAGTGCACACATACAACCTTTCCCCAAGAGGAAGATAATCATGCATGTTACACTGGGTGCAAAAGACTGAATAGCCCCAACTCTGCTTCTGGACTTCTACCTGCATCTCCCTATTCAACTTTCCCCTTAGTAGTACTAAACTTAAATCTAGAGTTATTTGGGCAAGGACAATTTATTACTCCAAGACTTTTGTAATCTTACTCTATTACTTTAATACTCTAGCTACTTTTCCCCCCAAGTTTATATTATGTTAGCTTACCCCCTAAGCCTCCTCTCCCTGTAGCCTAATTCTCACAGTAGTCAAACTCTGCTCACTCTGCCTCAAATTCCTCAACAACTAGACAGTTTTCAAGGTAGCAATTTTATTTAAACAATTGAATCACTTGGAGCCACACAAGGATAACCCAGAGAAATTGGGTCTTTAGGAGGCAGTCCAAACAAAGAAGGGGTGAAGAGATCTTCCCACCTCTTATATGATGTGGCTGTACTTCCCTGGAGCACCATGACATCACAGTGATCAAAGGGAGGTATGACTAAGCCAGAAAGGGGCAGGGCCCCTTCAGATCAAAGACTTGGGGGAGATGGCAACCCTATGCACAATGCAGCAGCAATATTCCTTCTTTCCCTGCCTCCCTCTACCCCTCCTGCCTGTTTGTCTTTTCTATTTGGACTACAATCACTTCAGAGCATAGATTTCTCTAATTATCTGTTTGGGTCTAGACAATGGGGCCCCTGATTATGGCTGATCACTGCTATTCTACAAATAAATGGTAACCATTGTGGTGAGTCAAATCTTTATTGGTGCTCCTTGAATTTACTCTACTTGAATGATTGGATTCAAAGCAAATTTGTTGCTTGGATTCAAAAAGTTCATTTGTTGAAGTTTGGACCAATGGATGTTCAGTACTGAAGCAGTTTGTTATTGGGGTACTTCTTTTTTTGGTGGTTCTTTTTTCAAATAATATAAGTGATCCATTTAGCCATGCCATGCGATGTGAAGTACAGGGGAAAGGACTGAATAAGTTCTTAGAGGATAGGTAATCTTGTTGCCATGACGAGGGCCCACATCGAGGCATTCTCGGTTGCTTCCACTGTGTTATGGAACTCCCTTCTTCTGGAGGGCCATCAGAGCCGGAACATTTTCTGGAGGCAGTGCAAAATGTTTCTATTTTTGTAAAGCATTTGGCGCGTGGGGTTAGGAAATGGGGTGGGGGTGGATTTAGATGGGAGGGTGGGTTTTAATGGGTTTTTGTTTTCTTTTAATGGAATTTTATTATGTTTTCTGTATGTTTTTATTCTATAAGCCGCCCTGAGCCTTAAGGGAAGGGTGAGGTAGAAATTTAAATAAATCAATCCATAAATGATTATTAATCAAGTTGGTCAGAGGATAATGTAGCCTGTGATTGTCGGGAGCTAGGAGTACAGTAAATAGCAGGGAATGGATCGCTCCATTATGACCTATTGTGTACTTCTCTGAAGTGACCAAAAGTGGCCACTGTCAGAAACAAGATGCTGGCCTGGATGGACCATTGGTCTCATCCAGTACGGCACATCTTATGTTCTTATGATCTAATGTAAGTAACCAAGAGCTGAAGTGGAGAAGTGCTGATGGCAGAATTATAAAACTGGGCAAAACCTTGCATGGATTTCAGGTTCAAATTTGGGTATTCATTGGGTGTTTTCAGACATGACGAGATCACAGTGAACCACGCTGAATACCTACATGTGGTCACTGTGCCCTGCACGTCTGTTCGGCGGCCGCCAGATGTTCGCCACGCTGAACACCTACATGTGGTCACTGTGCCCTGCACGTCTGTTCGGCGGCCGCCAGATGTTTGTCATGCTGAATACCGACATGGGGTCAATTTCAACCACGCTTCCTGGGCTCCCGGCCCGAAAATCCGCAGAAGCATGGTGAAAGTGATTCCAGGCAGGCATCAATAAAAAGTAACGTCTGGTTGGCTATCACGGCCCGGAATCCCCGGCGGGATTCTGGCCCGTGGTGAACTCAGCCAGACGCTGCGGCGGCATTGGCCTCGCCGCCCGCCCGTCTCCCCAGAGGGCGGCCGGCGAGGGAGCGTGGAGGGAGCGGGGCCGTGCGGCCGCACATTGCACCGCGCGGCCCCGCCCCCTCCCTGATTCCCCGCCGGGATCCCCGGCACGTCTGCTTGCCGTGCTTGGGTGATCCCGGTGGGGAATCTCTGGGTTGTTTTCGGGACGGGGCGAAGCCGCCCCGTCACGACTGAAAACACCCATTGAAGCACACAAACGTCTGAATTGAATTTGCTAATTTAAAAAGCACAACTTATTTTAGTTCTGATCCCTCATTAACAACCTGAGAGAACTCCATGGCAATCAGTGTGAAACATGTTCCTTTTTCACATTAATATTAATTTGATGCATTTGTAGAAAAGGAATATGCCACTGCTTTAAATATTTTCTTGGTATATATGATATATACTAATACACATGCACACAAATATATAGGATTTTTTTTTGTTCTGTGCTTTATTTTTACTACAAACTTAGCTCTGGCTGTGACACTTATTCGTGAAAATTAAGAGTAATCCTCCGGGAAATGGATGCCTAAGGCTCTGGTTCACGCTATTCTCGGCCCCCACAAAGACATTCATCTTTCTTTTCAGCCCCATATCATGTTTTCAGCATGTGCTTCACAAAGATAGTGACATTGTCATGCTCTTAAATGTTGCACAATAATCGGTCCCACAGCTCAATTGAAGCAAAGTGGAAGATTCTGTTCTCTGATAAAGATCGTCTGCTGTTTCCTGTGCTGAGGACAAAAAGTTGAGCAAATGTAAAGGTCATCTGTGTTTATATTAACAATACAACAGTTACACCATGTTTTGTAATGAGGTTGGGTCATTATTTATCCACTTGTCCTTCATATCATTGCTTTGAGCTGGATGGGTTTGCTTATCGTGATACTTCTAAATCTGTAAACAGCGAAAGAGTAGCAGTTCTATTTCTCTAAATAGAATGTGAAGTCATTTTATTATCAGTGCAATAGAGAGCTTGCCCATCTGTTCTTCTTCCACATCTGGAACAGCAGATGCAACCTCCTCCTAACTGCTACTTTGGTAATCTCCCCAAAATAATTAAGTATGCCATGCACACATGGTGCTCTTAGTTCTCTTCATTCTACCTTATTCCATTGTTGTTACTGATTTGCAGTAAACTTTCTTAAATCAAATCAAGATACCAAACCTTTGACAGTCAATGGTGCAGTGGATATTTTGTATTATTAAAGCAAATGGACAAAAGCTGTAGTTTCATTTTCACTTCCGGTTTGCTCAGTCCATGTATTTAAATCTACTTGCGAGCATCCCTTGATTGCTAAGCAAATCATCAGGTTCTCATGGGTGACTGAGTATTATTACCTTTCTAGAGCACGGCTTTGTGTCGTAGTCAGTTTGAATGTAGCAGAGCTGTACAAGGGCCACTTAGCTTTACAAGACGAATCAATAATTAATGTGTTGGAATCGCATGGAGCTGTTTGCATTACATCAAGAGTCTGTTCATAACGGAAGACCACAGAGAAGCACTTGGGGGGGAAATAAAGAGTCCCCAGAATATCTAAAGTTTTGTTTTATTTTTTCTTGATTGTAAGCTCTGTGGGGATAGGGACCATGTTTTTAAGATATGTGTGTGTGTGTGTGTGAAACACCTGGCACAATTGGGGTCCTGATCCCTTATATTTCCTCTGGGCACTACCACAATACGAGTAAGAATAGTGATAGTTTTGACCAGCAGAACCCAAAGATTGAATTAGTCCCTTCAGGTGTATAGAATAGAATGATTTGCCAACAAACAGTCATTTTGCAAACGTGCAGCACTCTGCTCATATGAGTACATTTCAGGAGGCCTTGGATAAGTTGGATTCTTCATGGAGGCACAGCCCTTGCCAATGACAATCACAGTCCTCTGGTCTAGAATGATGTTGTGGATAAGTACACCAAGTGTGGACTTGCGTATGGATTTCCAGTGCTTGCAGGAGTCGCTTCCTTCTATCCCTCTTAATGCCGAGTATTCATACAAGAAGCCATACAGACATATCAAGGACAGCTAGAGTACAGCTGGTGCTGTCACTACACGCCTCAGAAGAGTGTTTCTTTCCCAGCAAGTTACCGGCATGGTTGGACAAAAGCATTATGGTATTGCCTAGCAATACAGCAGCCATGCATGGACTGAGGTCTGATTTCACTCAAGCATCACACTCCAGATGAGTCCATCACGGAAGAAATGATTTTGCAGCAGCAGAGGAACCTCAACACGCCCTTATTCTCTTTCCAAGACAACCCAGAGGCTAGCAGGTTTAACATCCATCCTGGATTGTTATAGGGATGTTGGGGTGGCACTAGTGGGCTGTGTAAAAGCCAATCTATCTTTTCACACTTTGGTAAGGTTCCCCCCCCCCCCTTTATTTTTGGTTATTGGCCTGGCCTTGTGCATGCATTAATGTGAGTGTAACCTTTAAGGCAGTAGCATTCAGCCAACTGTTTATTCAGTATATCTCAGCAGGATGGAGACTTTCATTTTTCCCCCTTCACAACATGCACTACACTTTAATAAGGAGTTTGATTTATGGACACCTTCGTCTTCCATCTGTAAGTGTATGGACCTCCTCCTCATCGCATCGTAATCTGAACAAGCACCTGTCTTTCATTTGCGACTTTGTGGCAACTGCATCCATGGAAAGTAACCTCAGGAAAGGAGCATGTGTGTGTTACCTGTCGTTCTGTGCAATTCAGCAGCTGAAACTAAGAAGAATGACCACCATTGTGATACTAACCATCCCTCCGTTGAACACCACTAGCAAGCACTTCATGGACCACCAGCGGTCCACAGATCTCAGCTTGAGAGCCTCTGTAATAGTCTATTTGGATGGAAGCTAGATGGATATTAGAAAAGGTAACAGAACTATATTAGCAAGTGGGTATCAGAGCACACAGGCTAATGACGTGCTTTTGGTTAGGGAGGCGGGAAGCAAATCCTCTTTGCTGAGCTTGTAGGTTTCGTCGTAGCAATACATTATAAAATATGTAAGGAGATGGTCTTGTGTTCGTTCATCTAGTCAAGATTTCTCTCTTACTTGTTTCACAGACGAAATGGATCCAGATAGAAAAATGAAGGAGGAGGAGCAGGCTCAGGAAACAGGAAGCCCCACAGCCCGCTTCAGCTGACTGAGCCTCAGAGAAGGGGAAGAGAAGAAGGCTGAGACAGGAAGGTAGGTGCTTCCGGATTCACTCCACATCATCAGGAAACTTCCTGGAAACAGATGTGCCCGCAGCCCCTTAGTGTAAAGGGGGGATTGTGTTAAGGAGTCAACAGTATAAGGAGATGAACTATGCTGAGATCAAACAGTAGCTGAGCAAAGGGCCACATCCTCAGCTGGTGTAAATCTGCAGCCTTGCTCTGCTGAAATCATTTCACCAATGAAATCTATTTACAGCAGTTAAGGATCTACAACTGTATATTTACATTTGTGAAACTGCATCCACATACATTGCCATTGAATATTTCTATTGCACTAATGCCCAGGAACTTCAATCAGGATCAGGGTTCCATTGCATTGAATGCCTTAGAAACAAGGTCTTTCCCCAAAAGAGCTTACAATCTAAGAGCTAATTAGACGGGAGGACTAAGTATTTTACTTTCCTACAGCTTCCTCATACATCAGTCCATTCATGGACAATGTAGCGATTAACTTGCCAGAAGACTCTTAATGAATAGTTTGATATATAGATTGCATATGGATCAGACGTATCCTAACTACAACAGTCTATTGCCTACATTGATTGCAGTGGGTCATATTTAGAGGGGGGAAAGGCCTATTGCATTACAATGATATATTTGTTGGCACATTTTTTAGTGGCTATTTTATTTTTTTTTGTCTGAACATTTGTTGTTTGCCTGTGGTTGTGTATGTTGGTGGATGCATCCTTATATACTGGGATGTACATGTGAGAAAGGCAGCAGGATGAGGACCACAGTTAAGACTGCATGTAAATTTTCAGGGAAAGATTGAGTATAACTTTGAACTGTGCAATATATTTTTTTATTTTTTTAAAAAAAAACTTGATTAATTGATTTTGAATTATGAAAGGAGCTTTAAATTTCTATATAACTGGTACGACATATTTATGATTGTCTTAAATTTTGCTCAGAAAATTGGGCTCCAAAAAAATTGGAAGGACTCTGCAACTCTGTTCATTCCCAATCTGAAGGAGAAGAATTAATCTTGTCCTAGGAAGATAAAATTCTTACCTAGAAAGACTTACAATGAACTAG
Organism: Sphenodon punctatus; assembly: GCA_003113815.1. NCBI lineage: Eukaryota > Metazoa > Chordata > Lepidosauria > Sphenodontia > Sphenodontidae > Sphenodon > Sphenodon punctatus. The sequence goes on along the minus strand of QEPC01011796.1, from coordinate 3,772,252 downwards.
AGTTTGTTCAAAACCAATTAATGTAGGAATCCAAAAGCAGTTTCAGCAGTTATTGAATTTTCCAGCACCAAGAGAAAGTTGATACAAGAATAAAAGGTACTACAGTGATTCACTGCAGAATGAGAACTTTCAGCCACTTTGTTATGAGTTTAGTTGTCAGAAGCAGATGCTATCTTTACACTGTGCCAACAGATTGATTTGAATGGACATGATACGAATACAGAAGTGATAGTTTGGTCAAATGCACCTCCCTCACCATTGAGGCATATGTAGGTTTCATACTTGTGGATGGAAAAGGCTGTATTTCTCTTATGGAGATTTTATTCTTGTCATAGTGGTGGTGACATGATAACCCACAGCTTAAGTGGTTATGGTGGCTACTTTCACTCTTTGCAGGCAGTAAGAAGGATTTATATGTGTTGATTGCCCAAGTGGCAAATTTTATTAAAGATGGAGATTGCAGTCAGCAAGCACCATTCATCTACCTAAATCCTATGATACCTGCTTTATCAGCCGCCATTGCACACCTGAGGGCGTTCCTTCATATGAGCTCAATGCAGGCCTTTGGAGGTCATCAGCTCAAAAGAAGATTCTGTTCAGTATGCACCAAGTGTGAGGAACCTCTGGCCCCGTAGGCCAAATCCAGCCCATGGCTGTTCTATTTAGCCCTTTTCCAATTTGGGATCTGCCAATGGATCTAGTTCCTACCATTGTACACTGAAAGAATGTGCTCAGGGAAAGGGAGTGGAGATAAAAGCATGCCCTCAAGGATAGGGAATGGATCCATGGCACACATCCATGATTTGGACCCTCTCCTTCCTTCCTTCCTTCCTTCCACCCACTTCTGTCCATACTGTGGAGCATGTACTAATTTTCAAAATGGCCCCCAATGGGAGGGGAAATGTTCCTGGTTTACATTACTCACTTGTAGGCTGCTTGCCCATGTTACACAATGTCACATTACTTTGTATCTTGTGTGATATTTTGTAACTTAAGCATGTGTCTTTACTCATTTGGCAGGGAAATTAATGTGTTTCATCACGGATGTCAGGGTTGGGAAATCCAGCTCTGACACTTATGTGAGTTCTATATTATGGGGGATTGGAACGTGTGCATGGGGTGAGTTCTATATTATGGGGGATTGGAACGTGTGCATGGGGTGAGTTCTATATTATGAGGGATTGGAACGTGTGCATGGAGCAAGTTCTGTATTATGAGGGATTGGAACGTGTGCATGGGTGAATTAAACATTATTTTAACTTAGGTGAAAATTACAGTGTGTGTGTGGATCCTCTAACGGCTCCCTCAAGGTCACGTGACTTTGAGGGGAGGAAAAACCCAGAAAGAAAATAATGTGGGCATGTAGCCCAGCTGGAATCTTACATTATTGCTAATTTAGATGGAATAGAATCCCATGTGAAAATCAGCCTGTGGGCAAGCAGCTTTATTTAGTGCATCTTCTGGAATCCCGTGAATTGCAGGGGTGGCAATGGTTGTACATAGTGTTGGGCTCTGCTTCTTCGTTAACACTGGAAAATAAAGGAGGGAAATGAAGATACAAAATCCCTTCCTTGTGTTCCCAGCTCCAAGCTCAAACCAGCCTGGGAACAAACTAGTTAAGACAGGAGGAGTGTCCCCCTCTCTATTCTCAACCCCTGTTTCCATCCCATTACACTATCCTCTACTCTATTTCCCCTTCCCCTTCCACAGACAGTCCAGGTTTCTAAATAAATAAAATAATAAAAGGGGATTAGTGCATTCTCACAGGTGCCAATTCCTGGAACAACAGATCTGCGATTGCATTCTGCAAGTTTCCCTGCCTCCCCCGGTACTGTGTGAAAGCAGTCTAAGTGCTAACACCCACCACCTCTAAACTGCAGAAGGATTGCATTTCATACACCTGATGGGAACCACACTCCCTCGGCAGGATTTTACAGCATCAGTGTTCAAGTTCATGTTCAAGTTTATTAGCTTAGCCGTAGGCCATTGCTTTCACAAACAACACTGAGATACATAACACGTAATACAACAAACTAAAATTCTAAAATTTAATAAGTTAATAAATACGAAGTAATATACTTCCTTATCCTATTATAACATAATCCAAATCTGTCTAACATTCTATGAAGGTAGCAAAATGAATCAGCCCATAGGGCCAGAAATAAGGGACCTACATGGGGCATCGACCGCCATAAGCTCATCTAGAATCGATACCCCTCTTGGGGGAAACCCCAACTTTCTACCTATAACATAATTGGCCAGCCCTGGACTCATCACTATTGGACAATGGTGCTGAGGCGATGACAAAATAGGCACAGGAACTTTCAGAGATGAATCTATGGATACCCTGAATAATGGAGAACCAACAGTCTGAATCCTATGGAGATCCTGTGAAGCTAAGACCAAAGGTGAAGATTTATCAGGACCCTCCCTAACCTGAGCCTTAGGCAAGGTATTGGACGATTTTGGTGAAGACTTACAAGAATTAGCCCAGGGTTGAGCCCTAGTACAGGGATGGACCAAGTTGGAGGGAGACAACTCCACAATGCCTACTGGCCTGCCCACCAGAGGCAAGTCAACTGCGACAGCAGAAGCTTCATTCTGAAATAAAGCTGCAGATATATTAGCTTCTGCAGTGACCAATGAAGCACCTACCTGCCTTCCTGGTGACTGCATCTTTCCTAATTTGCCCTGTCTATTGGCCAACCTTTTCAGCAAGGCCGGTGATAACAAAGGGACAATTCCCTTCTTCATAAAGGCTTCAACCATATAAACCCCCCATGGCCAAAAAAAATGGGCATTACACAACAAGTTGTCCACTATAGCCGGTGAACAGAAATAAATAAGAATCCGTATTGCACTGCCCCTATCAGGCAAAAAATGAAAGCAAATAATTTGGGAGGGCAAAAGGGTTCTACCCAATATATGAGAAATATGACTAGCAATCCAAAACTTCGAACCCCAAGGGGGAAATGAGCCAACCAAAGGGTAAATAGTAAAGACCAGAGCATTAGTAATAGGAATGAGCTGGGATTCAATTTTAAGCTGGGTAGCTGGCAAATTATTAGCTGCCTGTGGAAAATTACTTGTTTCATGCATCAGAGCTAATCCTGGCCTATCCATGCTAACAGTGCTCCCGCTAATATTGCTCAAGTGGTCCAAAACCCTAGTCAGCTGCTGCTGCATAATCAGCAATTTAGAATCAATGGTTTCCAATCGGGCTAATATTGGTGCCATGGCCCGTTCTAATTGCTGGGAGTTATTATGGGCCTGGGCCTGAACCACCTGGGGGTCAAAAACACCATTTCTCGGGTTGATCTTTAATCCCGTAGAGGTATTAGTTAATCCACCGCTGCATGGAAGCTCCAACTCCTCTACACAGGCTTCCCCCTTCCCTGTATTAACTCTTATGGGCGATTTTAATACTTCCTGAGTCTCGTCAGCCTGACCTGGAATGGGAGACACACCTTTAGCGTGCGTATCCTGTAGTTCACAGTTCCCCTGCCCAGCTAACCCAGAGCTTAGCAAATTTTCCCCCTCTACGATCGAAAATTCTAGGGACTGGGTCTCTGGATCTTTAATTTGATCCTGGGGAGAAAAAGAACTATCCTCTATGACAGAACCTCGAATACCCACCGAGGGGTGAAATACCCCCCGAGATTTGGCAGCCAGGGCTAATAACCTCTCACCCTGCTGCTTGAAAGCTTGAGCGCACAGCAGTAATGAGGGGTCTGGATGGACTTGCTCAGGTGCAATAGATGTCTTAGACCCATCACGGGAGGTTCCTCCCACCAAGCCTATAAAACTTTGCTGCAAAGGTGGAATCAAAGGACTCGGCCTGCCATCATCACCTTCCTTAGGTGCACACAAAAGTTGCCGAGGAAAACCATCTCGCTTCTCCCCAGAAGGGGCTGGTGCCTTGGCCAAACAGTCCATGAGCTGTAGTTGTCTGTTCCGGGTCCCGGCCCTAGTAGTCACCCCCAATTTCTTACCCCTCTTTGGCATGGCACCAATACCTGTCATCCGGGTATAGGAAGAAGGGGACCAATATAGGAGCCCAAATAAAGCAGGTTCAGTGAGCGGAGAGTCGAAATCACTTTCCTGCACCTCCAAAAAAAGAATTTTGGGCTCCCGCGCCCGACCGGCACCTAAGGCCACGCGCAGCCCTTAGGCGCGACGCCCCGGCGCACGCCTCTGGCGCCACGGGGTGTCCCGGCGCTCTTTACATTGTCCCAGCAGCGAGGCTCCTCCCGGTCTCCAGGTGGCTCGACTCTCGGGCTGATGAGCTGGAGTGCTGTGTGGCAAAGTTCCTCTCACGGGGGTGGGAGTCTACACTAAGTACTGGTGTATTGGTGCTATTGGCCCAGAGAATTGTACCCTAGGTGGTACCATAGCAATAAGGGTGGCATGAGAACCAGATTAGAACAAAATTCTGTTTCCAGTAGGGGCATATGATCTGTTTACACCTTTCGCTCTGCCAGATGCCCTATTGGCTTCATTGCATGAAAGAATTTCCCTAGGATTTGACATTTATGCCTTTGGATATTACAAAAGATGGGTTTGGCTCCAAGTGTTAAATATATATTTGTAATGAAAGTAGCAATAATGATGAGAACTAGTGTATTCTAGTAGCTATGGTGTTGGACTTGGACCTTGGTGGTCAGGGTTCAAACCCATCTTACCCATGAGCAAGTTTGGTGGCCCTGGGCAAGTGACTGTCTCTCGGCTTCAGTTTCTCATATGTAAAATAAGAATAATAATGACTCCCCTAATAGGGTTGGTGTGAAGGTGAAGTAGATAAGAATTTAAAGTACTCTGAACACTGAAATCACTCTATAAATGATGATGATGATGATGATGATTGATGATGCTAGCAAGATTTATTGGAGAGTAGCTTTCACCATTCCCCAGAGTCCATACATAAAACAGCATAAATATATATCAATCCCATAGAACATCACTGACACATAAATGTAATGCAACAGATATTAGCACCATAGTAAAAGCCTTGCTTCAACTTAAAGCATGGGGCACAAATCCAAAGCAACTTATCCCCAAGAATGGGAAACTTCTCTCTGCATACAATAAACTAGGTGAACACAAAATCTTCCTAGAGTAGATGATGATAATAAGTAAATTAATGGTTGTTGAACATTGGTCAATCTGCAAAGTTTTGAGGCTGTTGTTATGAAGGACAAAATGAAGGTGGGTGACATATCACCTGTTTTCTGTCAAAACTCTGATATTGTACTTACAAAACACTTTCAAGTAACAGGATAATATGTCTGACTCAGGAGGAAATTAGCATTCCATTGCATGCCATGGGAGTGCCCTAAAACACTGGCATTTTGGAAAGAGGTGATAATGACACTAAAGGGCAGCAAAGAGATTACTGCAGCACAGGAACTCCTTGAGTATTTGGGGCTGGAAAAAAAAAAAGAGAGATTCAAAAACAAAAGCCCATGGAAAATACTAGTAGTTGCACTAATTGCAGAAGGTTCAGTGCCTGTGAGGAAATGGAAATTCACTTCCTTTCTTGAACATGCACTTTTGTAATCTGGCCTGGGCTCAGAACCGAAGGAAAATTGGCTCTGTGGTGACTGTTCACATTCACACTTGTAACCGATATAATAACAATAATTTGTGATTGATAAACCCAAGGAAGCGAGCACTGTCCCTACTGGCTTGTTAATGTGCTGTTAGAAAGGGCTGGATTTTTACAAGCATTCTTGCACAGCCAGTACATTCTCTGATGCCTTCATTGTTTAGGTTCCTTGCACAGATATTCTGAGGAACAATGCCATTTTTACATTCCTCCTCTTACAGTCGAAATTCATAATTGGAATTATAAGAATGAAAAGGCGATTTTTGAAGGTTCAAAGGGCACTTGCACCTATCTTCTGTTGTGTTTGTGCCCTTGGAAACCTTCCTTTAACACCTGCCTGTGTCAGGGTGCTGTGATAAGGCCTTGCAGGAGCAGACCCTTAGTGGCTCAGCATCCTGGCCACAGCCTGTCCTGGGGTTAATTTGAGTCTATAAAAAAGATTATGTAGCCTACCCTCATCTACTTCATGCTTGCCGCTACCACAGATGCTTTCCTATCTTGGGATACATCCTTACACAATGAATCGTTATACAGAATAGACTTAAACACGTTGGTCCTGAGCAAGGACTCAAACTGTCTAAAATATTGGTTTGAACATTCAGCTTCAGTACAGAAAATTTCAAAAAGGTTCATTTTTGTACCAAGTCAGAGGTTTCTTTAAAGAGAAAATCTTGGTAACCAGCTCAACCCAAGTAAGTTCATTTGTAAATATCTTCAATTTACCATTTGTTTAAAGTTTTTGCAATGATCTCTTTCCTCAGATATTTAAAAAGTAAAACAAAAATGTTTATTGAAGGTGTTTCAAAAGAAAATATACTCAGGGACCCGTGTTCACTATGTTTCCCCATCGCCACCAATGGGAAAAACGCAGTGAACATGAGTCCCTGAATATACTTAAATGTTTTACATTTTAAGAATAGCATAGTGTATTTGCTGATTTCTCATGGTAATGTAGACATTTCTTTAAGCTATAAACAATACAATATTTATTTAATTTTTTATTATATATAAATTCATAAATAAAACAATCTAAAATCTCATATCCCTGTCTTACAAATGCCTGGCCAAAAAGAAATGTTTTACATTGTCTCTGAAAGATGAGCAAGCTCAGACTTATATGAGCCTGCAGGAGAAGGGAATTCCATAATTGTGGGGTAGCTACCTAGAACGCTTCTCTACGTGCCCTTGCTGTACAAATTTGATGGGCAGATGGTACAAATTTGATGGGCACTCCTGACTGATCTCAAGGGACATGGTTGGACTTATGGGAGGAGGTAATCCTTCAGATATGCGACGTCCTGCCCATTTAGGGCTTTATAGGTCAAAACCAGCATGTTGACTATGCCCTGAAAGCTATTGGTAGCCAGTGCAGACTCTGGACCACTAATGTAATGTGCGCCTGGCGACCCAGCCCGACAGAAGACAAGCCACCACATTCTACACCAGCTGCAGCTTCCAAACAGTCATCAAGGACAGCCCTACATAGAGCCATGTAGAACAGGACCTTATTTTACACGGCTAGAGCAAGTAACTACATTTTTTGGGTGGTTCTAGCAGGTGTCAGAGCCAGGGGTTCACTGTTTTTAAAGTATTGCATCTTTTCCTCCCCTGTGTTCAAAGAGTCCCCAGGGAAAGCTCTCTCCTTTCTGTCCCTTAGTTCATTTAGTTGTCCCCTGGCTGAGAGGGAAGGGGTAAATGAACTTGTTCACATCCGGTCATTTGAAAAAGTTGGAGTTCAGTTAACTTCTGATTTTATTGGTTCGGGTTTAAAATAAAATGTGTGGTTCATTACAGTTTTAGGTTTACATTCCAGTTCAGTTCAAAGCTTTTCTCCTGTGTCACTCTGTATTACCTCCCAAGGAGGGCTGGCTGCTAGGTGCTATAGAACAGGGGTGGGGAATCCCCAGTCCACTGGGCTGTTCTCTCTCCGGCCTGGGATGCTTTCTCCTAACTCCCATTCGATGCGGCCCATCTACCTTGATTTCGTGGACCACAGTCTCTTATGAAGGGAGCACAGGTGGAAGCACTGCTGTTGGGAGAGACATGCCCTGAACATCAGAAGAATTATCTCACCAGTGCCACCAGCTGAAACAGGATGAGGTGCAGCGAGCCTGGTAGAAGGCTCTTGCAGTCCAGTGGAGCAGGGTTCAGCACAGTGCAAGGCAGGGTGTGGGGCCGGACAAGCGCACCTGTGTAACAGAGAGACATCATGCATGTGCCCTTGTCTCCCATTGTGCTGAGGATCCTGGACCACCCCCGTGCCCAATCGAGTAAGCCATGCCCTGTGAGTCACAGGGCTTGCTGCTTTGGAATTGCAGCAGATGAAGTTGCAACAGATGGTGCAACCCCACCAAGTCCCACTCAAAGTTTGGGAGCCTCTGTTTTTAAAAATATAGTCTTTTGCTCTTTTCAATCACAGAATTATATTCAAGGGTAATTTCAGACGTTATGATACAAGGGGCAACCACAGTGAACCCCCTGTGGTGGCTGTGGTACTGTAACGTCTGTAGTGCGTTCCGCCAGAGGTTCACCACGGGAAACACTTTGACCACAGTTCTGGACCTCCAGCCGCCCAGAGGTCCAGAACTGTGGTTAGCTGGACGACAGTCCAGAATCTGTGGAAAGTAACGTCTGTTACCTCCACCAATTCCGGACCGTGTCCCAGACCCCGATGCGGGATCAGGTGCAGCGACCGAATCGGACGCTGCGCCTGCCCATCTCCTGGACAGTGGGCGACCCGGGGAGCGTGGGGTGGTGGTGTCGGGGCTGTGCGGCCGCATGTCGCGCTGCACAGCCCCACCCCCTCCCCGATCCCTGAGTGGAATCAGCCCAGCACGTCTAAAGGACGACCGGACTGATTCCTGACTGGGATCCAAAACGGATCTCGGTCAGTGGTAATGGGCTGGCCCGTCACGTCTGAAATTACCCCAAGTCTCAAAATGGGATTACATGAGCAAAACTTTGTGAACCCCTGTAGGCCAGTGATTTAAAAGCTTTGTGAAAACATCCTTACAAACAATTTGAGCATTTCTATTGCAGGTTTTATAATTTCAAATGGTTACATCCACAAAAACTATTTGAAGTCCATATAAAATATGGCCGTCACTCATTTTGTGTATTAAGCTTTATATTATTTTATTTTTTTAATTTGGCCCCCAGATCATTTTTAAATTGCTAATGTGGCCCCCAGACCAAAAAAAGTTCTCCACCCTGCTATAGAGAATTCCACCTGTTACACTCCCCATCGGGGACTCTGGTGACCAAACAAAGCTAAATGGGCCAGAGGTCCAGCCCCCAAACACCTCCAAGGGTTGTCATGCACCCTTTACTAAATGTAGTGAGCCTGGCTCAAGAACTGGGCTCTTTTCAAACCAACCATAATCAGACACAGCCTTCTCTTTGTGGAACACCCTGACATCATGTGCTCCAGAGAGGGTGAGGCCACTTGCAGTCAGTCAGCCAGCCATCTGACTAGCTTGAGCCCAGATGTGCCTGTTCCAGTCTGGAACCATTGCGTACAGACCAACAGGCCTCTAGGATGAGACTTATTGGTAAAGGGCTGCCCACTGCTCATCTAGAAGATGCTTCCCACTATTGCCTCTTACAGCAGCTCCTCTAGTATTTTACTAGTGAGTCTGGCACTCACTGGCGCCCCCCCCCCCCACCCCCCTTTACCACTAGAAACAGCTTTTCTTCCAGAAAGAAAATTATTCCTCAAAGGTTGGGAGAATGGAGATTCTCTGTGGCAGCTATTAAAGACAATACTGAAAGAGAAACAAACACATACACACACGTGTACACATTGTGCTATGTCATGTCCCTCTCACACGCACTCTTGGGGAGGGAGGGCTCTCTGTCTCTCCCTCCTGACCACAGTGATGAAAACAGGGCTGAAATGAGAATAAAAAATCATCTCACTGAAAGTCTTGTAAGAACTGAGAATCAGGATCGAGATCTCGCAGAAATCTAGACCCGATTCAGATCTCCACAAGATTTCTCGCTTCCCTCACACAGACACACACACACCAGTGTCAGGCTGTTTTCCCAGTCCACAGAAATTAAAGGGGGGAGGGAAGAAGAAGCCACACTGTCCCTCTCCCCAGCTCTCTTACCTTGTCTGGATCTGGCAGCTGACTATGAGTTGTCTCCATGGGAAGCTGCCGAGAAAGCAGCGATAGAGAATTATCATGAAATGGGAAGGGAAGGGGAGATTGGGTGGGAGGGGGCAGACTCAGCAGACATCTTTTTCTATTGGCTAGCAGGAGCCAGCAGCCAGTAGAATGCTTCAAAGCGGTGCTGAGCCTGCCTCTTCCTTTCATCTCTCGCTGCTCCCATCTGGAAGTCCTTTCCAGATAGGAGAGCAGGATGAAGGGGGCAGACTCAGCAGACATCTTTAGCATTCTATTGGCTATCAGGAGTCAACAGCCAATAGAATTCTGAAGAACTGTGCTGAGCCCGCCTCTTCACTTCAGCTCCCCTCTCTCATCTTTCCTTCCCCCATCGCCCATCAGCACTGGTAGTTCTGTTTCCCAAGATTCTCCTATTTCTCATGTTTCCCATCTTTGCAGATGGGAGGGGGAAGAGTTGAAAGGAAGAGGCACGCTCAGCACAGCTATTGGGTGCTGACTGCTGCTAGCTAATAAAATGCTGAAGTTATCTGCTGAGTTTTCTCCCTCCCTCCTGTTCTGCCCCCTCCCATCTGGAAAGAACTTCCAGATGGGAGGGGGGAGAGATGAAGGGAAGAGGTGGGCTCAGCACAGCTTTTCAGCATTCTATTGACTGCTGACTCCTGCTAGCCAATAGAAAGCTGAAGATGTCTGCTGAGTCTGCCCCCTCCCTCCTGCTCTCCCTCCCCCCATTCCTGATAATTCTCTATTGGGGCTTTCTCGGCAGCTTCCCATGGAGATGACTCATAGCCCCAGGCTATGTCCCCTGAGCTGCCAGCCCAGACAAGGTATGAGAGCTGGGGAGGAAACAGTGTGGCTTCCTCCCCCCCTCCACCATCAGCACTGTGTATTCTGTTTTTCGAGATTCTTGTATTTCTTTATGAGAATCCAGCCAATACTAATCTCGTTCTCATTTGCAAAAACAAGACAAGAATTGTGGTTCTCGTTGAGAAACACACGAAACCAAGAATTGAGTTTCAGCCCTAAAACAGCCCTCCCATTCCTTAGGCCCTTCACTGAGCCTCAACCACTGACATTGTAGCTCATCTCTGGAGAAGAAAAGGGTGACGTTTACTACCTGGTCAGTTGGAGGTGAGCTTAGCTCTACTCAGTCTCTTCCTCACATCCAGCCTGAAATTTAAGCTTAAATTTCAGCTCCAGTAGCTCAGGCTCAGCTGTGTGTGCAGAAGGGAGCCGGGGATCACAGGAATAGAAAGGATGCTCATAGGTGAATACATTTTCAAACTGGTGAGTCAAATATGAAGGCAAAGTATCCACTGACTGAGGGTAATTTTAAACATGACAGGCCCAGAGGCCCGCCACGCTCAACCACGGACCGGGATCCAAGAATCAGGCAATCCATCCTTTAGACGTGCTGGCCGATTCCGGAGGGGGATTGGGGAGGGGGTGGGGCTGCGTGGCGTAACGTGCGGCCACACAGCCCCGCTCCCCTGGCTGCCCGCCCTCCGGGAGACAGGCGGGCGCAGCAGCCAGTCTGGCCGCTGCGCCCGATCCTGTCCCATGGTCGGGACCACAATCTGGTCCGGCTGAAGGTAACAGACATTACCTTCAGCCCATCCCGAATTGTGGCCAATGCGATCACGATTGGGGCCTGATCCTACCATGATTCTGGACCTCCGGGCAGCCGGAGGTCCAAAATCGTGGTCATTTTTATTCCCGCCAGGTATTCACTGTGGTGAACATCTGGCGGGGATCAAACAGATGTTATGGGACAAACGGCCACCACAGGAGGTTCACTGTGGTTGACTGTGGTCTCATATCGTCTGAAATTACCCAGAATGTAAGGACCAGGTCTCTCTGTAACCTAGAGTCACCACTGAGATGAGCAAACCAAGATAGACCTGAAAAAATATGACCTCAAATTTCCTTTTAGCCTGTGTGTAAATACAAGAGCTTAATACGCAGGAGCTCTCCCAATGCTGTGTTGGTAAAGAAAATTGTATCCATTCTCTCTCATTCTCAGTGTAAACCAACAATTAATCACGGCACATGTGTGGGGGTTTCCTGTGTAAACTCCTTGGCCAGACTGGTAAACACTGCTGCATTGTCACAAATAATCAACAAGAGGGTAAATGCAAGTTTAGCTTTCAGCCTCCCTGTTTATCATTAGGACTTTAAACTGTTTACAGGAGGAGGAAAACTTTAAAAGTCCCTGAGGAGGTGGGAAAAACCATATGGGGGGTTTGCCGAAACAAAGTTCAGAAAACACATGGTCACTCTGTAGTGACTATTTGTCATTTGTAACGCCAGTGTTGATATTCAGCCATGACGTCGACCTTCAAGCGTTTACAATAGCTGCAGAGAAGAGGTATATCAGGAGCTCTTAGCATCCAGCTGGATTAGGAGCGCTTATTCCATTTATTTATTTATTTACTTATTTAAACTTTTATCTCGCCCTTTCCTAAAAAAAAAAGGCTCGGAGCGGCTTACAAAACACAAACATATAAAACATATATAAAACATATTTTAAAAATCCATAAAAACTGTAAAAGACAAAAGCAACCCCAAAACACCCCAACCATAGGGGAACTGGCTAGGTTGGCTACATCAGGCCTCTGCTCAGGTTGGGCCCAATGCAGTCAAGCTCAGGGCCCGCTGGAGCAGAGAAATTTCAATCTGAGCAGATCCCTAATGTGGATGTCAGTTCTTTATAGAGAAGTAAGGGGAATCAGCAGTCACTTGAAGTTTGAATGAACCTACATCTCGTAGATAACTGATTAACTGAGGAGTGACCGGACTCTACATTTCTGCTTTGGCATGGTGATGAAGTGAGAAGATGCAACATCAGATTCATCTAGTGGAATTATATCTTTGGTCACCTACTATAACAAATTCAAGCCAGGTTCTCAGACCTATTTCCCTGTCCAGAGGAAAAGTTGTGGCACTTTTTAATGACTTATTAAAGGATACTCTATTATGCAAACTGTGATTTGCCCCCTGGTGGTCACTTGAATATCTTCCCATCATCCATTTTTTGCAATAAAAAAGAGAAGGAATGGATTTATCATCATAAAAGAGGAACTACGTGCCATATGCGAATCTAGTTATTTTTAGAGCTGGCTCTAATACGTACAGTACAACCCATCCAGGAGCGTACTGTAGAGGCTTCACAGCAGTTCCAAACAGCAGCCAAGCAACTGTTTAAAAATGTATTTAAACACCAGAAGACAACTTTGGCAGTAAAATAACCCAGGGCAGAGGAGAAAGCGTCTAATTAATACTTAAGAGTGTTCCACAATATGAATGGTTTAAATTAACCAAATGCAGGATGGCTGAGAAGGGATGGTCTAGTTGTTACAGTGAACATAAGAACTGCCATACTAGGTTAGACCAATGGTCCATCTAACCCAGCATCCTGTCTCTGACAGTGGCCTGCATCAGAGAAGTGCACAACAACGCATAATGAAGTGATCCGTTCCCTGATATCTATTCCTGCTACCCTAAGTGTTAGCTATTGTTATTAGTAGCTATATTAGACAGCCAGTGTAGCCAAGTGGATAAAGTCTTGGATCTGGGAGACCAGGGTTCAAATCCCCTCTTAGCCATGAATTCACTGGGTGGCCTTGGGCAAGTCACTATCTCTCAACTTCATTTCACCTTTGTAAGGTGGGAATAATAATGACTTACCTCATAGGTAGGACTGTAAATACTGCTTGCCTCTGGTAAGCATAATTTTTGAGCTAGCAAGTGGTTTTTTACAGCACTGGGCCTCCTTCCTTACTGCAAATCCCAGTCTGACCAGTAGTCTTCTATGCCTAGCTAGTAAATCATTTACATGTACTTTACAGCACTGCTCATAGAGCTGTTGTGAAGATGAACTAGACAAAGATAGTAAAGCACTTTGAACACTGAAATAGATGTAGAAATGATAAATAATAATGACAATAATATACTAGTGCCTTGGGGCCAGGCCCCAAATGAAATTGGGTGCGATGTGATAGGTGCTATTCAGACAGTCAGAGAAGATTTTTCTACAAAGAAGCTTGAGTTGAAACATGCAACACATAAAAACTCGAGTGGAAGAAAACAAGCAGTGTTAGCCTTTCTCTTTGACTTCACCACCAAAATTATAGTGATGCTTTTGAGGCATTCAGCGTAGGTCACCTGGTCTGGAGTACACTTTTACACTTGCTTTCCACATACACCACTCACCTGAGGCTATGTAATCTTCTGTAGCCTTCCTGTCCATAAGAAAAAAGTCTGCTCCGAGCTGACCTGGGATAGAAGGGGGAAATGAGCTTAATCCAACTCAGCTTTTGCACTACCTCTCTCTTTACCAAGGCCACAGTGCTGAGACAGATACCATGGATGTGAAAACATGGACTCCTTTCATCCTGCACATTTGCCTTTGCAGTGTTTTGTGTGTGTTGCTTCTACTTATTGCATTGCGTTTTAATAGGGATGGGACTCTGGGCAAAATTTCGTTTTCAGTTAATTTCAGTTTCAGTTCTCAAGTATTTCGGTTCTTTTTCGGTTTTGGTACTATCGGATCTTTTGCATTGATTTTTGTACCGAATTTTTAACATTGCAGTTTTTCAATGGGGGACAAACTGCAATGTTAAAAATCCGGTACAAAAATCAATGCAAAAGATCCGATAGTACCGAAACCGAAAAAGAACCGAAATGTCAGATTAATCCAAAATGGCCATTTTCTGATACTTTTGGTTTTATCCAAAACCGAAATTCCCATCCCTAATTTTTAATAATAATTCCATTATAAGAAAACCCTCCGGTTTACCGTAATAGTTAAGGCTCTTGCAAATTCAATCATGGACTAAAAAGCATGGAAATTGCAAGTTAATGCTCCTGCCTTAACTTGTGCGCCGTGTAAGCAGTAAAGATTAGGGCTGATGCGGCAGCAGCTGTTACCGCGCTGCGATTCCGTTCCTCCATTTCAGAATTGCCCATGCCAGACCGTGACTTTTCTGCGGACATTCCGCTAATTCCGCCGGAATTCTGCAAATCGCGGAATTGCGGGAAACTGCTATTCCGCTATTTTGTGGCACTGGCGGAATTGCGGAAGTAGCAAAAATGTCATGTTTCCATGATTCCACTAAGTAGCGGAATTAAATAAGCGGAACCGTGGAACCGCGGAATGAAACTCGCGGAATGAAAGCCTCTGCCATGCCGTTCCACTAATTGCGGAAACACTGTTTCCGCCAGAAATAGCTACCGCTGCGATATTCCGCTACAGCCCTAGTAAAGATGTTGTACACTCTCACGTATTGTGCTTGATTCCAACTTAGGCTTCATGGCCCCACACTTTGCATTAGTCTTTCAGTCCCAATCGTCTTCCTCTGCAGGTTGGGGACAACACTTAAGCTGGGGAATTGAAGGGGTGTGGGGGCAGTGGCAGAGCTGGGGGGAGCCTGGGGCTGGGAGAACAGGGGCTGCAGATGGAGATTGAGGGGCAGGGCAAGCAAGGGCTGCGGGTGGGAATTGAGGGGCAGAGGCTGCAAGTGGGGATTGAGGCGTGACCAGAGAGCTGCAGGGGCTGCGAGTGGGGATTGGGGGCAGTGTGAGGGTTGAGGAGGTACTCAGGACTGGAAGAGGGCAGGCTGCAGATTGGGAATTTGAGAAGCAGCAGCAGAGCTGGGGGGGAGCTTGGAGGGGACGCATGGGCTGCAAGTGTGGATTGACGGGCAGTGGCAGAGCTGGGGGAAGTGCAGGGGTGGGGGAGTAAGAGTGGAGGTAGAGACTGAAGGGCAGCAGTAGAGATGGGGAGGGGGACACGACTGGGGGAGCAGGGGCTGCGGGTGGGGATTGAGGGGCGGCGGCAGAGCTGCAGGGGAGTCTAGGGCTGGGAGAGCAGGGGCTGCGGGTGGGGATTGAAGGGCAGCAGCAGAGGTGGGGGCAGCTCAGGGCTGGGAGAGTCGGGGCTGAACGTGGGGATTGACCTTCAGTGCTGCCCCCAGCATGCAGAGGAAGAGGATTGGGACGAAAGACCAATGCGAACTGTGGGGGCATGCAGCCTATGTTGGAATCAAGCACAATATGTGAGACTGTACAACGTCTTTACTGCTTACATGGCGCACAAGTTAAGGCTAGAGCCTTAACTTGCCATTTCCATGCTTTTTAGCGCATGATTGAATTTGCAAGAGTCTTAACTTTTACTGTAAACCAGAGGTTTTTTATAATGGAATTTTCTGTTTTTTAAAAGGATATTCAATAAAAAGTTAATAATTGTATCTAATTGTATATGTATTTAATTGTAGACCTCTCCCTGTGCACCCTCCCCCACCCCACCCTACCAAGCTCCCACAATCCTGCTTCCATCTTCTCCCAACCAGCCCCTCCCAGACACTCTCCCTTAGCTCCCCACACTCCTGCCCCATCTCTCAGCCAGCCCTTTCCCAGATACTCCCCTGCCCCTTAGCTCCCCCAATCCTACCCCCATCTCCACCCAGACCACACCTTTGACAGTTCCCTCTGCCCCATCCCCTCTCAGCTAGCCCCACAGGCAGTCCCCTGCCCCCTAGTTCCCCCAATCCTGCCCCCGTCTCTCTCTCTCACTCACACACACACACACACACACGGGGGACACACACACAGTGGGACACGGATACACGCACACGTGAGGGGACACAAGCTTGGTCAGAGGGGACATGCATGGGTACATACACACACATGGGGGGGACACACTGGGACACTGGGCGCACACACACACACACAAGGGGACACATACACTGGGACATGGGGACACACACACAGAGGGGGACTCACAGATGCACACACACAGGGACATGGACACACATTCAGAGGGACGCACACACGAGGGACACAGACACACAAGGGACACGCACAGAGACACACACAAGGGAACACACACAAGGAGACACACAAGGAGACACAGACGGGACACACACAGAAGGACACATGGACACACACACATGGACATGGATACACACATTGGGACATGGGTGGGGGACACACATAGGGACACACACATGGATAAAAACACACACAACCACGGAGGGGACACACACAGAGTTGGGGACACACACAGATGAGAGCACACTCATATGGGAGGACACAAAAACACACACACGGGGTACACACACAGAGGGGGCATGCACACACAGGGGGAGCACACATGGAGGGACACATGTGGAGGACGTGTGAACGCACGCACACATGGGGACACACACAAACACACACACACGGGGGAGCACACAAATGCAAAGGGGTAAAGGGGGGACTCACACCCAGAGGGAGGACACACACAGAGACACGCACACAGGGGACACACACACACAGAGGAGGAATACACAGATGCACACACAAAGGGGGACACACACAGAGAGGGGAACACTGTTATCAATGACAGAGGGACAAAGTATAGAACATAAGACATTGCAACAATACTTCAGAATTAATGGCTGCAACTAAATCACAATTTGTAAAAATTGAATTGTCTAATCACACAGGGTATAAACAAGGGATGTCAGCAATCCTGTGTCTAGAAGGCCACGGATAGTGTCATTTACTCTGTGTTTCAGCAGTACATAGAAGGCCCACTTCCAAGGCAGCAGTTCACAAGGTGGCCACTGGAGCAAATAGGGCATGTCTAGTGGAGGGTATGAGCAGTTGGGTTCTGCAGGTGTCCGGTGGCAGGTAGCACAAAGTGAGGTAGGCAGGAGCAATCTGTCTCAGACAACAGCAATGAAATTGTTTGTTTTGTGGAGGCAGGAAGTAAAACTGCCTGGGACAGTTCATCCTGGAGGAAGCCATAACAGGCAACCTGGGGTAGTTCTCGGGTGAGGGGTGCATACTCTTGCTGGAGCTCATTATGGCCAATTTTACATGGACGTCGCCGTTGGCCCGGTGGGTGGAGATGGGTGGGGGAGATGGGTGGCACAGCCGACAAACACCCGGCATCGCCGAGCTGGGTGATGTGTACACGGACAGTGCCGCAGGGAGTTGTGGGACGGAAGGGGAGGGGCCGGCACACACCCATCGGCCTAACACCCACCCCGAGAAACACAGAGCAAACACCCATGAAAGTTACACGGACACCCGAGACGCCGAACGGCAAGGAAGCCCCACACAGCACAGCGATGGGACAGTATGGCGGAGTCAGCGGACCAAGGGCAAACGAAGCCGCAGCACACAGCTCTGCCCCTGAACCGCCACACCTCATGCAGGGGGTAGGAGGGAGCAGGAATGACAGGAGACATAAAGTAGCAGCCCCCGACCAGTCCTGTGACAGAGGCCAGACAGCTGGGCACCACAGACCCCCCACAAACCAGAACCCGCCCACACACAACAGTGAACACGACCACACAGGGAAGGGCTGCATGGCCAATGAGGTGGGGGGGGCAGGCTGGGAAGGGGCACAGGGGAGGAAGGCAGAGGGCCGAAGCAGCAGGGGACCCCAACACAAACACCCAACCCCCCGGCAGCGACCCTGCACACACCATCCCAAGGCCCCCAGAAAACAATCCGGGCACAGCACACAGGTGGTCATGGCATCAGGGATGGATGCCCACAGCACAGCCGGTCTGGCAGAGAATGGCAGGGAGGCGGGGGGACCACAGACTACACCAACCGCCAGCAAACTTGCTGCAGCTCTCCATACACCAACAACGGAGGTGGGTGGGCGAAGGGGGGGGACCATCGTGAAGGCAGGGAGGGGGCAAGGAGACGGACCCCTGGCCCAAGGGACCAGAGGGAAATGGGGGGGAACAAGACAGGGCCGGAGGGGAACAGAGGAAGCCAAGGCAGGCAGCCGAGAGGTGACCGAAGCCCCAGGCCAGAGAAACCAGGGTCACCCCCAAAGGGAACGACAGAGCTACAGCAGAAACACCAGGGGGTGGGGGGCACGAGACATACAGCCTCTGCCAGGCAAGCATGCCACAACCACCAAGAGGCACCCACATGAGCGACCGGGCCAAACGGAATGCCAGGAGACACACCTGGAGACAAAGCAACTTTATTGGCGAGGGGGAACTGGGTGGGACAGGGTCAAGGTACAAGGGGATGGGGAGACAGCACAGACATTGGGCACGTAAGGCGGCCACCCACCCTCAATATGGACACCAGCCCCGAGCCCGACCCCAACGATCCACCTCTGTGCGGTTGACCTGCTCCAGGAGTTGCAGCAGGAGCTACATAACCGCCCCCTGCTCCCGGGTCTGCTCTGCAATCATCGCCTGCACTAAGGGAGAGAGTGAAGGTGCCATCAGGACGTGGCCGCGGACCCCTACAACATGCACCCCTGAACACACAACCGGGGAGAGGTCCCCGCACACACGCAACACACTCACCGAAGCGTGCCCCTGCATGGAGGTCCAAGGCAGCACACTGGGGCTGCCCAGCCAGATGTGCCAGGCCGAGAATGACCAGAAAAACAACCAGGGTAGCTAGAAGGGAGGAGGGAGAGGGTCAAGGGAATGGGGTGCAAAGCAAGGGTCAGCAGGGGTCAGGAAGCACACACAACGTGCAACCGACAACGTGACCCCGGGACACCCGAGGCAGCACCCCACCCGCACACAGCAAGGGGGTCCACAGGCAGCCAACTTGATGGGCCGGGAACAGGCCCCACTCACGGTCAGCACCCCGTCTCCCCTGCCGCCCATCCATCGCCAGTGGTGCCGATGATGGGAACTGATGGGGCGCCAGGGGCGGTAGCAGGTGGGGCAGTCCAGGGGTGGGTGCAACCAATGGGTAACAGGACCTCAGAACACTGCACAGTACACCACCAGACAGCCCCAGTAATTCTCCGCCCTTCCGAACTCCTGCTAAGCACCTCTTATCTGCAAACTCCCAATTTACTGCCACCAAGCCAAGCACGTGTACCTGAGCTCTCGCATCCTCATGAATGTTGATCGCTTGTCTCTCCTTCTGTTTTCCCCCTCCCTGTCTCCCCTTCCCCTGTCTTTAGATTGTAAGCTCTCGAGCAGGGACCATGTCTGTCTTATTCTTTGTAAGCGCCAGGTACATCATAGGCGCTATATTAATGTTTATAATAATAATAATAATAATTAATCCCCCAGGACCCCGATCACAGTAACCAACCCACACGGATAAGGCCGCAGCCATGGGAGTGGTGATTGGGGCGACACGCATACACTAAAGCACACACGGGGGTACCGTGACAGGTAAGGTCTTTATTGGGGGGGGGGGTAACAGGGAGGGTATGGGCAAACAGAGGCCAGCAAGTGGGTGAGCACGTGCTCCTGCCTGTTCCACACAACCAGCACACAGGGGCACCGGTGCAGCCACTCCAAGAGGGATGGAGGCGGCATGGAATGCTACAGGGATGGGGGCTGAAGTGTACCGAGGCAGTGAGGGGGTCCGGCATACGGGGCAGCCCACCACCGGGTCACACAGTCCTTGGGGCCGGTGCACTGGGGCCCAGGAGGAGCCAGGCCACAGCACAGGCATGACGACAGCGTGACTGAGGGGCCAGTCGGGTNGGCTGGAGTGTACCAAGGCAGTGAGGGGGTCCAGCATACGGGGCAGCCCACCACCGGGTCACACAGTCCTTGGGGCCGGTGCACTGGGGCCCAGGAGGAGTCAGGCCACAGCACAGGTGCAGCAATGACAGTGCGACCGATGGGCCGGTTGGGTCACCCAGCTCAGGGAGAGGCCGGAGGGTACCCCAGGAACAGCTGCTCTGGGACAAGACCCTCCCAGGCGAAGAGGCCCCTGCGGAATCCCCGGGACCACATATGCGCATCCGCCATGAAACGGGGCAGGAGCAGGTTCCCTGTGGCAGCTACAGCCGTGACATCCAGTAGGTTCATCACCGATTGCAGGGCGCCAAATTCACGCATGGTAGGGGTCCCGGTCAGCAGTGGTCCCCCAACATCGGCAGGTAGCAGGCCCAGCTCCCCAAGAATGGCCTGGCATTCCGATCACGGACGGAATAAGCCACGGGCACACAGTAGGATGCCGGTGTAGTCGGTAGCCACAAGGGGACCCCCGGCCTGGAGCGCCAGTCCATACTCCAGACGTGCAGCCACCTGGCGAATAGCTGTGATCTCTGGTGCTGTCCATGGTACAACAATAGTAACTGGGTACCCCCACTAAGGTTGCTGAAGGACGGCAAAGCCGAGCTCCCCGGCATGCACTGGGGTCCTATGGAGAGCGGCAGTGAATGAGCATGGCGCAAGTGGCTGTACAGTGCTAGCCGGGTTGAGGTCGTACACAGCTGATAGTGGAATGGCTGTTCAGCCCTGTGAACCCCTGCCCCATGCAAGGGGTGGGTGCATACCAGCAGTAGCAACGACAGATTAGCAAGGCCACGGCTGCCTCTACCAGGGAGCTAATCGCACACTCCAGCCAGATTATCGTGATGGAACCCATCTGCACAGTGCCGTGGCCTTCAAGCGCTGTGATAATAGCACGATCCGTGCAGATGCGCCCTGGCCAGGGCGTGGGTAGTAGAGGGAGAGGTAGATTGGGCGTGTCGTAGGGGAGGTGATAGTTTCAGGGAGAGTCGAGAGAACATTGGTGGTGGTGGCCTGTACAAGGGGCAGGGACAGGGGCAGGGGGAGGCGGGTGTGGTGAGCGACTCCCCCATCATAGCTGTACCTGGAACCCCGGGCCAGTCATGGGATTGCAGGGAACGTGGGAGTCACAGTGCGGGTGTGCAGGGTGCACAGGCCTTGGGGGTTGAGGGCACCGATCGCACAAAGGTGGTAGGTAGGTGCACAGGCCATTGATGGGCCGCGTGGGTACGGGGAGCACTGGCAGCCCTGGTTCACATCTCCCCCCCCCCCGCATGTACCGCCTAGTCAGGTAGCAGCTCGGTGATTCTTCACGGGTACAGGTGGTGGGTTCCCCCTGGGCATGCATGTAGTTGTTGGTACCATTCTGCCTGTGGATGAGCCCTCGCAGGCGAGGGCTGTCCTGTTAATGGTCCTGTCCACCTGCTTCATTATTCTGGAGCTGGTGTTGCAGCAATGGGCCAAGCTACTGCTGCTGAGTCACCGCTTCTATGACCATGGCGAATGGCGCAGGAGGGCTGCCAACCTGCGGCGAGCTGCATCACTGCATTGGGCACGGAGGGTAGCTGCCAGGCGACATTCCATCTTCGGGACAGCAGTGTCCCAGGACATGTGCCTCGTACTGTCCCAGTCGCCACTTAACCTATACGGGTGCCATGTCACTGTCCCAATGTGGAGACTGCATTGGATGCGGTCCTGAACGAATGAATGGTGAGAGAACATGCTGGCCACCTAGACGGATGAGGAGTGGACGGACCACTTCCTCATGAGCCGATCGCTCCTGGCCCAGATCGGGGAGCTCCTGACTCCCCATCTCCGGANACCACTTCTGCATGAGCCGATCGCTCCTGGCCCAGATCGGGGAGCTCCTGACTCCCCATCTCCGGAGGCGGAAGACCAACATGCAGTATCCGCTGCTGCCAGGGAAGCGCTTGGCCATGGCCATGTGGAGACTGGCCACCCCCGATTCCTGTCAGAGCGTAAGGGAGCAGTTCGGGGTGGGGACCGTGACCATTAACAGGGCACTCCACAACGTGTGTGACCTGATTGTGGAGCTGCTGGAACGGGTCATCCAGCTCCGTGAACAGAAGTGGTGATCCGCGGCTTTGAAGACCTGGACTTTCCCTATTGCATAGGGGCAATAGACAGCACCCACATCCCCGTTATCCAGCCCCCACACACCAAGACGGACTACCTGAACAGGAAGCAGGCCTTCTCCATCAATCTCCAGGCCATAGTTGATCACGGGACCTTGTTTATGGACATGTACGCTGGCCAGTCAGGGAGGAGCCATGTTGCATGCATACTGTGAGCGTCCCCCTTCTATGCACGCATGTTTGACGGGGAAATAGCCCCCAACCTGTACCAGGTCATTGAGGGGGTCTCCATGACTTCTATGGTGATCGGGGACCCCGCCTACCTACTCAGCCCGTGGCTCATGAGGGCCTATTCCATGGCCTGCACACTGGATCACCGGCTCTTCAATGAACGTCTCTTGTCAGCTCAGAGCCTCTCTTTTACAAAACCTTAGAGCCAGAGAGAGAGAGCTACCATCTCATGAATTCTTGTGGAGCTCAGAATTTATCAAAGCTGAACACCTCAGGGCACTATGGCCACTGCTAGCCATACTCACATACCTCACATAATCAAGCATACACACAAATTTCTTCTATCGGCACAGAAGCATGGTCAATGGCACAGAGACACCACCTGCTTGTGGAAGCACATAGACTGTATTGAAACTGCTGCCTTTATTCCTCCTTACAGACAGCTTTAGCCCTTGCTGGCAAAGACAAATGGAGGCAAAAACAGTGTAGATGAGGCTCTATTTTTAGCAGAATACCTAAACAGAATACCTAAAAGACAGCACTACCAATCACAACAATAAAAGCAATCTTTGTTACCCTTTTTAAACACTTTCTCTGGCCTTCTTTCCAACTTACATGTAGTTCTGTTTGTGGGGTAGAGAACACACCAAGAAACCCAGTCCAGTGCCTAAAGGCCTGGGATGGGTGAATTTAGAAGTCTATCCTTGCCTCTGCCTGAACCACTTCCCAAACTGGATTTAGGATTAGCCTGGGTTTTCCCTCCTTGCATGGATGCTACTCCATGCCCATCTATATCCAGTATTAATCCTATCATTAAAGAACCATCCTTAAAATCCTTTCCTTATACCTACTACATTCCTAACACCACTGTTCTGTATTCCCCTCCTCGACACACACAAAAAAGGGGGTTACTTCAGGCTAGATTACGCTTGCACGGGCCAGGGACCACTGCTGCTGGTTAGGGCAGAGTGGAGGAGCCGCATGGAGAGGTGGGTGAAATACATTCCCCAAAACAAGTTGGTGAATGAATAATAATAATAAAATAATAATAATAAAATAATGAATAATAATAATAATTAATAAAAAATAAATAATTTTTAATAATGGCATGGGCAATTGCCATGGCCATAAAAAACAAAATATAAAACAAAATATACCAATCCAGACTCTTAGAAGTGCTCCATATTATAGTTTATTTAAATCAACCTCTGACCTTGAGGTCTATTTGAGTCTGATGAATAATTGGAATTTACGCAGGGCCCCGGCTCTTCTGCATTTCGACCTTCTTCCAACTAAAGTTCTTTTAGGGAGACGTTTGGGGATCCCTTATGAGAATAGGTTGTGTGCCTGTAATCTTGAGCACATAGAGTTGGTGAATGTCAGTATCTCGCTCCAAGTCCTGTCCTGGGAACCTGGCCATGGAGGGGGGCTCCTGGGGAACCCTACAGGACCCTGGACGTTCCGGGGGAAGGAATAAAAGTCCCTGGGCTGGCCAGAGAAACTCTCCCCTCCTGGGTGATCTTTGATGCCAGGCATTTCTCTCTGACTGAGGTTGCCAGTGCTCTTTAAGGGAGACATTGCCTTCTGTGGGCTCAAGGTTAGCAACCACAGTGGCCACAGCGCACGGGGGGTGGGGGGGTGCCTCTAGAGGCTTGCTGGGCCCCTCCTGCAGTCCTTTCAAGGGAAAGTCCTTCTCAGCACTCTGGTAGAGCGCTAACTGAGACCTTAGCTCTGCCAGCTTAGCCTCACAGTCTGTGTGGTCTGCGGTATCCTCCAACTTGAAATGGGCTGCTGCTGGAAGGGCTTCTTCTGCAGCAGCTTGTACTTCCCTCAGATTAGCTTCAGTATAGTCCTTACTTCAGACCCCTTAAGCTCTTAGGTACAGTACAGTTCCGACGGTCATACAGCCTATAGTTCCCAAGTAGCAATTACAAGCTCAAGCTTCAAGCAATTCTCATACACAATATTATTCTTAAGTCAGACTTTCCAACACTTATAGGGTTAAAGTTACAAGGTTAGTTACCGTATAGTTGAGTTTGTTTCAGGGAAAGGAGAGAGGGTTAATCGGGTTACTGCTTCCGTTTCCCATTTTGCAGCAACTACCCAACAATTACCTGATGACTTGGGTCACATGATGCCCACATTCTCCACCAAATCTGTTACCGGGCTTGCTAATTGCTCATTCAGAAGGCTCGTTGTTTTTTTAAATTTCCTTGCTATTGTGTACTGCTTATGTGACAACGTGGTTGTGTGCTGTTTGTGTAAACTGCATGGAGCTAACCTCCCTATGTGGACATCCCTCTTTATGCCCTTTTGGCTGGCAGGGTTGCTCCCAGGGGTTGTTGCGCGCATGCACACATGTGCGTGCGCACACACACACACTTGTACAATATTTGTGATTCCAGGGATGTTAGCAAGGAAAGACAGCACTCTCTACTTGCTTCCTTTAGGCTGGGTTCAGATTCCTCAATCTGTGACCCTTATGTTCCCCTGGCTCATTACTCCAAGACCAGATGACACTCTGTTAATCCACAGGGCTCACAGCACTTTCCAGCTACTACCCTTTATAAGTTCAGTTCCATGTAAACGCATGCGCACGCATACACACACACATGACTATCCCCTCTTCAGGCAATCCCCCTTCCTTGGGCAGAAGACTGTCCTGGAAATATTAGTAGTCCCTTTGAATGAGTAGTTTAAGCAAGCTGTAATGTTCCAGGATCTTTGTCTTAGGAGAGTTGCTGCAGGGAAAACTGAGGAAAATCATAGAGGGTAAAAGAACAGAACAGTCAGGAGTTATTCTAATACTAAGATATTTATTTAAAAGGCAAAACAATACAATTATGGGGAGTACAAGTCAGTAATTCATATACTTATAACTATACACTTATCAGTGTAGCTTGGGTTAAATCTAGTAAGGGATTGGATATATTTATTTATTGGTTTATTTAAAAGATTTGTTACCCCGCAGGAGGGTAACAAATAGGGGGTGGGGGAGAGAGAGAGAGAGAGAAGCATGGTCTCACCCTTCCACGGTGGCAGCAACTTATTCCATCATGTGTGCAGATCTTACCCTAACACCAGGAGACTTAGTGGGGTTTTTATAGACCCGGGAGTACTGGTGGGGACATGCCTGAGTCAAATACTGCGTTCCCAAGTTTCAATAGCTACAACAATGGGGATACAAGGGGGTCCATAGCTCAAGTGGCAAGAGCACATGCTTTGCATGTATAAGGTTCCAGGTTCAATCCCCAGCAACTCTACCTCAGGATCCCTGGTAGCACACCTGGGGGAGACCTCCTCTGGGGGCCTGGAGGTGTCTCAGGTTACAGGTAGCACACCAGGATGGCCTCTGCCAGAGACACAGGAAGAGCCAGATTTGGACCCAAATTTGAACCCCCTGCTGCCGTGTCAGGTTGTGACAATACTGGGCTAAGATGGACCATTGGTTTGACTCAGTTAGGCAGTTTAGTTAGTTAGTTATACAGAGTCAAATGTTTGTTTACAGTTTTCCATAGAACAGGGAATTCATGAAATGGGAGGTGTTCCCAGGGATGATTGTCTCAGTGCAGCTAGGCGAGTGTTTAACTTTGGGTGGGCCAAATTGTGATTGATTTGATCAACCGTGGCTGGGTAGGATTTCATTAACGTTTGAGACATAGACATCCCAGCAAGTGTTATTCTTTGCTTAATCAATCTCATCATTCATTGGGTCCTGGATTCTCTCCGTCTGGTTGACTCCCCTTCCTCTCTGCCTTTCCTGCTTTTGACTTTCTTGGCTTCGTATCTCCTATGCAGATGGAGATGCGCCCTTTAGCCTGATGATCAAGTGAGGCATTAGGGCAGGGATCAAGGCATGTTTAGAGACCTTTCAGCTTGGTGATTCCCCACTGGGATGAATCACTGTCTTAGCCCTGCAGACTGTGGAGGAGCAAAAGTCTGCTTGTATCACAGCACTTGAAGTTCCTCTGTGGCCACTGTAGAGTTTCGGGGAGAACTAAGCATAGGCCCAACAACACACACACAGGGGGACACACAGACAGACACACCAGCAGCAGGGGGACAAGGACACACACAGAGAGGGGACACCCACCCACCCAGGGGGTGGATCGCACACTCAGAGGGAGGACACACAGACACACATACGTGGACATGGACATACACACGGGGGGCATGGACACACACACGGCGTCACTCACAAACATGGGGGACACATACACACACATGGGGACACACACACACACAGGGGGCACACTCTCTCTCTCTCTCACACACACACACACACAGAGGGGGGGCGCGCGCACACACACACGCGTGCAGCGAGGGAACACACACACAGGGAGACGCACACATATACACACAGACATACACACAGGGGGACATGGACACACACACACACATGGGGGGGACACATATAACTATGGGGACACACACACACATACAGGAGGGACACACATGAGACATGGGGACAGACACACAGAGGGGACACACACGAGACACATGGGGACAGACACACAGAGAGGGGCACACACACACACACACACAGGGACACAGATATACAGAGGAGAGAACGCACACATAAACACAGAAGGAGAGACACACATGGACACGGACAGACACATATGGAGGGACACAAACACACACGGTAGGACACGGACACACACAAACAGGGGATACACATGGGGAGGATACACATAGGGTATTTTCAGATGTTACGAGATCATGCTCAACCACAGTGAACCACAGTCAATCCCGCGGCGGGGCCAAAGCGCCCTGAACATCTCTTCAGCGGCCGCCAGATGTTCACACGGTCAGTACCCACATGGGGTCAAAATCAACCACGCTTCCAGAGCTCCCCGCCGGACCATCTCTGAAAGCGTGGTCAAAGAGATTCCCGACAGGAACGAACAAAAAGTAACATCTGGCCAGAAACCACCGGCCAGGATCAAAGGAAATGATTTCCAGCCGGGGACAAAGCATGCAGCGTCGCTGCCAGGCAACAAGCAACAAAACAGGCAGCAGAGGGAGATTTAAAGGGCTTACAGCAGCAGGGGGACGGGGTGGGATGGAGTGAGGTGGAAGGGAGAGGCGAGCGGAGGGCGAGAGAGCAAGGGAGGAGGAGGAGGTGGTGGTAGAAGCGCAGGCAGGGGAGGAGACAGTTGTGCTGCACCTGGAGGTGGTGGAGGGGCAGCAGAAGCAGCCGGGACGGGCTGACCCGGCGCCTTCTGGGTGTTTTGACCACAGCCGGGAATCAGCATCACGTCTGTTGCGCTGCCCCGGCTCGTGATCTGCTGGCCCGATTCCTTGCCGTGGTCCAGGTCCCTTCACGTCTGTTTGGGGCTTTTTTTGACCACGGGGGTGGTCGGGGTGGTTCGGTTCACCCCCGCCGGGAATCCACTGTGGTGAATCAGGACCACGTAACGTCTGAAATCACCCATACACAGAGGGGGGACCCACACAGAGGAGGAAAACACACAGGGAGAGACACACACATACAGAGGGCAGGACACACACACGGGAATATACAGAAATACACACAAGGGCGTCATGGGCACACAAACAAACAGGAGGGACACAGAAATGGAGCACACACTCTCTCACGCACATAGAGGGAACACACACACACGGGGACACACAGACGGGGGACACGGACACATACATACACACAGGGACATGGACACACGCAGGGACATGGACACACACACACACACATCGGGACACGCACCAGGGGGACATGGACACACACAGAAGGGGGAACACACACACACAGAGGGGACACAACCAGACACACTTTCCCTTCTCCCCCATAGACAGAGAGAAGGGGACAGAGAGAGAGAAGGGGAAGGACACACACACAGATGGGGACACACACACACACAAGAGAGGGGACACACAGAGAAAGGGACATGGAGAGAGAGGGAGAGAGAGAGAAGGGGACACACACACACAGACAGAAGAGGATGGGGACATATACATACATACATACACACACATTTCCCACCCCCCACCCACTCGCCTGTTGGTGTCACCATCACCTTTTAAAGGCCCGGGACTGCTGCATGCATGTGCATGCTGGGGGCTGCCATATTTCCTAGTATGGCATGCTGGAAAATGTAGTCCCAGCAAGCCACGCTAGGAAACATAAGTGCAGTTCTGCATTCTCCCATAGACTACAATGGGAATTTAAATATGTTATAATTTTAAAAATAATGGGTGGCTTAAAAAACAAAAACAAAGCCAAGGCATCCCTAGCCCACAGGCTTGAAGTTTCTAAAATTATTTCAAGCCCTGACCCATAACTAAAAAACTGCCAGGCTGATCAAATTGAGGTGGTTGCAAAATAAAGCAATAAACTGCTTTCAGTCTCCAATTTTTCAGCTGTTGGATCTCAGCCATTTTAAGTCCGATTTTTCTGCAATTTGAACAGATTAAACCTCTCACCCAAGCAACTCTCCATGCAAATTTTAATAATGGTAATGTAAATGATCTTCATTTTATAAGGAATAGAATGTTCAGGCTTTATAATGGAGCGTGCGAGATGCCTTAACTATTCAGGCACTCATGTGGCTGGATAATAATAAAAATAAAATCACTCTGCATACCTTCCCTTACCTCCTTAAAACATTAAGGCCTGGTCTCCTCATTTTTATTCATTTGAGTGATCTTTATTCATTAGAGCAGGGGCTCTCAGTCTTTTTAGACTGTGCCTCCACCTCCTTATCTCTTCTCTGTAGTACTTGACACACACACACCCATCAACCCATACAATGTATATACCTTGCCCCCTCCCCCCTTTGCCACCCTGCCCTTGCCCCCTCTTTCTCCCTCATTCCACTATTCCCATCTCCACAACAGCTATTGCTGCTGTAACTCCCCTAGCTCAGAACATCTGAATTGGGGAGATTTCCAAAATGGTGCCAACTTGCCCACTTCTAGCAAATGAAGTTTGATTGGTGGCTACAGTGCCAATCAAAATTCAGATTACAGGAGTAGGTGAGACCACCATCATTTTGGAAATTTCACCAGTTCAGCCAGAGTGGAGCAAGTAAGGGTTACTGTCTGTCTCCGTTTGACCCAGAGAGTCTCTGGGTTTTCTCATGTCATCTGTGCGTGATGTCGCAATATTCCGGGGTGGGGGGCATGACCACATCCGAAAGTGGTGGGAGAGCTACTTTGCCCTGCCCTCTTTCTGAAATAGGCCCATCCCCTCTGGGTGAAAGCTTGGGGGAAGGTGACATCCCTAGGAGCTGGAGGTTTGCTAGCTGCATCACATCTCATCCTTCTCTTTCCCCTTTCCACAATACATTCTGTGCTCCCCAACTAGAGAATAACATGGCATTAGAGTAGGCATGCTCTAGCCAACAGGACTGTCTTTGTAAGGACTATTCACATGAGATAGTTTTGCAGGCCAACACTATTCTATTCCACCTCTTATGTGTCTTGAAGCAAGTTGTTGTGGACTATCTTGTTACTTGTTTATTGGCTAAGGATATGAATTAGCAAGCGCACATGCAGGTAACTTTATCCATCGGAGTAGCTTTGAATGTGCATTGATGCCAACAGACACAATTTTATTACATGTCCCCTGAAGTTTGCTGTACTTTTTAATCCCCAGTTCCTCAAAGTGTAAAACTCTCAGTTTTCATTTTGGGGGAAAAAAGTCTCTAGCTCTCTTCATTGCAGGTGTCAAAAAGAAAGGTCAAAAACATGATCATTAATAAATTAAAGACTCCAACCCCCAAAAGACAAATAAAAGGAACAGCCCCCCAAAAATTAATTCTTAAAAATCTAATGATGTCGAGGCTATGGGTATTTTCAGACGTTACGGGGCCCTTTGGCCCCGTACCGTAACGAACGTCTTCGTTCCCCGCCGGGGTCACCCCGGCACGGCCCAACAGACGTGCCGGGGGGATCCCGGCGGGGAAAGTGGGAGGAGCCGGGGCCGCGCGGCGCAACGTGCAGCCGCACGGCCCCGCCCCCTCCACGCACCCCGCCGCCCGCCCTCCGAGGAGACGGGCGGGCGGCGGGGCCAATGCGGCCGCCGCGTCTGGCCGATCGTGCCACGGCCCGGGATCCCGCCGGGGATCCCGGCCCGTGGCACGCGAACAGACGTTACTTTTTGGTCGCCACGGCCCGCGGTCCATTTGACCACGCTTCCCGGGACCTTCCCCCGGCTAGCCCGGGAAGCGTGGTTCAAATTGACCCCGTCTGCAGATTCAGCGTGGCCAACATCTGGCGCACGCTGTGCAGACGTGCAGGGGCCTTTCACCCCGCTGCGGGGTTCACCGTGGTTCAGTGTGGTTCAGCGTGATCTCGTCACGTCTGAAATCACCCTATGTGACTTACCATTTTTGAAAGTGTGGGGCTGCCAATACTACATACACATATGTTGTTAAAGGATAAGGGCCTGCATTTAGATTCTCCGATAGCTGCAGTACAAAAAATGTACTATAGCACAAGGATAATTAAAGCTAACTTGACTTTTTAGATAGCACTTGAAATCCAGCCTGGCCAACTCTTCTTTTTACTTTCACAGTTAGAAATGTTATTCTAACATATTTAGTATTATTGAAGCAAATATTCAAAATGGACTTCAAATTCATCTAATTTGCTGGATTTTAATATTTGGATTCAGAGAGAATTCAGTGTACATTTCAAAGCTGACATGAAATTCATTTGGTTTGGAAAGGGGGGTTCATTTAAAATTAAAAAGTCATTGATTAACCCTTGTTGTGCCATATGCTGAAGTGCGTAACAGAACAGATGATGAAGTCAATAAACCGAGGAAGTGTTGAATTTGGCAACCTACTCAAGGGTGGTGAGTTTTGAATTCAGAGATTTGTTGAAGCACATGAATGCCCAGATGGAATTTGCAAATTCCAAAAACACTATTTGTTTCAGCTTTATGACTCTATTTCCATGATTATTGCAAATTTCACAATTCCCATGAATCCACCAAACCCACCACAGCTGCTCCAACCCTGGTTTAGCACAGACTGTAGCTCCAGTGACTGGTGTCTGAGCTTCTTGGAGTTCTGATCTCTGCAGTTTGTATCTGGGCAGAGAATTGGTGGATGAGGCTCCTACAGGCCAGTGGGACTGGAGGGTACTGCACCCTAATCCTCTGCCCACAGCAGTCCAGTGCTAACAAGGGGATTGGGGGAACAGACTCCATCTGAAGAATGCAGACCCTGCAAGTGGGACATATGAGGAGTACAGAATCCTGAAGTCTCTGGCTTTGGGGCATTTAGTGTTGTGGTGTTGTTGTTGCTTTTGTGGGGTGGGGTTTTTACTGCATTTGCATGCCTCATGAAAAATCTACTTTCAGACCATGATGTGCAGTGAAATCTATATTTTTAGGCTAGTAGGTACCTTTAAATAAGCTATTTTTTACCGTTGGCAAAATACAGCCCTAAATCTATATAACAGACACCTTTCTCATGTGGCTGCCAATAGCATACATATACCAGTTTCAGTGTGCTCTAAATGTTGCCTGGCCATTGCACTTCCCTGGGTTTGTTGGAGGAAGACATTTGCAATGACCATAAGCCAATTATAGTTCCCTCTGAAATTGGATTGCCTTTGCTATTCAAATAATAACAAAAACGATGCTTGAGCTGGTTAGCAATTGTGTCTTAAGGCAGAGGCAATTAATCATGAACTGACAAACTCAATCAGGAGGCTTAGGATGTGCCTCTTTAAACCTAGCAAAAGGCCAAGTTAATTATCGATGGTGGATAGGATACCTGCTTGAATCTGTTAGCCTTTGCTCTTTCCTGGTCAGCGAAGAGGTTTATCATTTGCTAACTTTTTTATTTGAAAGTCTCAAGGAACTTATTTTACCCTCCTGTATGAAAATCTCCTGAAATACCAATGTTTCTCAATCCTTCTTCCAAGTGTGAAATGCAGAGAGAGACTTCCTTCACTGCCGTATTTCTATACTTGCTATTGCAATTTGTGAGGGATTACATATTGATTGTAGAGCCCCCAGACAGGCCAACCAAGCCAAAGAAGGCTGAATCCTAAACCAGCCCTTGGGCCAGGGCTCAGATGAACTCATGTTAGATGTTACTATCAGTGTAACTCATGGCTAAATATAACACCAGGTTGGGTCAGACCAGGCCTGGTCCTGTGGCCAGGTATATATAATGGACTCGGGCTGTATATGACCATATGACATTCAGGTCAGGTTGGTACTGTGCTTATCCCACAAAATGTATTTCAGTATGGGCTTTTTTAAAGCAGGCTTGGGCCAAGCGAAGTTTGCAAATGTTGTCCCGTACAGGGAGTACTCTGATAAAACAATGATCATTTGCATTACTTGTCTATTTATATTTATATCTCCCCCTATCCTAAAGGCTCAGGCCATGTAACAACATATATAAAACATAAAATAAGTATAAATAATTTTTAAAATATGTAAATATTTCATAAAAACCCAAACCCTCCCAGACTCTGTCCCTCACTTCCCAGCACCAATGCCTCCAGAAAAATGCTTAGGCCTAGGCTCTGCTGAACTTTCAGGGGAGGAGAACTGCATAGGTGTGGAGCAGCTACCGAGAATGCCTCTCTTTATGCTCTTGCTAGATGGACTCAATGCACTGCTAGAACTTGCAAGAGGGTGCTCCCAGCTTATCTCAAGGACCCTAATGGAGCAAAGTGGAAAAGGCAGTCTTTCACATGCGAGGGACCCAGCTTGTTCAACCAGAAGTTTGTGGGCTTGATGCAAGAATTGCCAGATTAATTTTGTGTTATACAGGAGGGTGACTAGATGATTGCAAGGTTTTTTTTGGTCTTAAATTCTTACAAATGTCCCATTTTCAGAAGAAGTTGCCTTGACTGTTCTTTCTGTTCTCATACTATAACCAAGACTCTGTGGGACATAGGACCTATAAGAAGGTGTTTTAACTAGCATCATTTAACTAGCAATGGGAGCACCGTTGAAAGGCCTTATTCGGCAGGGAAAACTCACGCTACTCA
This sequence comes from Sphenodon punctatus, assembly GCA_003113815.1. NCBI lineage: Eukaryota > Metazoa > Chordata > Lepidosauria > Sphenodontia > Sphenodontidae > Sphenodon > Sphenodon punctatus. The sequence goes on along the minus strand of QEPC01011796.1, from coordinate 3,738,699 downwards.
CCATCACGGATGACAGGTCTGAAAATCCAGCCCTGTCACCTATGGGAGTAGAAACTAACATTAAATGAATGTGTGCAGTGCATTCAAATTTAATGTTACTTAAATTAACGAGAAATTCCCCAGTGGAGGGAGGGGCCATGGGTGAGGTAGGGCATGGGGGGAGACAACCCCAGGCACATACCTTCCACTCAGCCCAGCCCAGCTCAGTGGGAGAGGTGGGAAGAACAGCCCAGGGGAGGGAGGGGGACGTACCTGGTCCGCCCAGCAACAGTTGGGGATCTGGGGGATTTACCTGGCCAGCGGTGGAGGGCTCAGTGGCGCAGCCCGGGCCCAGCGTGTTGGGGTTTTCCTCTGCAGGCAAAGCCCTGCCACAGCCCGCCAGAGGTCCGTTTGGCTGCCGACCTCCCCTCTTTCCACAGACAATGTAAGACCTGGCTGTTCCGCCATGCCTTCCCCGAGGGAGATGGGGTGGGTGGGGTTGGTTAGGGAGGGGTAGGGGGTGAATTGTTTTTATTGTGGAATTTTAGTTGTATCTGTTTTAAGTTGTTTTTAACATGTTGTTAGCCGCCCCGAGATGCTTTTAGCTGGAGGGGGCGGCATACAAATGTTATTAATAAATAAAATAATAATTCTTTTAAAAAAGCTGCAATTGAAGAGGTACAAAGAAAGTATGGAAATAGGAAAGATGTTTAATGTTGTTGTTCTCAGGTCTGCCTCAAAGAATCTTCTAAGCACAAAAAGGGAAGCAGACAAACCCCGCAGTACATTCAAAAGGATTTTTAAAGCAACAAACAATAAATAGCCATTGCAAAGTAAGTATGTGCAGAGTGCATTAAGGCTAGCTATGTTAGAGTTCTAGTGAGTATGGGTGCAGCCAGACGAGACAGACAGGGGAGGCTACCATGCCTTGGTAGTCTTACCCCCTCCCTGAGCAGCCAGACCACGTGATGCAGTGGTTTGTGTGCCTAGCGCCTTCCAGATGTTACCCCACCCCACCACAGGGAGCACTGTTGAGAGGCCTTGATCGGCAAGCACTTTTGTCTATTGCACGTGGCCACATCCCAGCCGGGGGTGGATCTTAGTCTTGCTGGGGGAGAGAGGCGAGGCAAGGCAGGGCAGGGCAGGGCAGGGCCGGCTGCCCACTTGTGTGGCTGGCACCGCAGCCCGCACTGGCCAAAGCAGCAGCTCCAGCAGCAGCCATTCCACCTGACTTCCCTGAGACAATGTGCCCGGCTCCCCACACTGGCCCCATGGTGTTGTGGCGGCCATTGCCAGCTACAAGACTGCATGGGGATCAGGCTGCTGCAGCTCATCTAGCTGCACCCATAATGTTAATGCCTGTGAGTAATCTGATCTTAGCGATGAGGACTGCTGCAGTGTAATGTGTTTTCCAAATGTGTACTGCATTGGAGAAAACCCCTTAATGAGCTCTAATGATTGGAATAGTTATCGGAGGTTGTGGTCAAAAGTGTCAAACTTGGATTTCTAAACCTTGTTCAGATCTAAGGCTGTGATCCTCAAAGCACTTGTGCCAGAGGCATTCCCCCTTTGAGGATTGGGTTGCATGTCCATGATGTTTGCTGTGCCTGTCTCACACATAAGAGATAAGATGAAGTAGTTAAGACCATACCAGTTATGATGCCAGTTGGACAAACATGAGAGAAAATGAGCTCTGAAGCTCCAAAGCTTTGTGCACACACTCGCCAATGGAAGATGATCCAATAAAAGGCCTCACTTTAAGTGCTTTGTCTCTCATCTACCCACATTTAAGCATCTAAGCAAAAACTACATGCTTAATTGATCCCTGTTCATCAGAACATTTAAACACATGCTTACCTTCAGTGGAACTTAAGTACGTGCTCAAAGCTGAGCTTGTGGCTAAGTATTTGCTGAAGTGGGAAACTAAACAAATGGTCCAACATTCAGATATTAGACCATTTGTGCCAGTGACACTTAAGCAATATAACTTACATGCAGATTTGAATAATAATACACTCTACTCATGAATGCCCCGTTCAGTGAAAAAGGAGGAAAATGTAGCAAGTTAATTACTTCTTGTTACTCAGAATTTTTCACTGCACTTTAATAAAGAACAGTTTACCCCAAGAATGTGTGGTTTTGGGGGGGGAAGAGGGTTTGGCAGAATTATTAAATAAAGTGAGTGAATGGAAAGGAATGCAGTAGATGCAACATTAGCAATTGTATCTCTCAAAAACCTAGTTGAAAAATTGTTTTTGAATTGTCCTGGGTACTAACAACTTTCAAAAAAGCAATATACTGAGCTAAGGGAGACATCTAGAGAGTTACTGTAGGGATCATTGTTAGGGCATGTTTTATTTAATGTCTGCATTAATTATGTGGTAGAGAGAATAAACAATAGGCTAGTGAAATTCACTGACGATAATAAAATGTGAAGAGTTACGAACACCGCTGAAGACAGAGAAATAATAAAAGCACAATTAGGAAGCAACAACATGGGTTCTGCCCTGGAAAAAGTCCAAGGCAAAGCAGCTCATTGCATTTTACGCATTGAGTGGAAAACAAGTGAGGCAGAGACATATGGGTGTTTTTAGACTGACAGATTGCAGGCCAGAGCCCTGAAGCAGGCACGTGGGTGACCCAAGCCGGAGTTGCATGCACCCCCGGGTTTGACTTTGCCTACATTCAGACAGGTAGCAAACACACCTTCCCTCTGTTGCAGGAAAGCCCCAGCTTGGGAACACATGAGCCAACCCCACACTCCAACCACATGGCTTGCTCTGGTAACCATTACAATGGGATGCGGCAGTAGCATCCGCTCTGGCCATTTGGTCCACTGGCATCTATGATCCAGGCAGGACCGTATTTGGCCAGGACTCGTGGGACCATTTAGATGGACAGGGTTCCGTGTTTGCCTGTTGCCCCCAGTTTGGTCAGCTCCCTCGGTGAGATGTGCTCCGGGATCTTTTGGAGCGCTGCCGCTAGCTGCTCTGGTTTGCACATCTGATGTCAACCCGGATTGAAGCGAGCTGGCATGGGCAAAAGCAGAGCTGCTGGCCGTCTGTTTACACCCATAGTAGTGATATTGGACAGCTAGTTTAATGTCAGTTTGTTAATAGAATATGACTCTACAAGCTTGTTTAAATTTTGGGCAACTTTCCAAAGCCAATATTTAAAGGCCCATATAACATACCAGTGATGCCTAAACATTTTGGACCAAAGGGCCAATGTAGCTTTCCAAATTTTTCACAGACCCCCATGTACCTGTTTGAGATGGTCATGGATTGGCACACGTTCACAGTGGGCAGGTTGTGTAACATAGGCAGCTTCAGTCCCCACTAACACAGTAATCTGGAGTAGATGGTAACTTAATGCACATGTGTATTTTGGAAATTATCCTGCTGTCAGATCTGGTACCTACTGCTAATCATTTCTATGGTGCTACTAGGTGTATGCGCAGTGATTTACAGGTCCCTGCCTAGTGGACTTACAATCTAAGATGAACATGGGTGAGGGGAACACAGACACACTCACACATTCCCATTTTACAGATGAGGAACTGAGAGTTTGTGACTTGCCCAAGGCCACTCAGTGAGTTCATGACTGGGGCAGGACTTGCACCCTGGCTTCCCAGGTCCAAGTCCTGCACCTTATCCACTACACCATAATGGCTCTGCAGGTCTAGTACCTGCAACCTCCATGATACAATGCAGGGCAATTACCACTCTTGCCCTCCTCAAACTACAACAATGGTACAGTCACACAGCTACTTAGATTAGCATGCCTGTGTGGAAGCCTATCTTGCCCAGGGCTCTGACTGGCTGCAAGAGCCCATCTTCAGAGAGCCGAATATATACTTCCTGGGCAGTCTTCAGCCTGGAACTTTGTTAGTGACTGAGCCTGCCAGTTGCCTTACCTCCAACCCCAGGCTTTTGCTGTCCTCTTAGACCCGACGCCTGGAAGTATGGATGCCACAGGTACTGACCCTGGACTGAACTATGACACTTGCTTGGAATCCTGACACCCAGATAGCTGTAGCACCAGCGGGCATAAACGTTTGCTCTTTTTGGTTCTGCAGCGAGTTCCGTAGACCTGTTGCGGACCACTTAAAAGATCACCATTTGGGATCTAGTGGTATACATAGCATTGCAAGCCCCATCTGTTCAAATATCATACATAAATTCCTGTCAAAATCATGAGTGGCTTAAAAATCAGAGGACTAATAACAAAAATTTATTTTTTAAGTAGCCTTGAGATCTTTGAGTCTGTAGGATATTCTGGAATCATGTTTTCATGCTTTCCTGCACAACCAGGAGGGCTGGCAACCTCCTTTTTAAACAATAAAGGCATGCAGGATTTAATACAAAGACCAAGATAAGCAATAAAATTACAAGAGTTGGCAATAGCGCAGATAGGTTCTGTTGGGATGTTGCACCGACATTGGAATGTTGCACTGAGTTCTGGGTACCAGAAAGACTGCGGGTGAAAACAGACATGATGCTAGCTCCACTTTTAACACCATTTTAACATTTCTTATGCATGTTGCAGGGCTGTATTGCTGCCCTATGCAGCCCTGCAACATGCATAAGAAATGTTAAAGCAGTGTTAAAGTGGAGTTAGCGTTATGTCTAGTGACAAGCTGAAGGGAGATCAGAGAAGAGTGGTAAGGATCAAAGAACTGTGGAGGTTGATTTATGAGGGAAATTACTGAAGTGATGAGTAGGGATTTTCAGAATCTGTCTCCTACTAATCTGACTCTTCTGTCATCATAGCCAGTCAATGAAGCTACATCAGCTTACACTTCCTGCGATCCTGGCCTTGTGTCTTGTACAATTACAGAGGACTTAAGACAATGGAATGAAATGAGTCGTCTGCTGTAGGATAAGTCGTCTTAAGATTAATCCCTTTTCTTGTCTGTCGTATTCCATTTCATTTCGCCCTCTGAAACTTCAAGACCAGTTTAAAAAGAAAAGAAGAAGAATATGCCAAGAAATGTATGAGATAGAAAAGAAGGACCTAGATGCAAGTAAATCTTTCAAACACAAAGGGGTGGGAAATGGGAAATAGATATATTTTTGAAGCAAATATGTGTCTGCCTTAATTAAGTGGGGAAATATTCTGGAATTGAGAACCTTTAGGCATATAGATTTTTCTTTTTAAAAAAACAACAACAAAAAAACATGTACATACTCTGAGTGCATGTACAATAAGGCCCTGATTCAGGAAAGCATATGCTTAAATTAGACTGATTCCAAAGGGTAACCAAAAGCAGATGATTAATTTGGAGTAGGAAATCTTGCCTCCTGTGGGGCCATTTTGAAAATATCTACAAGCTCTGTAGGCTGGAGAGGTATTGGGGCAGGAGTGTTCTTAGGCTGGGGAGAGGAAGAGGAGGGTTCAGATCATGGATCTATGCATGGTCCATCACCTATCCTGGAATGCATGACCCCCACTCTCACCACCTTTCGCTAAGCTCACTCTTTCAGTGCTGGAGGATAGGGACTGGATCCACAGGCCAGATACAAGAATCGGAAAGGAGCCTAATAAAAAGCAGCTGTGTGTCATATTTGGCCCATAGGCAGGGACCCATGTTCACTGCATTTCCCCCATTGCAGTGAATACGGATTCCTGCCCATAGGCCAATAAAGGTTCCTCATTCTGATTTAGCACTGCAAGATAATGAAAATAAAAGATTCCATTGAAACATTTTTTTATTCTGGGCCCATTTCTTTCTCCATAAATGACTGGAAAATGTAACGCAGAGATTATCAATGAAGCCCAAAGGGGTTTGGATATCAGGTGTAACAGGAAATAATCTTTACTTTCCAGAAACACACTACTGCTTGGCAGTGGAACACCACCTGTGGCAGGTGGGGAGCTGGACACAGCTTCTCCCCCCCTTCGCACATTGCCTAGCATGGAAGCTGAGCTAACAAAAAGATAGGATTGTGGGATGTACAGTAGTCGAGTCAGAGGTTGGGGTGCAGGAGCATAGGTGCTTTGTTTACGATAAACAGGGGCCTGGCTGCACGTGGGGCATACATGCTCAGGTTACGTTATGTGGGAGCAGCATGTAGGAAAGGGGCAGGGTGGTGGGTGTTGCATAGCTGGATTCAGGAGCTGGATATAGAGGCATGCGGATGTAAGTTGGGTGTGTTGGCACAGGGAGTAGGTGCAGGAGCCCAGGGTTGCCAACCCAAGATGGTGATGCCAATTCAGAACTTCAGTTTCTGAACATTTGGACTCTCAACCTAAACACTGGACAAGGACACACACCAATTCCCAGGTGAAAGCAGGATGAGTGGAAGGAAACCCTATTTGGGCAATGCTGGCAATCTGCTGCCCCCTGTTGGCCAAGGAACACCTGTACTGATCAACTGCAAACTGCATCCAGAATATGCAAAGGCCATGCCCCCCACCACCAGCGCCGCCACCCACCCTCAGAGTTGATTGTCAGCTGCCACAAGCAAGAGAACAATGCTGGCTGCAACATCGATGGAGAGAAGCCACAGGATCTAGCAAGAGGGTGCTGCAAGGTGGGTGGACAGCTAAAAGCCATCTATAGTCTGGACCCTGAGGTGGTCATTTTCCTTGCCTTACCTTAAGACTGATCCTGCCTGCCAGCCCCTTTCATCCACTACCATTCAGCAGAGGGGCCAGCTGTCACTGCAGCAAGTAAAATGTACCCATGAGTTTCTTAATAGTCTTGGAAAGGGGCTGTTGAGAGATGGTGGATAAGGAGACAGAAGCACTTTGAGGAAATGAGTATTTGGTACAGCCTTGTTTTCACTTCTTGATTTTCCAGTTTGTTCCCAGCATTAGATGTTACGCAAGGAAAACAATTAGCAAGAGATTCCCTTTGCTTTCAGGCTGCATTCTTACATGGTTCTCCTCCCATATTGTTGTAAATATCTCCAGTTCTGATGCCAGATAGAACAGTATACAATACAGTCTTCTTTTCTGACCATTTGAAGTGGATAATTGATTGGACAGCTGACTAAGCAGACTGTTGACCTCCCCAGCATCTGGAGAGATTGATGTTCCTTCCTTCTTTGCTGGGGAACTGAAGCATGCAAGCCTATCCTTTGTTATTTTGGAAATACCAAGTTCTTATGTAGCTCTTTATTGTGGTGGAATCACTGAGATAACCTGTTGAGACACCTCTGGAAAACAATAGACATTGATCAAAGCAAATGGGAAATGAAGAGTTCATAAAACAGGAAAGTGAATACAGTAGAGGATTGATGATCACAGAAGCAGAAAGCCAATCAAGTTAAATATTCGTTCTGGCAATGAGAGCTGTCCCTCAGCTGTCCATGCAGTGCTGCAGGATTCCCTGAGTTCTGGAAACCTACTGTGATGTTCTGGGAATCAGGTGTCTGCTCGTATTTCTGAGACGTTACAGAGCACGGCAAATCATTCGGTAGGCTGCACTGGTAAAACTCCATACTCCAAAGTAGTTTTATTGACTTCAGTGGGATTTTTCTGGAGGAGGGCAGCCAGAGCAGGTTAAAAAATAGACTAGTGCAAAAACCCATAGTAAATAATATATTTCATCACCATGTAGCAAGTTTTAAAAATAAATAAATAAATATACACACAACTTATTAACATTCCACCTGGCCCACTCAAATTTTACAGAAATGTACATAACCATCTTTTGCTGCTGTTCTCCCAAGAGGGTCTCTATGGATAATATGAAGTGTAGAGGAAATCAGAATAATGTCTGCTAAATCCTAATCACACAGCTGTTTCTCTCCTGCACATTCCCAGGCTTGTGATGACTTTGTCCGATCATAATGTTTCAACTGTCTTCAGTTCTCTGATTTCTTTCTTGGTGAGATGTATAGATCCTCTACCGATGCTGTTTGCAGCTGCAAAGAAGGGATGACAGGGTGCCGCTCTGAGCTGCCATCAGCACAGTGGGGTGAGAGAACTGGAGTGGATGATATAACCTAAAAAGAAGCCCAATTTAAAAATCCTAGTGCTACGCACACATCTTGGCAGCTTTCTCCTCTGGTTTCATTTTTTAGTAGAGCTGAAATGAATATCTGAAGCAAATACCTCATTTGAGGAACGTGGTCACTTAGAATCGGTTTTGATTAGCCAGATTTGAGAGCCAATGTGGTGAAATGGCTACGTGCCCAGTACTTGGACGAGGAGGTAGGAAGGGGATCCTGGTTCTAGTCTTGCCTTAGCTAGAAACTCACTGGTTGACCTTGGGCCAGTCACAATGTTCTCTTGGGCTGCATTTCCAGCAGCAGCAGGAGGGGCAAGGGAAGACATGGCCGTGCAGAGAAACCAGCCAACGGGAAAAGAGCTGGTGTGAATGTGCAGCTTCTCTCACACGTCAGGTGGGAATGCAGCCCTACCTCAAAAGGTTGTTTTGAAGATTAAAAGTTGTGTTAAATTGTTATATGTAAAGCGCTCTGAGTTTCATTGCATGGGGGTGCGATATAAAGATAAAGGAGAGAAGACACGATCTGCTTCCTGGATTTGGATATCTATTTCAGACACTTCATCTTGGATTAACTAAGTTGGGAGATACAACCTCTGACTGTTGGGAGCTGGGAGTAGGGCGGCCATACCTCCTCTTTAAAAGAGGGTGCTTATGAAAAATACATGTTGCAGGGCTGCATTGATTCCAGTGCAGCCCTGCACCATGTGTTTTTCATACGCATTTTAATTTTTTTTAAGGGGCGGTATGGCCACCCTAGCTGGGAGTGAACTCTGTTATGACCTGTTGGGTACTTCTCTGACGTGACCAAAAATAGCCACTGTCGGATGCAGGATGCTGAGCTCAATAGACCATTGGTCTCACCCAGTATGGCACTACTCGGTTCTTATTTCAGTAACCCTCAGTTATTTGTTTGCTTCTTCTCGGTATATCATCAGCTACTTGGTATTTCAGTTACTTCAGTTTTTGGTATACTGAGGTAGTATACCAAAAAGTATTAAGTAGTACTACATGTTGGTAGTACTACTTAATGCTATTTTGCACCATACTGCTGTGCAGCGGTGCTATTGTGCTATTAGTATTAGCACTGTGTATTAGCATTAGTATTAGCTATTAGTATTGTGCTATTGTATTATTAATACAGTAGCACCATTGAACAACAGTGTAGTATGCAATAGTGCTAAATAGCGCCACCAAAGTGAACTAAGTGCTAACAACCAAACTAACTGAAATACTGAAAGGAGAAAGACAAATAAATGAATAAATGAAGTTTCAAAACAAAATATCCAAATTAAGAAAGATGCAGATATGGCATTGCTAACAAAGGTTTATTGGAATATTCATGTGTTTGCCCAAATATTAGAATAATCTTAGTGAATGATATATTTTTTCCAGTTCTTAATTTTTAGCCAATTGCACTGTAAACGCTTGGCAGTATCAGGGAGCTATGTGGATGCAGGATCGGGTCCCAGAGTCACCAGTCTACTAGGGGATTAAACTTAAGAACATAAGTAGTGCCGTATTGAGTCACACCAATGGTCCATCAAGCCCAGAATCCTGTCCTCCGACAGTGGCCAATCTCGATCACATGGGAGAAGAACCAAGGCACAATGGGCAATCCATTCCCCGTTGTTCACTCCTAGTTCCCGACAGTTAGAAATTCATCCCGTAAGCTACTTGGTTAATAGCCATTAATGGACCTACTCTCCCAAAACTTATCCAGGCCTATTTTAAGCCCAGTTATACTACTGGCCTTGACAACGTCCTCTGGCAACAAATTCCATAAGTTAATTATGTGTTGAGTGAAAAAGTACTTCCTTTTATTTGTTTTAAATCTGCCGGCAGCTCGTTTCATAGAGTATTCCCTAGTTTTAGTACTATTTGAGAGGGTAAATAACCGTTCCATATCTACTAGTTCCACACTACTTAAGATTTTATAAACCTCTATCATGTGCCCTCTGTCTTTTCTTCTCTAAGCTGAAGAGACCCAGCTTGTCAAGCCCCTCTTTCTATAGAAGCTGTTCTATACCCTTTATCGTTCTTGTTGCCCTTTTCTTGTTGCTCTGTACATTTTCTAGTTCAGCTATGTCGTTTTTGAGACAGGGCAACTAGAACTTCACACAATATTCCAGGTGCGGTCGCACTGTTGATTTGTTCAGAGGCATTATGACCACCTCAGTTTTATTCTCTATCCCTTTGTGAATAACTCCTAACATTCTGTTTGCTTTTTTGACTGCTGCTGCACACTGGGCTGAGGATTTCAGTGTATTGTCCACAGTCACTCCCAGATCCTTTTCCTGAGTGGTAACTCCTAGCTTAGTACCCAGCATTGTGTACTCATAGTTTGAGTTATTTTTCCCTACGTGCACCACTTTGCACTAAGTTGTCCACATTAAATCTCATCTGCCATTTAGATGCCCAGGCGGCACCCAGTCTTGTAAGATCCTGTTGCAGTTCTTCGCAGTCTGCTCATATTTTAACTACCTTGAATAACTTGGTGTCATCTTCAAATTTGGTCACTTCACTCTTAATGCCCTTTTCCAGATCATTAATTAATGCATTAAACAGCACTAGTCCCAATACAGATCCCTGGGGCACACCACTTTTTACATCTCTCCATTGTGAAAACTGACCATTCCGTCCTACTCTTTGCTTCCTATCTTTTAACCACTACCTCCTATCCCATGACTTTTTAATTTTCTCATGAGTCTTTTATGTGGGACCTTATCAAATGCTTTCTGGAAATCCATGTGCGGTGTATCTACCGGGTCTCCCTTGTCCACATGCTTATTTACATCCTCAAAGAATTCCAACAGATTAGTGAGGCATGACTTACCTTTGCTAAATTCATGTTGACTCTTCCTCATTAAGCCACGTTTATCAACATGCCCGGCGATTCTGTTCTTAATTATAGTTTCCACCATTTTGCCCAACACAGACGTCAAGCTTACTGGTCTGTAGTTTCCAGAATCACCTCTGGAAAACAGTGTTTTATTAAGTTCAGTCCAGTTTCACAACCCTCTGTACACAGCTACGTTCACAACAATCCCCAAATGCCCTTCAAGTCAGTAACCCAGATTGCCTTCTCTTGCTGGAAGCTGGTGTGGGTTTAGAGACTTTCTCCCCCTCGTGCCATCTCAGTCCTTCAGGCTTTGCTGTCTGGGTCCACTTTTTTGCTGGAGCCAACAACGGGCTAAGAGCCACCAGCAGAGCTCCTTTGTCTTACAAGCCCAAACACAGACTGAGCACCCATCTCTGTCTCACTCAGTTTTGTAGCTGCGTTGAGCTGACCACATCCAGCTCCCAGCTATTTCCTCTTCCTGTGTGTCTCTCAGGAAACAGTTTCCCTCGCCGGTGAGTTAGCTGCTCAGCTGAGCTCAATTAGCTCTACGCCAGCTCATTAGCAGCTTGCTGGCTGCTTCTCTACCTAAGCAGGCTGAGTCTATCCAGCTGCTTTCAGCTACTAGGCTGCATTCTGCAACATGCACCTAGACCACCAAAACGACAAACACAGTATGGCAAGGGCCTGCCAGCTCCACATCGGGTTGCCACTTATGCACATTTTTAAGGAACACTTATGAAGAATACATGATTCAGGACCTGCATTGGTGCCTTAGTCACCAGTGAAGGACCTGCAACATGTATCTTTCACAAGTGTTCCTTAAAGAAATTCATAGGTGGCAACCCTATCTCCACAGCACATGCACATATGTGTACAGAAACACACAGCCATGAGTAACACCCTCTCCCTCCCCCCCCCCCCCCAGTTGGACAGGGGAGTTGCTTGATGCAGTGTGGTGGCTTTCTGGAGGCAGCACTAAGAGGTCTGTTACCTCGGGGGGAACTCTTGAAGCCTAGGGTCGAAGGGATCCCATTGGCTGGAATAGCTCGTGAGTTGCACAGACCTCTCAGCTGAAGACCTCTTGGCTGAAGCCATCCAGCAGGGGCATAGCTACCAAGGAGCGAAGGGGCTCAGTGGAGCCTGAGCTCTAGGGGGCCCTCTGCAAGTAGCTTGAACACTGCTCTGAAATTTTCAGAGTGGGCGAGGCATGGAGTAGGTCCAACGCTGCCCCCCATCCACTCTGAACGTTTTCTAGTAGCACTCAGGCAAAGGACCCTACCAAGAAGGTTTTTTAGAGTTGGAAGGGGTGGAGTGCTAGCCCTGTCCTTGTCCTCACATAAAACTTTATTTCTGGTGGGTTTTGGTGCCATGCCCAGCGAGGCTCATAGGGAGCCAGGGCTGTGTCACCGCCTTTGCAGGGGGAGGCCAAATCTGGTGGGAACCCTACTTGGAAGGACCATTGCTTAGGGAGAACCCAGACCCTTGCCCTTAAGGGGCCCATAACTGGGACAGGAGCCCAGCCCCACCACAGCCTTGCTATGCCACTGCCATCCACAGAACCACAGCTCAGAAGCTCAGTGCCCAGCCGTCAACCAGGGATGGCTCTAATGTACATGGATGGCTAGCTGTGACTTCCCCGTAGCTAGAACATAGATATTATTATGTAAGGCCATGGCTTGGCCAGGGAACTTGTCAGCTGCCTTACTGGGGATGGCTTTTATCTGGCCAGTATTCGAGTGAATGTGTGCCTTGGCATTTCATGGCATGTGATGGCATTTGATTTATGGCAGAGATAGGGAACATGTGGTCCATGGGCCAAATCCAGCTTACAGTTGTTTTGTAATTGGCCCCTTTTCATATTCCTGGATCTGTCCCATGGATCTGGTCTCTACCCTCAAGCACTGAATGATGGAGCTCAGGGGAAGGGAGCAGAGATGGGAGCATACACAGAAGAATAGGGGATGGGTCCGTGGTATAGATCACTGATCTGGACCCTCTTCTTTCCTTTCCCATCATGAGTACAAACAAACCTTAAGCCCTCTCCTCCCTCCAATGTCTCTGCGGCCTGCGCAGCTTGTACTACGTTTCAATGTGGCTGGTGGCAGGGAAAAGGTTCCCCAACCCTGATTTAGGAGGAAGCTATGGGGCTGAGCAAATTATATAGGAAAGACAGGGACAGAGACTCCTTGTGTTTCCAGTTGTTGTTTTTTATGAGAAGAGAATGGGGAGAAAGGACAGAAAACATTATTTTGTCCAGGGTAACCAAGTAACAGGGTCAGTCCTACACACACATACAAGGTGTGAGCGCAACTGGTCCTACCAGACTTAGGTTAGCTTGGGTGCAACTACAGGCCTAAACCCCTCAGGCTCAGAGTCCCCAAAGGTGAGACATCACCTGCGCCACCTACGCATCAAGCCTAGGCTCAAAAGAGCCCAGCTGCATCAGGGTTGGCCCTAACTTTTATTTATTTATTTATTTATTTATTTATACTTTTATTCCCATTCCCTTGAGGGAATACAGAAAAAGAAACACACACACAAAATAGACCCAAATATTAAAGTACCCCAATAAAACCAGATAAAAGCCCCTCCCCTCCCCCAAAAAAGCCCCAACCCTACCTCTGCCTGCCAAACAGTTGGCCAAACAGAAAGGCATTACAGTGCCTCTAGAAGATGAACAGGCTTGGTCTTAGACAAACCTTGAAGGGGTGGGAGTTCCAGAATTTTGGGTCCAAACAGAGCTCTCACACACAGAGGCTGGTCTGATCACCTGTTTCTTACTGAGCGTCACACCCTGCAATTTTACAAGCAAAAAAACTCTTGCCATTGAGGAGAGAACTTGATGGCAATCAATAAGAAACTTTTGTAATCCTATTCTCCATGGGGAAGGAGTAGGAGGGAGTAACTGAAAGTGAAGCATGGGAACATCTGGACCATCATTTGGGTCACTGTATTATCCAAACTGTTTGCACAGTCAGTTTGTAAATCTAACAAAGTGGAGGTCAGTAATCCACCGTATACTTTAGGTTTCATCTAACGCCCACAGACTGAAACTGGGGTGTGTGTGCTGCTGCTGAGAATTTAACCGAAGTTGAGCATCACCTCCCAACTTGCCTGCTTGAACTTGTCACTGCTTTTCAGGGGAAAAGCTTTTATGGAATTCTGCTATGTAAATTTCACCCACTGACTTCTCTTGAAAATGTAACCTGCTCAACTGTGACCAAAGTCAACTGAAAATTCACCTGCAATGAGTCCCTGAGGAGAATATGCATTTTTTTAAAAAATACAAAAGCTTGTGATTGAGGACAGTTGGAAAAAATAACATTGATTTTAATTGAATTTGAACTGGGCTCTACGCTTCCTTCTTTATATGGTTCTAACACCACCTGACCTAAATGTAGCGGTAGGGTGAAAACAGACATGACGCTAACTGCACTTTAACACTGCTTTAACATTTTTTATGCATGCTGCAGGACTGTATTGGTGCCCTGTGCAGCCCTGCAACATGCATAAGAAATGGTAAAGCGGTGTTAAAGTGGAGTTAGCGTCATGTCTGTTTTCACCCATAGAGCTGCATTAGTTTAACGGTGTAGCTTTAAAACTGTTCATTTATTAGCTCTGCATGTGGACAGTCCTACGTGAGCTTAAATCTACTCTATGTTGGTTTATCTGGCAATGACAATCTGCAGAGAGTAATCCAGTTTTAAATAATAGGTATCCAAAAAAAAGGTTTCCACTGGTTGTAATTGTATTGACGTAATATTATTTATTTTTTTAAACAATGGTTTCAAAAAACATTAAAGATAGGACCATTTCCAAACCAAAAAATTTCCCTCTTATCCAACATTCCACACCATGAAAATTTATTACAATTCCTATTAAAAAAACTTTTAACACACATAACAAAAATTAATGCCAAAAAGCATGGAAGTTATTTAAAGATTTTCTATCTATGTTTCATTATTTATTTATTTATTTATTTATTTTAAGTATTTTTAAACCGCCCATCCTGCCACGGGCAGCTCTGGGTGGCATACAATACTAAACATTAATAACATTAAAAACAACTTTAAAATATACAGCAAAACGGAGGAATAAAAAATATCCCCAACCACCCCCCACCCTAACCCATTCCCCCCCACCCTACCCATTCTTCCCCTCAAAAGCCAGGCAGAATAGTCATGTCTTGCAACAGCGTCGAAATGAGGGGAGGTCCAGGGCCAAACGGGCCTCCACTGGCAGGGAGTTCCACACCCACGGAGCAGCCACCGAAAAGGCCCTCCCCATCGTGGCCCCCTGGCAGGCTCAGGGGACCTCAAGGAGAGCACCCCCCAATGATCACAGGTGCCGATCCAGGACCCAGGGGCTGAGGCGGCCCCGCAAATAGGTCGAACCGAGGCTGTTTAGGGCTTTATAGGCAAGCACAAATACCTTGAATTGGGCCCGAAAGACTACAGGCAACCACTGCAGAAACCGAAGAACCGGTGTAAGATGTTCTCGGTGGCTCAGTCCCACCAGGAGACGGGCTGCCGCATTCTGCACTAGTTGCAGTCTCCAAACCGTCACCAGGGGTAGCTCCATGTAGAGTACGTTACAGTAGTCAAGCCTAGAGGTAATGAAAGCATGGATGACGGTGGCCAGGTCAGAGTTTGAAACATACGGCCGAAGCTGACGCACCAGATGTAATTGGCGGAAGGCACTCCTTGCCACAGACTCCACCTGAGCATCCAAGCAGAGCTGCGAGTCAAGGAGCACCCCAGACTCCACACCTGGGGAACCAGCAGAGGGCAGACCCCATCAATTATAGGGGCTGTCACCCCCGCCGCCTTACCCACCAATATCACCTCCATCTTGTCGGGATTCAGCTTCAGTTGGTTCATCCTCATCCAATCCCCCACAGCTGCCAGGCACCTGGTAAGCACCGAAACTGCCGGACCTGGGTCTGATGAAATGGAGAGGCAGAGCTGGGTGTCATCAGCATATTGATGACACTGCACACCAAACCTCCTGACCACCTCGCCAAGCGGTTGCATGTACACATTGAACAGGAGAGAGGACAAAACAGAACCCTGTGGGACTCCACACAAGAGGTCTTGGTATGATGAAAAATAATCCCTGAGTACCACTTGCTGAGTTCTTCCGGCCAGGAAGGAGCGGAACCAGTCAAGAACCGTACCGCCCACCCCTGCACAGTCCCGCAGGCGTGTCACCAACATCTCATGATTTATTTATTTATTTATTTATACAAATATATATCCCGCCCCTCCTGCAACGCAGCCCGGGGCGGCTCACAACAACAAAGCAATTAAAACAATAAAATACATTAAAATTCAGATAGAAACAATCAAATATTAGATATAAATATTAAAACAGGGCTAGACAAAGCAGATGGGTAGGGGATTAAAAACCCCTCCCTACCCTCCCCCAAAGACCTGGGAAAACAGCCAGGTCTTACAGTTCCGCCGAAATGTTAAAAGACTTGGGGCCAGGCGAGCTTCCTCCGGAAGGGAGTTCCACAGCCGCGGCCCTACTACCGAGAATGCCCTCTCCATCGTGGCCCCCCGTTTAACACGGGGGACCTCCAAGAGGGCACCCCCAGCAGACCCCAGGAGCCGCCCTGGAGCGCGAAAGGCGAGGCGGTCCCTAAGGTATGAGGGGCCAAGACTGTATAGGGCTTTATAGATCATCACTAGGACCTTGAACTTGGCCCGGCACACTATCGGCAGCCAGTGCAGAGCTC
>QEPC01011796.1:3665455-3719495 GCA_003113815.1 Sphenodon punctatus | reverse complement strand
GGACCCCTAGGGGCCCGTGCCTTCCCACCCCATGGACCATACCATCCGCGCCCCATCACGACCCCAATGGCCATGCTCTCCCCTCCGTCCACCCCATCCCGGCCCTTTGGACCTGGCTGTTTGCCCCCCAGCCCTCCCTCAATGGTATCAAACGCCGCTGACAGATCTGATAGAATCAGCAGGGCTGAATGGCCATGATCTAATTCTCGGCGAAGATTGTCAACCAACGCCACAAGCGCAGTCTCGGTGCCATAACCCAGGTGAAACCCTGACTGCAAGGGATCAAGAAAATGGACATGATCCAGATGCTCCATCAACTGCAACTGCCAGGCCACCACCCACTCAATAACCTTCCCTAAAAAGGAAAGGTTAGATACTGGCCGATAACTGGCAAGGGAGTCAACATCAAGCGATGGTTTCTTGAGCAGGGGTCACACCACCGCCTCTTTAAGGCAGCCCAGTACCCTGCCCTCCCTAAGGTAGGCATTGACCACCCACGCCAGCAATGGCCTCATCGTTTCCCGGCAGGCCGTAACCAGCCAGGACAGCAAGGGTCCAGTTCATAACAGGTAGCCCAGACAGCCCCAAGAACTTCCTCCATATCGACAGTGGTCACCAACCAAAACTGATCCCACAAAGAAGGACAAGGCGGGGCTTCCATAACCTCCAGTTGCCCCACTGCAGAAAATGCGGCGTCAAAACCATGGTGAATCCGAGCTATTTTATTCGCAAAATAATCCACAAACAAGTCACAGCGGGCGCTAGATGGCTCCACTCTAAGGTGGAGAGAGGCCGGCCTGACCAGCCCCCGCACCACCTGAAACAGCTCCACTGGATGGGATTTAGCAGACGCTATGAGGGCAGCAAAAAACTCTTTCTTTGCTGTCCGCATAGCAATGGCATAGGCTTGTAAACTCGCTCTGTGCCGCAACCTGTCGACTTCAGCATGTGAACGACGCCACCGTCGCTCCAACTGCCTTCCCTCCTGCTTCAGCAACTGCAGCTCCTCCAAAATTCAGGGAGGCCTATGGTGCTGCTGCCTGGGAAGCAGATGCCTCAGAGCAATCTAATCAATGGCCTTCATCAGCAAGATGTTCCACAGCTCGACAAGGCCATCGATGGGACAGTCGTGCAGATCAGACGGTATATCCCCCAAAGCTTCCCGGAACTGCTCTGAGACTGTTCCATCAGTCTATGGAGGCAGACCATTCAAATTGGTTCCACGCCCATCTGGGGCAAACGTGCACCAGGAGAAAGACCTGCAGAAGGTAATGGTCCGTCCATGACAAGGGCACAGCTGATATCTCCCCCACCAACAGACCCCCCGCCTCAAGGTTGGTGCAGAACACAAGGTCTAAGATATGTCCCTCCTGGTGTGTCAGGTCACTGACCCTCTGGGACAGACCCATGGTTGCCATGGCAGCCATGAACTCACGCTCCACACCTCCAAGATCGGCATCAGTGTGGATATTGAAGTCCCCCAAGACAGGGACTGCAACACCACTCCCAACACCAGATCTGCTAAAGCATGTAGGGATGCTGCTGTACAGGTGGGCACATGGTATACAAGTAGCACCCCCAGACTGTCCCCTGCCACATCAAACATCAGATGGAGGCCCTCAATACACACTATGGATTGCACTGGATACCTCCGAACAGCCCAACCCTCCCTAAAAATCATGGCTACACCACCACCCCGTCCCTCTGACTGCAGTTGATGCTGCACGGAATACCCGGCCAGAACAAGGTCAGCCAAGATAGGCCCCGAATCAGTGTCCAGCCAAGTTTCCGTGATGCATATGAGGTCAGCTGCATGGTCCAGGATCAGTTCCTGGACCGTTGTCGCTTTATTTGCTACTGACCTCACATTCACCAGCATCAAAACATGGTCAGGGGCCCTCTGATCCAGAGCCACCTGCCCTACTGCTAGAGGGGTGGTGCGGGGAACAGATGCTAAACACCTGCCCCGCCACCCAGCTCGAACATACCCCCCCATATGGACCATACCTCCCACGCCTTTTCACGACCCCAATGGCTGTGTCCCATTCCTCCCCCGCCCCTCCCCCCGGCCCCAGCTACAGCTCCCCTCTGGCTGCCTCCAGTCGAGGGGAGGATTCCCACCCACCCATCCCCAAACTGAACCCTTACCCCCTCCCTAACCCAATTCCTTTCTATATTCCCCATCCCCAAAACACCCCACTATATACCCTCCCCACTATATAACCCCCCACAAATACCTCCTACAAAACACCCACTGACACTAAAACCACCAATAAAACCACCAATAAAATTCTCTCACCCCAGGCCCCCCAGGCCCTACCAAGGGCAACACCCAAGGGCCCTTTGATGCAGCCCTTAGGTGCACACCTCTGGCGCACACCTCTTATGAGCTCCTGCCGGGACCGGCACCCCGCCAGAAGCCGCAGGGCAGGTCTCTGGCCCTGCTCCCTCTCCCTCTGCCACCGTGAGGGGGGAAGAGTCCCTGTAATGCTGGCTCCCAACCCCCAAAACAGACAAGCACGGTGGTGTGGGGTGGGGGTGAGCCCAACCGGCTCCCATCCCCCCCCCCACCGCGCAGTGAAGTGAAGCGTTGGCCGGCAGATGCACTGCTTATGAGCCCCTGTCGGGGCCGGGACCCCACCGGAAGCCATGAGGCAGGTTTCTGGCCCTGCCCCCCTCTCCCTTTGCCACCGATTTATGTTTACCATCAACATAAATATAAGATATATACTTAATTCCTTACCAGACATACTTACTCTTATTAATATTTATCACTAACTAAGCTATCACATTTTTTTCATTATTAGGCATTAATTATTGTAATTCAAAACTGAACAATTTTTTTCAAACTGGCTTAACTCTGTCATTTCACGCAGAATTGCATTCTATCAAACCGATTCTATTCAGTTCTGTACACTGGCAGTGTCAACTGAAACGACAGAGTTAAGGCAGTTTTTGGAAAGATTGTTCAGTGTTGAATTATAATAATTAATGCCTCATAATGAAAAGATGTGATAGCTTAGTTAGTGACAAATATTAATAAGAGTAAATATGTCTGGTAAGGAATTAAGTACATAACTTACGTTTATGTTGACGGTAAATTATGAAACAGAAAATTTTTAAGCAATTTCCATGCTTTTTGGCATTTAAATTTTGTTGTGTGTGTTAAAAGTGTTTTGAATAGGAATTGTAACAAATTTTCATGGTGTGGAATGTTGGGTAAGAGGGAAGTTTTTTGGTTTGGAAATGGTCCTATCTTTAACGTTTTTTGAAACCATCGGTTTTTTTAATATATAATTTAGCTGGTTTTTATAATCACATCAGAAAATACCAATACAGGGTCGGGGTTGGGTTAGGAGGCTAGGTTAGGGGATGGGATTGAGTGTGTGTGTGGGAGTCAGGAGGAGGGGTGGGAGTGTGGGAGCTGGGTTAGGAAGGTGGGGGGGTTGCGAGGAGCGGGGGGTGCGAGGGTCGGGTTAGGAAGGTGAGGACGTTCAGAAGGAGGGGTGGATTAGGAAGGTGGGGGGAGTCAGGAGGAGGGACAGGGGTGCGGGAGCCAGGATAGGAAGGTGGGGGTGTTCAGGAGGCGGGGCAGGGGTGCGGGAGCCAGGTTAGGAAGAGGGGGTCGCGAGGCAGAGGGAAGGGGAGTAAGGTTGCCCCCTCCCACACACAGCCTGGCAGAGCAAGACAGAGGAGCCAGTGGCTCCCCCCCCCTCCCTGCACACATCCTGGCAGGGCAGAAGGGGGCCCAGTAGCAGCTGCCCCTACTCCCAGTAGGGCAAGGAGCCAGTGGCTATTTCCCTCACAGACATACACAAGCAGGCAAGGCAGGCAGTGGCCGGGTCACCCTACCCTCACATGCTCCCAGAGCAGCAGCTCTGCTCCCCTCTCCCCGCAGGCATCCCAGTAGGAAGCAGGAGGCAGAGGGGTCTTTTGCTTCCCCTTGCCACCCCAGGCTGCTCCCACCCATATGCACTTGCTCTGAGGCAGCAGCCACTGCCCGGCCTAGCCTAATGCTGCTGCTGCTGTCTGGGATCCGCATTGCACTGGACACGGGCTGCAGCGGCGAAGGGAATGGGCGACCGTGCAGCACCCCAGGGGGAAAAAGGGGGGCAGCCTCAGGGGTCCCTGTGCCACTTTTTACCTTCTCCTGCTCTGCCCGTGGGCAGCCCCCTCACCCATCATCCCAGAGCCGAGCCACGGCGCGGGGCTGCCAGGCCGGGCTGGGCTGGGAGCAGCTGCCGTTGCGCTCACAGCTGGGACCAGACCCTGCACTGGGGAACCGAACATGGTGGCTGGAGGAGCCGCAGCTGCTGCTGCAGGGTCAAGGAGTCTGGCCGAGTGGGGAGCGTCTGCAAACAGGCAGGGAAGGGACCATGGACAGGGAGGGAGAAGTGGCGCAGCTGGCAGAGCAGGGCTAGTGGCGGTGGCATTCTCCACCAGCAGTGGAGCAAGAGGGAGGGAGGTGGCGGTGAATACCTCCCCTTTCTCCCTTCTCCTCCACAGTGCTGCCTAAGGCTCCTCCACCCCAACCCGGCAGCACTGGTAGCTTCAGGAGAAGCAGGGGAACTACTGCGCATGCGCACCCCCAGCAGAACAGATTTTTTAATCAATTATATTAAAATCAGCCGACCTCGTATGTGTTACAGAGACCTGACTGGACAATAAATCGGGACCGATATTGGCTGACCTTGTTCCAGCCAGGTACTCTGTGCAGCACCAGCTTAGATCAGAGGGGCAGGGAGGCGGTGTAGCTGTTGTTTTTAAGGACACTTAGTCTGTGAGGCGGTATCCTGTGCAGACCATCTCAGGCATGGAGAGGGTCTACCTCGTGATCAATTTGGTGGGAGACAGATTGGGGCTGGTTTTGGTATAACGTGCACCTACCTGTACTGCAGCATCCCTACATGCTCTAGCAGAATTGGTATCGGAGGTGGTCTTGCGATCCCCGAAGACTTTGGTCCTGGGGAATTTCAATATCCACGCCGATGCCAGTTTAGCAGGAGCAGAGTATGAGTTCATGCACGCCATGACAACCATGGGACTGTCTCAGAGGGTTAAGGGCCCGACACATGAGGGAGGGACATACCCTTGACCTGATGTTCTGCACCAGCCTTGAGGCGGGAGATCCAGTGGAGGGGGGGATGTAGTGGTTTTACCCCTGTCATGAACTGATCATTACCTCCTCCAGACCAGTCTCCTGGCACATGTCAGCTTCCGGAAAGGTGTGGGGCTGGTTCTTTGGGTCCGCCCCCAGAGACTTATGGAACCAGAGAGGTTCCAGAATACTCTAGGGGAAATGCCTTCCGATCTTGATGATCATTCACTCGATGACCTCATTGCCTTCTGGGACAGCTTGTTGGCTGAGGCTATTGACCAAACAGCTCCCAAGCATCTGCTTCCAGAGAGCTGACGGCAGGGGTCGCTGTGGTTTACGGAGGACCTGCGCCGGATGAAGCAGGATGGATGACGTTTGGAGCAACAGTGGCACCGAACTCATGCTAAAGCTGATCGATTGCAGCATAAAGCTAGTTTAAGAGCTTATGCTGTTGCGGTGCGGGCAGCAAAGAAGGAATTCTTTGCTGCCCTCATCACGTCTGCAAAATCATGTCCAGTGGAGCTTTTCCAGGTGGTGCAGAGACTGGTCAGTCTGGCCTCTCTCCACCTGGAACTGGAATTTTCCAGTGCCCGCTGTGATGTGTTTGCTGATTTTTTTGTGGATAAAATTGCCTAGATTCACCACGATCTCGATGCTGCATTTAGGACAGTGGATGTATCAGAGGTACAGGAAGCCCTGCCATGTCTGTTGTTGTGGTATCAGTTTCAGAGGGTGTTGTCCGCTGACACGGTGGATATCCTTGGGACTGTTCGGGCCACCTGTTGTGAATTAGATCCATGCCCGTCCTCGCTGGTGAAGGCCAGCCGGGAGACATTAGGGCCATTGCTGGCGGGGGTGGTCAACGCTTCCCTGAGGGAGGGCAGGGTACCGAGCCATCTCAAAGAGGCAGTGATCTTGCGTACCTGCAAGACCGCCTCAAGCCTTGGGTCATTTTGCAGCCCTTGCGGTTGGCCGGGGGGTGCCCAACTCGAAGTCCCCCAGGTATGCCGGGTGGCGACGCGGGGAGGGCATTCTCGGTGGCCGCACCTCGGCTGTGGAATTCTCTCCCATTAGAGTAGGCCCATCTGCCCCTGACCTCCCCTCTTTCCGCAGATGTTGTGAGACCTGGTTGTTCCTCTGGGCCTTCGGGGAGGGGGGTGGGTAGGATGGGGAGGGGTTTTATTGCCAGCTGCTATTTTATGTGTTGATTTTATATATTTTATATATTACAGTTATAATGATTTTATTAGGATAATTTTATTGTGTTTTTATGCGTTTGCTGCCCTGAGTTGCAGGAGGGTGCGGGATAGAAATGTTTTGTAAATTAATAAAATAAATAAATAAAATATTTCACTTTTCACCACACCAAATGTCCAGAGACTTCAAAAGCACTTAATCAACATCTCTAACTACAAGGCTGTGAAGTCTCAGGGCTGAACTGATTCAGGGTAGGGAGATATCAGTCAGAACAAATTATCGGGAAGCCTGCGTTTTGACCAAAAGCAATTAACCTATACATTGTTATAACTTTGGATTTTGTGGCTCGACCTTGCTATAAATTTCCACAGAATCTGATCTCGAGGGTTTTGGCACCGTGTTACATTTTCAGAACTGCAGCTCAAGCAGTTCCTGAAATATAGGTGCTTCAAATTCTCCCCTTTATTATGGAGGACGGTCCTACCTTTAACTTTCTAGGCACGGACATGCCTAGAAAATAATCATACCTTTAGATTAACTGGTGTAATGATTGTGTGTAGACAACACCTAATTTCTTTAAGTAGCTATTTAGGAAAAGCATCAGATGTTCATCAGATCACTTTACATCCTAAGATAAAGATCATGGTTTGAAATAGGTGCTTTCAGTTCATTCAACACATCTCCCAGACCAACAAAGACTTGTTTATATTCCAGTCGCTTTATACACAGTAAGTTAATATCATTGTCCTTCCTTCTAATGTGCTACCCTGCCATGTGTTAAAGATTTTAGTTCTACTTTGGTAAGGATTCTGTGCCTACCTCCCAAGCCTACTTTAATATTGTTGTTTGTTTTTAATTTTGTGTGTAGATTTTCACTTATAGCTAAAATCTTACTACATCCTGAAAATCTTTATCCTTAGTCGTTTTGTTGTTGTTCGTTTGATTTATAAGAAAAAAATGCTAACTGAAAAATAGTTATGTCTTTTAAATGACAAATATTTGAATGAAAATCTCCCCTGTAGCATATGGAAGAGATTTAGCTATTAGGGCACAAACAGTTTTGTAGTTCCACATATCGGCACCCTTGTAATTTAAAAAATAATGCAGTGACGACAGTTGCTAATTTGCTGGCAGGTAGGAGACAATCCATTTTATGGTACCTCTCATGCTTTATGTGAGTAAACAATTTCTTTTTATTATGTAATAAAATAAATCTTTCAGCTTCACTCAAACCAAGAGTGGAAAAATAATATAATGCAAGTGTCTTCCCACAAAGTAGTTCAGATAATGTCTCTTAATGGACCAACTTCTGCTGGTGAAAGTACAGAAGCTTTCAAGCCAACACAGGGCCCTTCCTCAGGCATAGAAAAAGTCAGAACTAATGACTGAGCAAATGCAGGACAGGTGGTTTAAAATCTTTAACAAAGTAAAAAAGATACCCGTACAGGAGGAGTACACAAAAGATGCCATATAAATAATAATAATAATAATAAAAATAATAAATAATAAATAATACCCATTGCCAAAATAGCCTCTTCTTGACATTCCTGCAAGTGTCGTTATGGCAATTTTTACATGGACACCCCACCCCCCGCTCAATGTTCGGGCAGGAGTGCGGCAGGGGACGGACGTGTAAACATCTGGTAGTGAGTGGGTTGATGGGTGTCCGCCCGGTGTTCGCCCATGTGAATGGGTGCGGGTGCATGCGTGCACGCTTCCATGCAACATCCACCTCCACCCACCACACACCCACCTCCATGCACGGAGCCCTCCGGAAAACCGGAGGAGGCTCCGTGGGTGGAAGTGGGTGTGGGTCCATGTAAAAGGACACCCACCCACCTCCACCCACCATGGCAAAACACCCATCTCCCCACCCACCCCCGTCTGTGTAAAAAGGGCCTGTGTGATTCTTTGCGTACATTCAAGCAATGAGGTTCTCAAGCAGTCTCCAAAACTGGGTCATTACCAAGCAAAGGCAAACATGCCCTTGGACATGTCTGACCCATTGCAGTCCTGCAACAAAAAAATCATGGGCTGATATTGAGCCAGATTCTTAGCTGATGTAAAATCATCATAGCCCCACTGAGATCATCCTCAACTGAAGTCTGTGGGGTTCGTTTGAGTCACACCAGCCCAGGATCTGTGCTTGAATATAGACATTAATAATAAGGTAGTACAAAACTTCCTGCATGTTTCAGACATTAATGTTGATTTCACTCTTGTCTTTACAGAACAGAAGGTTAAATCTTATACAAGTGATTTTTCCCCCCAGTTTTCATTCTTGTCAGTCATCAGGCAAGCGACACAGCAACCCTTAAATCTTCTTCTATTTTCTCTTGACTATTCTGCGTAGCAAGGAACGTTGAAGGGAACATTAAGCTTGGCTTCCATACCCTTTCAGGATGGCGTTCCTTCCTGCCATAGAATTACTTGCCCTAAGGCACTAGCAATCATCACTGCTGGCATCAGTCCTTCAACACATGTTTTAGGGTCCTCCTCCGCCTGCTAAATTGCTGCAGCTGTGAGTCCTTCACCTTTCAGAAGAACATGAAAAATTCTCTACTGCATCCCAGACCAGTAATCCATCCAGCCCAGCATCCTGTCTCTAAATGTGGCCAACATCAGTTGGCCAACATCAGAGAAGAGCACAACAGGTCGTAATTAGAACTGCAGCGAGTAGCGCATTTGCTACCCGCAGGTAATACCTGCATTTTCAGGCACCCCTGATGGTCACCTGACAGGGTACCCAGTCCCCCTTTGGATACCCGCTACCTGAAATTGTGGGGTATTACTGGGGCGCCCCAGGACACCAACCCCAACTCCATGGACTCATCTCCTTGCTGGGCTGCTGCTTCTGGTCGGTCACTGCTCCCTGCTTGCTGCTGCTCTCTAGCCTGCACGCTGCTCAGCTGAGCAAGGAATATGGGACCTGTTAGGGAGGTGCACGCAGGCAGGAAAAGACCTCCTCACTCCCCCTCCCCCGCTCAGAAAAAGCTGAGCTGGGAAATTCCTCACTCAGCTGAGCAGCACGCGGTCTGCTGAGCAGAAGCAAGCAGGAAGCAATGACCGATCAGAAGATCAGCAGCCTGGCAGTGAGGTGAAGGAGCCCAGGAGCAAACGAATTGGGTAGCCCGTCAGGTCATGTTCAGGTATCTGTTGGTGCCCGAACACGACTGGGGCAAGTCAGGCACCCCAAATTTGACAGGGTGCTCGATTGGCTGGGTATGTGGTTGCAGCTCTAGGCATAATGAACTGATCAATGTCCTTAAAATCCATATTCCCTGCAATTAGAGGTCTCATTCGCTGACCAAAGAAGCAAACATCTGCAGTCAGTGGTTCCCATAATGTGGACAAAGTAAGTGGCCCATAGTTGGTCTATGGACCAGCCAAATGAACAGCAAACTGGGCTTCAGTTCTGTGGCCCTGTTTCAGTTGAGCTTTCGTCCCGGGTATGGCACGGAGACTGCACTTGTGACCTTGGTTGATGACCTGCGTGTGGAGATTGACAAGGGGAATTCTGCACTGTTGACCTTGTTAGACCTTTCAGCAGCCTTTGATACCGTTGATCATGAGGTGTTGTTGACACGACTGCAGGACCTAGCAGGGGTGAGTGGGACTGCTCTTGATTGGTTCCACTTCTTCCTGTTGGGAAGGTCACAGAGAGTGGTGATGGGTAATTGCTCGTTGTCCTCTCAAGGCCTCCCCTGCAGGGTCCCGCAGGGTTCTATTCTGTCTCCTCTCTTGTTCAACATGTATATGAGGCCATTGGGCAAGGTCATCCGGAGGTTTGCTCATGACACTCAGCTCTACCTCTCTTTTTCATTCAACCCAGGTCCCACAGTCTTGATGCTTACCCGCTGCTTGGCTGCTGTCAGGGACTGGATGAGGGTGAGCCATTGAGGCTGAATCCTGACAAGACTGAAGTGATGATAGTTGGCTGGCCCTGTGACCTGGAGGGAATTGGGACTCCTCTGATGGGTTCCGGCCCCCTATGGTGACTCGGATTCACAGCCTTGGATTGCTTCTGGACACCTTGCTGCACCTGGATTGTCAGGTTGCAGCGGTGGTCAGGAGCGCTTTTCACCAGCTTCATCTAGTGAGGAGGCTGTGACCTTTTCTTTCTGACTCAGACTTGGCCACTAGGGGTGTGCATGTCATTTTCGTTATTACAATAACGATAACAAAAATTGTCATTTTCATTTTCATTATTCCAATAATGAAAACAAGCAAAAATAACTACAACGATAACAAAACGACAACCGAGAATACAAAAAATGACAACTGAGAATACCGATAACGGTAACTATAACTATATTGTTACAGATAACAATAACGATAACTATATCAATACAGATATCGATACCGATACCAAAAACTATAACAAAAATAACAAAAACAATAACAAAAACGAAAATGAGAAACAAAAACGACAATGTCGTTATCATTGTCATTATTAATCCTGTGGCAGTTGGGATTTGGAGGGAAAATGTGGACAGGGGAGGAGGGAGCAGACCTGTCCGAGTCTTAACAGGGTTGAACTCTCAAACTGTGCCTGTGTTGGGAGGGGCAAACAACTCAACAGTATCTGATGGATGTATCGCTGGCCAAGCAAGACCCAGCAGTTTCACGACAATCTGTGATTGCTCAATGCCTGCTGCCTCCCACAACAAATCAAGGGGGCACTGTGGGAGGGCACTGCAACCCTTTATAATGGGAGGGTCAGGTTTTTTCTCTCTGTTCTGTGAGAGCTCTCCTTGTCAGATTGTATTTATAGAACTCTGGTGCTTGCACATAAAAAAATTTCCTCCTTAGCCCTCATTGTTTTATTTATTTATTTATTTATTTATTAGGTATTACCACCAATACCTTTCCTTCCTCATACCCTACATTAGTTTAGAATAGTTATATAGATAATTTATTAGATAATAGTTTTCCTTTTCCCTTTCCCTGTCTTCCTTAGATTTAGATAAATATTAGTTGTGCATGGGATGCCAATACCAAAAATAAAATCTTTGTTTGAAATGGTACCGATATCAATAACTATATCGATAATTATATTGATAACTAATATCAATACCGATAACAAAAAATATACCGATACCGATAACAAAAACAATATCAAAAATTATATCAAAAATGATAATAACAATAGCAAAAACAAAAAGGACATTGTCGTTAACAGTAACAAAAACAACATTTTTGAATAATGAAAACAAGAAACAAAAATGACATGGGACCTGGTGCACACCCCTATTGGCCACTGTCATCCATCCTTACATCACCTCGAGCCTGGATTACTGCAATGCGCTCTACGTGGGGCTGCCCTTGATGACAGTTCAGAAGCTGCAACTGATGCAGAATGCGGCAGCCTGGCTCCTTTCGGGGACGGGTCGCTGGAAGTGCATTACACCAGTGTTCCAAAGTCTGCACTGGCTTCCGGGCACAATCCAAGGTGCTGGTTTTGACCTTTAAAACCCTACACGGCCTGGGACCCATGCATCTAAAAGACCGCCTTTCCTACCATGCTCTGTCGCGGCCCCTGCAGTTGGCCGGGGGCGCCCTCCTGTGGGTTCCCCCTGTAACTTTTGTTTGTTCAATGGGGGCATGCAGGAGGGTGTTCTCTGTTGCTGTCCTGATGTTGTGGAACTCCCTCCTCCTGGAGGTCCATCCGAGTCCGGGCCTGAGCATCTTTCGGAGGTGGTGTAAAACCTTTCTTTTTGGTAAGGCATTTGGCAGGCAAGGATAGGGATAGAGATTAGGTGGGTGGTGGTTGTTGGGTGTGTGTGGAGTGGGTTGGAGTGTTGGGTGGGGGTTACATTTTCAATGTCTTTTTAAAGTATGTTGTAAACTGCCTGAAGCCTTTGGGGAAGGGTGGGGTATAGATATTAAATAAAATAAATAAATATGCTGGCTGCAATTTTCTCATGGTCATCACATGCATCTCAAGAAGATGACACTGGTGTACTGGTCAAAAAAACAGTTAGGAATTAATTTTAGGTTGTGTCCAGTTAAATGTGCTTACTGTTCACTCTTGCTTTAAATGTGGTTGCAGTTCAGAGCTCCAGCCTAATACTCTGCATAGTAAAAGAGTGAATGCCAAATAGAAAAAGCCTCCAGTAAAATTCCCTCCATAGGTGGAACTCTTTGGCCTGTGTTGTTCATATTAACCTGGGTGAACATAATGGTTCTTTCTGGCCTTAAAAATCTATTAGCAGAACTTATTGGGTATGATGTGAATACCAAATGGAGAATCTTTTAGGACCTCTGCCATGTCAGGAATAATGCTGAATTGCGCAGTCTCAGTGAAAGCTACTTCCATAGGAAACAGGCCATTCACCTGTGCAATGAGGAAACTTACCTGCTTTTTCACTATTTTTACTAGTTTCCATTGCCATCGTTCAGTACTTCTGGTAATTCTTCCTAGGCAGAACCAGCCACACACCACGTAACATTCCTTATGTGCTGGTTATGCTTGCTTGTGTATGGTTGCAAGTTCACTATGTAGCATGCATCATTTCCCTTGTTGGTTCTTGTTTTGGTTCCTTGGAAATTGTGTTTTGATTGGTGTATTTCATGGGATAGCCCTGGTTTTCTGCATTCTGATGCAGGAAACTGTCGCAGAATGCTGGAAACTGATGAAAATACCAGAAACTAGCTGGCAGAAAATACCAAAATTACTGAAAACTAACAAAAAATACTGGAAAATGGTGGGCAGTCATCAACGCTGATCTCCGCAAAAGCGGAAGTGCGGATTCAGTGGATAGTGAGGAAATACCAATGACCAGTTGACTTGCAAGTGCTCCCAAAAGGTAGATATTTCCCAACAGTACAGGAACAATAGATATAGGGTATTTTCAGATGTTACGAGACCACGCTCAACCACAGTCAATACCCTGTGGTGGGAATGGCCTTGTAACATCTGTTGGGAAACCGGATGTTCCCCCCCAGATGTTAACCACGGTCAATCGCAGCGGGGAATCACATTCACCACGAGATCAGTGGGGCCGGCGCCGATCGCATGGTGAATGTGATTCCCCACCGCGATGAAGGGGCCCGTCTCGTCTGGATGGACACCATGGCCCGGAATCCCCAGTGGGATTCCGGACCGTGGTCAATTCGGGCGAGCATTGCAGCTGCATTGGCCGCGGTGCCTGCCCGTCTCCCCAGAGCAGTGGGTGGCGGGGGAGCATGGGGGGGGCAGGGCCATGCGGCCGCACATTGCACCACGCGGCCCCGCCTTCTCCCCAATTCCCCGCCAGGATCAGCCGGCACGTCTGTTTGACGTGACGGGCTGATTCCGGCGGGGAATCTGAAGAGTGATTTCGGGACGGGGCAAATGCCGCCCCGTCTCGTCTGAAAATACCCATAGTGTACTTGGATTTCCATAAAGCATTTGATAAGGTTCCTCATGAGAGACTCTTGAGAAAATTAAAAAGTCATGGGATAGGAGGTAGTGTCTTACTATGGATCAGAAACTGGTTGAAAGACAGAAAGCAAAGGGTAGGACTAAATGGTCAGTTTTCACAATGGAGAGATGTAAAAAGTGGTGTGCCTCAGGGATCTGTACTGGGACCGGTGCTCTTGGATGTATTCATTAGTGATTTGGAAAAGGGTGTTAAGAGTGAGGTGATCAAATTTGCAGACAACACCAAGTTATTCAAGGTAATTAAAACACGAGCAGACTGTGAGGAACTGCAACGGGATCTTACGACACTGGGTGCCTGGGCATCTAAATGGCAAATGAGATTTAATGTGGACAAGTGCAAAGTGATGCANAAATAATCCAAACCATGCGTACACAATGCTGGATACTTAGCTAGGCATTACCACTCAGGAAAAGGATCTGGGAATACAATGAAATCCACAGCGCAGCGCACAGCAGCAGTCAAAAAAGTAAACACAATGTTAGGAATTATTCGGAAGGGGATAAAGAATAAAACTGAAGATGTCATAATGCCGCTATACAAATCAATGGAGCAACTGTACCTCGAATATTGTGTGCAGTTCTAGTCGCCCCATCTCAAAAAAGACACAGCTGAACTAGAAAAGGTACAGAGAAGGGCAACAAAAATGATCAAGGGCATGGAAGGGCTCCCATATGAGGAGAGGCTTGGTAGGTTGGGGCTCTTCAGTTTGGAGAAGAGACAACTGAGAGGAGATATGATAGAGGTCTATAAAATCATGAGTGGGGTGGAACTAGTAAACAAAGAGCAGTTATTTACCCTCTCAGCTAGTACTAGAACTAGGGGACACTCCATGAAACTCATGGGTGGCAAGTTTAAAACAAATAAAAGAAAATACTTTTTCACGCAGCATATAATTGGGTTGTGGAATCTACTGCCAGAGGCTGTGGTAAGGGCCAGTTCTATAGCTGAGTTTAAAAGAGGTTTGGACAAGTTTCTGGAGGATAGGTCCATTAGCTGGGGAACAGCGAAAGCTAACCCTATAATAAACACTGGAACTGAAACCAGGTCCATTAGCAGCTATTAGCCAGACAGGATCGGGGAACATGACGGGAGCTGGGGGAAAACAACAGGGAATGGATTCCACATTGTGACCTGTTGGGTGCTTCTCCCAAGCCACCGTGATTGGCCACTGTCGGAGACAGGACGTTGGGCTAGATGGACCATTAGTCTGACCCAGTATGACACTTCTTATGTTCTTATGTTACACGTGCTTCCACCAGCTCCTAGTTGACTTTTGCCTTCTATCTGCCCATTTTGGAATCAAATCCAGTGTATGTGATCTGGATGAAGGGTGGGAGCTCCTACGTTTCCATTAATGGCTTATTACCATGATCCATGGGCTTCAAAGTGGATTGTGGCTCATATTTCCTTTTCAAGTGCACAAAAGAGAATTGCAAGACCAAGCATAATGATGATGATATTTTACCATTGCTTTCCTTTGGCACCGAGTATACTATCAAGCACCATATGTTGCTGTGATAAATACAGCAGTCACCATCAACAACCAGCTGTATGAAACAGCACAGACAATATGACAGTCTTTAAAGTGAAACACTGGATGTTAACTGACATAACACAGGCCCGGCTTGACCCGCTTTGGCTCAGCTGGACCAGCATCATGGCATTATGTTTGTTCCAGGCCTGCCTGGTTCAAACCCTGGTTTGGTGGCCGGGCTGGAAATTTGGACCCATAATGAAGCAAGCCCACAATACGGTCCCAGCAGCCACCCAGCTGGGCCAGACCAAGTGGAACCGGGTGGGAACATCTGTTTCCGGACCTATTGTTGGTTTTATTGGAACAATTGTTGTGCGCCGCCCTGAGCTGCTATTGTGCAGGAGTGTGCGGGATAAAATATCCTGAAATAAAATAAATATCCTGGCCCGGTGTGGGGGGTTGCCTTGGCGGCCAGCCATGGCTGCCTGTCATAGCAGGGGGGGCAAGGCAACAACGGCAGCATAGGGGAATGGCCGGGCCACTGCACGCCATCCCCGGCCTGGTCTGGCCACGGTGATGTGTGTTCCTGCAACCCGAGCTAACCCAGCCAGGGGTAGCCCTCCCAGACAGGATGATAGCAGTGCCATCACTTCTGTTAACACCCAATGAGTAAAATACAGTTTTATATTGTGTCAGGATATGTCATTAGCTGGGCAGTCTTTCTTATGGTATCTGAAATTCACTGAGAGCAGGAGACAAACTGTCTACATTGGGGACTCAAAAGATTTGGCTTTGGGTGTAAATAATAACACAATTCACCCCAGTAAAATAATCTAAAAGGCTAGAGGTGTCTAGGCCTCTTGAATAAACAGAAGCGCTTGTTCTTAAAATGAGAGTTTACCTGTTTTCCTTGGGAAACAAGGACAGTGTCAATGCAAGAGACAACAAAAGAAAGAGAGGACAGTAGGCGAGCGATTCTGTTGAAAGCTGTGGTTTATAAAAGGGAATACAGCACTTCTCACTGGGTCTCAGAATACTGCTTTCTTTCCTGTTGTTAATAAATATGATGATGATTTTAATTGGAAAGCTAAACCCACCGCCACCACGGCATTTACACGGACCCCCCCACACACATCGAACACCCTCCCGCACACCCAGCGGGGGGAGGGAGGGAGCGTTTATGTAAAAACGGCCTTTGTATACGTACAGCCTGATCTTGAGACCAGTGCAGCTGGGTGAATGGCATTTGACCAGTACTTATTATTGTACTATACTTCCCTGATTAAGATTGGGCTTCCATTATGTTAGATTTCTATTACGTATAGATGCATAATAAAGCATGCACTGCTCCAAAGAACTTACAGTTTAATGACAAAGGCTGAGAGGGAAACAGAGGCGCACAACAAGGTGGGATGACTTTCCCAAGGTCACACAGCAAATCAGTGGCAGAGCTGAGAATATAACTTAGGTTCACTTCTAAGGGTGAAAACAGACATGCACGTAACTCTGCTTTAATGCTGCGTTAACATTTCTTATGCACGTTGAAGGGCTGTATTGGCACCCTATATAGCCCTGCAACATGAAGCTTTTTCCCTCCCAGGGACCACTTTGAAAATGTGTACAAACTTGGAGGCAGGGCCACGTAGAAGGTGGGGACAGGGATGCTGAAAGGGTGCACCCAGGAAGAGGAAGGTCTAGATTATAGATCTGTACCACGAGTCTGTTGCCTATCTTTGTGTGCATGCCCTTATCTCTGCTCCCTTACCCTGAGCTCAATCTTTCAGTCTTGCTTTATGGGTAGGAACCAGGTCTAAGGGCCAGATCCAGGAACTGGAAGGGGCCCAAATAAAAACTAGTCATGGGCTGCATTTGGCCCCCAGGCCTGAAGTTCCACATCCCTGCACTAGCGTGTACAGCTTACAAGTGATACAGTATTCACACAGCCCCCATGAAGTGAACGGGGATTAGGTGCTTTGAGTA
The DNA here is from genome assembly GCA_003113815.1 of Sphenodon punctatus. NCBI lineage: Eukaryota > Metazoa > Chordata > Lepidosauria > Sphenodontia > Sphenodontidae > Sphenodon > Sphenodon punctatus. The sequence goes on along the minus strand of QEPC01011796.1, from coordinate 3,702,319 downwards.
TCATCCAAGCCATAATAGCCTTAATATTTTGCAAAATCCTTTGGAAGGCCTTGAATCAATTAATCAAATTCTGTTCAAAATTGCTTTGAACAGGTTGCTGTAGCTGTTAGGCACTCATCTCCATCAGTCCCATTAAAGACTGCATGTCCACCATCATGCTGACCTTTTAAAAAAACAAAAAACGCTGGAGTTTGTTTGTTTTTCTCCAGTGATCCAACAGAAACGTCTTTATTTCTACATTGGTGCTGTTTTCTTTTATTCTCCTGTTTCTCAAGATTTTTAAGCAGCGGAGCAACTTAAAAGGAGGAGCGTCAAAAGACAGCAATGAGAAAGCATGACGAAAAGGAAACGCATCCTGTCTGACCGAGTAAGACAGGCACCACCCATCCAGCTGTACTGAAGCTTTGCGTAACCATAGCGACCAGGGTTTCTTGCCATTTGCCCCTAGTACCACTTCAATTTTATAATATAAAATGACAAAGGCCAGAAGCCTGTCCTTTAGAAGCAGATCTTCAGCGGAGCTCCTCTGGATTTACAACAATGTAACAGAGAGCAGAATCTGGCCTCATAATGCTGGCTGCTTAATGCTAGTTTATTGCTGTTGGGGTGAAGTCGTAACGTGGGGGTAAAAATCACAACTGTGCAAATGGTTTGCCTAGGTAAACAAATATTTGTGACTTTTTCCCTGGTCACGGGAGGTACAGGGCACTTACATTTCTGATGGAAAGCTCTGAGTATCTGAGCATAGAGCTAAACGAATATTGGTGGCAAATATCTTATTCATCAAATTTGCCCCCTTCAAACTCTATCAGCCAAAGTGTATTATAGCCAATATTAGATTACTATCCAGTTCTTTGGTCAACTCATTTCAGTTCTATTATCACTTTTCTGTGCAGTAGCCGAAATGAAGTTACCAAATAACCGAACAGCTGATCAAAACAGCAGATATGTGAATATCATTTTTGACTTCAGTTATTATTTGCATATCAAAAACTGTGAATAGTATCCATGGGTGATTTCAGACATTACGCGGTCCGGAGTCACCACAGTGGATTCCCAGTGGTGGTGAACCGATCGACACACACACACACACACCCCATGATCAATAAAAGCCCCGAACAGACGTGACGGGACCAGAACCACGGCAGGGAATCAGGCCGCCAGATCACGGGCTGGGCCAGCGCAACAGACGTGACACCGATTCCGAGCCGTGGTCAAAACACCCAGAAGGCACCGGGGAGGGGCAGGACACAGACCTGGCCGGCTGAGGGCAAACGAAGCCACAAGGGACAAAAGGGAATGCCCACACAAGGGAAACGGGAAGGGAGGAGGGAGAAGAGCCGCCGAGGTACCCACACACAGCAGGCACACAGACAGCGAGGGTACAGTGGAACACACAGCACACACACATGCCTGGGCACACACCCACCCACCCACACGGGAAAGGAAGGGAAGGGAGGGGAAGACACAGCAGTACGGACAACACACATGGCACATCGGGCACGGGGGGGGCGAGGAACAGGGAAGAGGGGGGGAAATGGCACAGGGGCACAGCTGGACACAGGCAACGGCAACCAGGACCCCCAATACAGAGCAGTCCGCACGGGCACCCCTGCAGCAACACCGGCAGTCCCAGAACGGGGGGCCCCAGGAGGTCTGGCCACAGGCACAGCAGGAACACACACGGAACGGGGCGCGGGCCAGGAACAGTCCAGGAGGCACACTCGGACCCCAAGCCCCGGCGAGGGGGCAATGAAGGGGAGGCAGGAGATCTGGAGCAGTGCAGCAGGTCCAAAGTCACATACCTCCCCCCCCCCGGGAGGAAGCTGGGGGAGGGGACAGTATGGGGGACCCAGAACTCTGAGGTCGCATGGGGGGGGCTGGGGTGATGACGGGGCCGCAGGATGAGAAGGATGGTCAGCAGCACCCAGGGGTGCCAGGGGTGCCAGTCAGGGATCCGGAGGCGGACAATGGAGAAGGCGGTCACGGAGGCAAACACCCGGTGCAGAGGCGGACAGGGGGGCGGAGGGGGCCCGGGGCCACAGGCAGGGGCAGCGACACCCCAGGAAGCAGCCAGCACAGCAGCACGGCCGGGACATTACGGAGGGAGCAGGCAGAGGGCCATGAAAACATGGAGGAGCCAGGAGCCCACACGGGGGCCAGGAACCGGGCCCCAGGAGGCACAGGGAAACTCATAGCCAGCTGCTGGGAGCCACGAAGGGCCCAGGTGTGCTGGACCATGGCTGGCTGTGCTTCCACGGGGCTCCCAGCCCCCATGGGGCCCCCCCATCCGTGGGCCCCCATGGGGCCCCCCCATCGAACGGATCCTGCATGGAGAAACCAAGCTTCACATCAGAACGGGACCACACACCTGACAGTGCCGCCAGCTCTGCCGCGGAAGGCTTGGACATGCAGCAGTCCGCAGCAGGGGGCCACGGAAGGTGACCCAGCTCCCCATGGGAGCGCTGGTATCCACGGGCCCCGTGAACGCAACCAAAGAAGGACACAGCCAGGGCAGGGCCCTCCTCCGCAAGACAGACCGTGTAGGTGGCCAGGCTGCACACAGACAGGGCAGACACGGTCTCCGCCACGGACCAGGCCACATGCGAGCACCTCATCTCCGGGATGCACCCATCGGGAAAGGGAACCAGCCCCAGCGTCTCAGTATGCAGCCGGCAATCCCGGGCGCTCACCTCATAGCCAAAGTAACGAAGGCCAGAACTCAGACTCGCATAAGCACATGACAGGCTGTCCGGGCAGCCCAAGAGCAACTGCACGGCCGTGATATGCCACAGGTCACACAGGGCCATGGTCTCGCGGAAGGTCCACGGATGGGGGGGCCCCATGGGGGCTGGGAGCCCGGTGGAAGCACAGCCAGCCATGGTCCAGCACACCAGGGAGAATAACACCACAGACAGGAGGGCCCACATTCCCTCCAGGGGTGGGAGGGGGTTCGGGGGGGCACCAAGGCCAGCCGAGAAAGTCACAGGCAACAGAGCGAGGTGTGGGGTGCGGACCCAGCACAGCTGCAGGCACCGAGCACACAGACAGGACAGCTGACACACTAATCAGGCCGGCAAGGACACGATGTTGCCAACAGGGAGAGGTGGAAGGTGATGACAGGAGGCATGCAGCTGCAGCCTGCACACCCGGGTGCAAGTTGGGACAGCAGGTGCGCTCCATAGCGCATCCTGGCCGGCCCAGGCCACCTGCCCTGCAGGAGACGGCCCAGCCAGTTGGGGGCAGGGCACCGCCTGTCCCAGCCTATACCTGGGCCGCCCGCAGCCCCCCGGGGCTCACCACACCATGGAGCGGGACAGGTTGGGCACCTGCGGGATGCACCTAGCGCTCTGTGCTGAGTGGTACCACACCCACACCGATCAGCTGCACATCCTGACCGCCGAGGTGCACCTGGGCGCCCGCCTGTGGGTTACCATGGCCCGGAGCGCAGCAGGGGCCCGCAGGGCCCAACACACCTGCAGGCGTGCCCTAGCCTGGCTCAGGGCTCAGCGGGTGTCTGGGGTGGACCAGCAGGCCGTGAGTTGTGGCCGGACCAGGGCTGCGGCGATCGGCGAGGCGGCCGGGTGCCTCCAATGGAGGAGGGAGACCATGCGCCAGACCGCCCTGCTCGCTATGCCCATTGCCCGGCGGTTATGCATCATGGAGCGGGCACAGGGCTTGTGGTCCCGGGCACTGGCTCAGTGGCATGAGGCAGCCTGGAGGGCGTACTTCCAGATGGACAAGCTCACCCTACTGCGGCTTGTGGAGTTGCTCACGCCCTGGCTGGAGCAGCAGCACACCCCCATGAGGGACCACATGCCCATGATCCAGTGGGTGGCCATCAGGGTCTGGGCCCTGGCAACGCCCGACTCCTGCCGGTCCGTCTCGCAGCACTTCGGTGTCGGGGTGAGCACCGTTGCCTGTATCCTCCGGGATGTCTGTGAGGCTGTGGAGGGCATTCTCCTCGACCGGGAGATCCAGCTGGTGGATCAGGGGCTCGTGATGTCCGGCTTCGTGGCTGCTGGGTTCCCCAACTGCATGGGCGCCGTGGATGGCACCCACATTGAGATCCTCCGCCCCTCCGCGCAGGAGGCCGCGGTGTATGTCAACAGGCACGGGTATCACTCCCTGCAGCTGCAGACTGTGGTGGACCACTGGGGGTGGTTCATCAACATCTTCACGGGCAACTCCGGGCATAGCCACGATGCCCAGATCATGACCATCTCCCCCTTCTATGCCCGAATGTATTGCAGGGACTTTGCAGCCATGGGGATGGCCTGGATCGAGGGGGTGCTGATGCCCCCCTGTATCCTGGGGGACCCGGCCTACCCCCTCACCCGGTGACTGATGAAGGTATACCCGGTCGCCCAGACCCCGGCAGAGGCTCTGTACAATTCCCGCCTGTGTGCTAGCAGGACTGTGGGCGAGCAGGCGTTCGGGGCCCTCAAGCAGCCCTGGAGGAGCCTCGCCAGCCGACTAGACTACACAGTGGAGACCTCGGCCCTGGTGAAAGGTGCCTGCTGTGTGCTGCCCAACGTGTGAGAGACCGATGGGGCTGCCCTCGAATACCCCATGCCTACCCACCCTCCCGGCCCGGTGCCTCTGTACATGAACGCAGACTACCCGAGGGAGTACCAGTACGCCAAGCGCATCCATGCCGCCCTAGTCAGGCACATCAGCTGAGAGGCTGAGGCGTGAGGCCGCACACTGCCCAACCCACCCCTTTGGGGCCCTGGGGGGGGGTCCCTGGTTTAACCCCTATATGGGCCCGATCTGCCCGCCCCCACCTCTGAGCCCATGAACAGACCACAGGAGGCGGTACTGTGTTCAGTGCATTTGTTATCTCATCCGCTGACACGTGCTCCCACCACCACTGCCCCCACCCTGACGCATGGTGCTCCCCTCTCAGACCACCTTCCCCCTTGTCCCCCCTGACCCCTGCATTTCCTGGGGTGCCCCCTCAAGCGCCCTGTGGCCAGCACAGAGCTCTGGGAACTCCCCTCCCCCCCACTGTCCGTGTCCCCAACGGTGTCGTGGGAGGCCTCGGTGTCCAGAGGGGCAGGCGGTGGTGGGAGGGAGAGAGGACCCGGGACCCGAGGGGTCCCCCTGGGCGGCTGCTCCCTCCGGATGTCTATAGGGACCGGGAGGCAGATGCGGGGCCCCTGCTGGTGCAGAGGAGGCTGGGGCGGCTGGGGGGGCGGTGGGGGCACCAAGGGGCCCGGCACGGGGCCCTGGGCAGGCAGGGTGCCATCACATAGGCACACATAGTGCCTGCGTGCAGGAGCAGGGAGGTCCCAATGTCATGGACCTGTCCATCTTGGCGGAATGCTCCCGCACCATCCCCGCGATGACCTGTTCCAGCCGCCCAAATGCCTCAACTTGCCTGCTGTGCTCCCGGCGCTCCCGCCTCTGCTCCAGGCTCACCTCTGCTTGGAGCCTCTGGTCCCTTGCCTCTGCCCACTCCAGGGAGAGCTCTATGGCCGCCTCCATGCGATCCACGGCCACAATCATCCGCTCCCCCTGTTCTGTGGAGGTTCAAATGATGTCCTCTGCCTGGTCCTCCCTCCGGTGCCGTACCTGTGCCCAGTGCTCCCTCATCCACTGTGCTGGGGACGTGGGCACGGGTTGCTGTGGCCCCTCCGGCTGTCCTGTAGGGTACACGGCAGTTAGTGGTTTGCTGCCCCGGGCAGCCACCCCCCTTGGCGCACGGTACCACCCCCCCCTCCCCCCCAGCCCCCCATCCCACCACACGTGCCCTGGGTCCCCCTCCCGACCTCCCCAGGGTCCCCCCCACCCTGCCTGTGTGCCTCACCTGGGTCCTCCGGCTGCTGCCTGGGCTGCTCTGCGCCAGCCTCCTCGGCTGCCTGTCTCTGGTGCCAGGGTGTGCCGTGCCCTGTGGGGGTATGTGGGGGGGGGGTTTTCGGGGTGGCCGGGTGGCCCCCCAGCCCTGGACCTCTGTCGTGGGGTGTCAGGGCCAGAGGGAGCCTGCCCCCTGGCCGGGCCATCCCCAACCCCCCCCCCTGTCCCAGGTCCTTCCCCCCGTCCCATCCGCATGCTTACCCTCAATGTCTGTCTCCGATCCCTCCGAGGCCGGCCCCTCCGTGTTGCTGTGCTCCCCCTGCTACCACTGGCTGAGGGTGATGAGGGTGCCGGCCTCGGAGTCCGGCTGTCCGGTCAGGGGGTGGGGGCTCTCCGGGCTGCTGTCCGTGGGGGGGGCCTGCTGGTTTCCGAGGTCCCGGGGCATTCCTCTTTGGCCTTGGAGCTGCATTGAGCGGCGGTCCGGTGATGCCCCACTGCCTCCATTTCCCGCACTATCTCCCAGAACACGTGCTCATTTCTCTGATTGAGCATGAGCTCCAGCTGATGCTCCAGGGTCCCCCAGATGTGGATGAAGTCCCGTGTCTCCCGGAGCCCCCACAGCACCCCTCGGTGGTATGGCCTTCTCCCCCTTCTCCCCTCCGGTTCCTCCTCCTCCTCCTCTTCCTCCTCCTCCTGCTCCTGCTCCTCTGCCTGGGCAGGGCTCGTGTCCTCTTGGGGCTCGGGCTTCTGGGCCCGTTTGCATGTCTGCGGGACACAAGGGGGGTTGTTTGGTTGCTGTTCTGCCCCAGTCCTGCGTCCCTGCCCCTTCCCCCCCACCTGCCAGTTGGCTGGTCAGCGGGTCCCCCCCCCCTTGGTGCCCCTGTGCTGCCGGGTCAGCTCCCCTTCGTTCCCCTTACTCATTTCCGGGGTGCCTCCTCCCCCGACCTGGTCGATGTCCCCGGGGCGGCCTGTCCCGGCTGTTGCTGCTGCTGTCCCTCCACCTCCTGCATGTGCAGCATGACCACCTCCTCCCCTGCCTGTGCCTCCACCTCCTCCTCCTCCCTCGCTCTCTCGCCCTCCGCTCTCCTCTGCCTCCCGCCTCGCTCCATCCCGCCACGTCCCCCTGCTGCTGTGTGCCCTTTAAATCTCCCTCCGCAGCCTGTGTTGTTGCTGGTTGCCTGGCAGCGACACTGCGTGCTTTGTCCCCAGCTGGGAATCGTTTTGCTTGATTCCAGCCGGTGATTTCCGCCCAGACGTTACTTTTTTTGTTTCCCGCTGGGAATCTCTTTGACCACGCTTTCGGAGATGGTCCCGGCCAGAGGTCCGGAAGCGTGGTTGAATTTGACCCCATGTAGGTATTGACTGTGGTGAACATCTGGCAGCTGCCGAACAGACGTTCAGGGTGCTTTGGCCCCACCGCGGGATTGACTGTGGTTCATTGTGGTTGAGCGTGATCTCGTAACGTCTGAAAATACCCCATGAATACAAAATCCACTATTTGTTCTAGCATCCGTTTAGCATAATGTAAAGCAATCCAGTAGCATTTTACAAGCTGGTCCTTCACTGGACCAGGAGAGAAGCTCACTACAAGCAATGGGAAAACTTGCATTAACTTTAATAGGCATTGGAAGAACACCCTACGTTGTGCTTCAGGGCTTCATTAAGATGACATACCCGACAATCCTCTAAACACACAGATTCTAGCACTTACCACAGGCACAAATCCTATTCATTTCAATGGAACTCAGGAACTTGGACCTTGTGGAACAGGGTTCAAATCCTGTCTTAGCCATGAACTCACTGGGTAGCTTTGGGCAAGTAGTGCCATCTCAACCTCAATTTTCCATCTGTAAAACAGGAATAATAATGACCTACAGGTTTGTTGTGAGGCTGAGCAAGATAAAGATTGTGAAGCACTTTGAACACTAAAATCACTAGACATATGTTGAATAATAGTAGTAATAATTAATAAATTTCTGCCCAATGAACCATAGTAAGTTAGAGATTGTACTTAAACATTTCTTATAGTTTGAAAGGTGTCATTTTGAAGTCAGGACACTGATCTAGAATGCAGAAGTCCTGAGTTCTTTTTCCTAGCTCTGCTACTCTTCTGCTGTTTGAACTTGGATAAGTCACTTTACAGCGTTGCACCTCAGTTTCCCCATCTGTAAAATGGGGATAAAAATGTTTGTCACCTTCGTAAAACACTTTTCTGTATGGGATGAAAAGCACTAACAAGTAAAATTAAATACCAGAAATACCTCTGGGAATGGCAGTCTGCCTCAGAACAAAAAGAAAGCCTTCTAAGTGTTAATGCTACAGTGGGTAATAGGGCCTGTCCAACCATTTTGATAGTTGTAAGAATTAATCAAAGGCTGAAGAGGCTGATTCAGAATTTATCTCCTTGCTAAGACTTGTCTGCAAATTCTTAACATTTTCTGTGTGCCAAGAACAAAAGGGAAACTTTCAAATTCAACAGCTATTGTAATTTCTGCACTCTGAGCCAGATTTTTTTTTCCCCTGATGTGAGAGTGATGCAGCTCCGTTGGCTTCAGCAAGACTGTCAAAGCTACTGGACACCGAAGAGAAAATGTTTTTCTATAGAAAGTAGAAAGATACTCATTCTACTCTCCTATCTGTCAGAGTCCCCTTCTCCCCTGTAACTAAGTTAAGCACATGTACCTGCAACTTTTTGGCTTCATGAATGTATACCTGACCTGTCTCTCCCTTTGTTCCTTTTCCCCTTGTCCATCCTCCTAGATTGTAGTAAGCGTCCCACGGGGGCAAGGACTTGTCTCTAATGATTTTCAATGGCAGACACATTGTTTGCGCTATATATAGGCCATTTTTACAGACTGCAGCGGGGGGGGGGGGGGGGGGACACAGTTCATGTACACGCTGCTGCAGGGGCCGTGCGTGGGGGGAAACATCAGACAGGCACCCACCCATCTTATTGCTGGTTGTTCTGTGCGTGGAGGTGGATAGGTCGTGGGAGCACGTACCCACCCACTGCCACTTTTAGATGGGTTCTCCCCCACATGTCCACTGGGTGGACACACGAGGAATCGTATAGTGTAAAAACGGTGATAGAGAGCTAGTGTTGTGCAGTAGTTAAGAGTGCAGTACTTGGACCAGGAAGTAGGGGAGGCCCTGGTTCAAGGCTCTCTCCCAACCACTCCCCCCTCCCTCCTCCCCCACCTCTCTCCTGTCCTCCTTCCCTCCTGCCTCCCTTGAGGAAATCTCCCTGTTCTCCTCCTCCAACCCCTCCACGTGCCCCCTGGGCCCCATTCCTTCCCGCCTCCTGAACTCCATTGCTTCCACCGTCGCCCCTCCCCTCCTGCATATCATCAGCCTCTCCCTCTCCACTGGCTCCTTCCCCTCCGCCTTTAAATACACCAATGTCTCCCCCATCCTCAAAAAGTCCATTCTGGATCCCTTTGAACCCTCTAATTACCGTCCTGTCTCGCTCCTCCCTTTTGCTTCCAAACTCCTCGAACGGGTTGCCTATTCCTGTTGCCTCGACCTCCTCTCTGCCAGCTCCTCCCTTGACCCCCTCCAATCTGGCTTCCGCCCCCTTCACTCCACTGAAACCGCTCTTGCTAAGATCACCAACGATCTTCTTGTGGCTAAATCCAACCACCTGTACTCTATTCTTGTCCTCCTTGATCTCTCTGCTGCCTTCGACACTGTTGACCACTTGCTCTTGCTTGAATTGCTTCAGTCCCTGGAATTCTGAGACTCTGTCCTCGACTGGTTCTCCTCCTACCTTTCTGACCGCTCCTTCAGTGTTTCTCTTCCTAACTCCTCCCCCTCCTCCTTCCTGCCCCTCTGAGTCGGGGATCCCCAAGGCTCTGTCCTTGGCCCACTCCTCTTCTCTATCTACACCCAATCCCTAGGCAAACTCATTGCTTCCCATGGTTTCCAATACCACCTATACGCTGACGACACTCAACTTTATCTCTCCACTCCTTCCCTCTCCCCCCTCTGTCCAAGTTCGTCTCACCAACTGTCTCTCCGATATCTCTGCCTGGATGTCTAAACGCCAACTCAAACTGAACATGGCGAATTATCTTCCCTTCCAATCCTTCCTCTCCCTCTTCCCTGACAATTGCCATTGAAGGGGTCTCCATCCTCCCTGCCCCCCAAGCCCGTAGCTTGGGCTTCATCTTCAACTTGCACCTCACCTTCAAACCCTACATTGACTCCGTGGCCAAATCCTGCCACTTCTCCCTCCACAACATTGCTGCCCTTTTCTGTCTGTCTCCTCTGCCAAAACTCTCATCCACGCCCTAGTTATCTCACGCCTTGACCATTGTAACCTTCTCCTCGCTGGCCTTCCCCGCTCTCACCTTGCTTCCCTCATCTCTGTTCAAAACTCTGCTGCCAGGATCATCCACTTAGCCCGTCGCTCTGACCATGTGCAGACTCTCCTCTCCTCCCTCCACTGGCTTCCCCTTTCTGAGCGTATTCTGCACAAACTCCTCGTCTTCACCTACAAAGCTCTTCGTAACCTTGCTCCCCGCCTACCTCTCTGCTCTGATCTCCCACCGAACCCCTGTTCGAGCACTCCGCTCCTCTCCCATCCCCTCCCTCACCCTCCACGCCTCCCCTGCTCCCCCATCTGCCTTCGTCCCTTCTCCCTCGCTGCCCCGCCCACCTGGAACTCCCTCCCTGCCCTTGTCCACCTTGCCCCCACCCTCCACACCTTCAAGTCCCTCCTCAAAACCCACCTCTTCAGCTCAGCCATTCCTAACTCCTGCTAATCACCCACACACAGGATTATCCCCCACCTGTTATCTGCAAACTCCTATTTACTGTAACCAAGCGAAGAACGTGTACCTGAGTTCTCGCATCCTTGTGAATGTTGCATCCCTTGTCTCTCCCTCTGTTCCCCCTTCACTGTTTCCCCACCCCCTGTCTTTAGATTGTAAGCTCTCAGGCAGGGAGAGCTTATCTATTTTATAAAATAGAGCGTGTCTATTTTATTCTCTGTAAAGTGCCAGGTACATTTCTGGTGCTATATATAATAATAATAATTAATAATTAATAAATAATTAATAAATAATTAATAACTCACTGGGTGACTTTGGGCCAGTCACAGGTCTCTCAGCCCAGTCTACCTCACAGGGTTGTTGTGAGGATTAAGAGTTGAGCTAATTAGTTGTTAATGTTACAGTTAATACGTTAAAGAATTGTAAGCAACTGTAAGCCTAAAGGATAGGGTGGGGTAAACATCTAAATAAATAAATAACAATAATGATGTTACATTGTAATGGGTTAAGAAAAATGTAAAAAAACATAAATAGTAGAATTGTCAGAGGACAGTAGTTAAAAAGCAAGATTCACAAAGAAAGAGCGAAAGAACTTGATGTGTTTTGTCATGAGAAGACTGAAGTGTGGGAGAACATAACATTTTCAAGTATGTGAAAAATTGCTATAAGAAGAGTAGGGATCAATTGTTCATCTGGGTCGCTCAAAATGGAATTAGAAAAGCAATGGATTTACATTTCAGGGAGGAAGATTTAGGTTAAGCATTAGGAAAAATTTACTGAATAAACAGTGATTGGGCAGTGGAACAAGTTTCCAAGGAAAGCTGTGTTATAGGTTTCATTAATCTTGCCTGAGTGCAATGGGATGGATTACATGACCTCTTGAATTCTTGTCCAGTCCTGTGATTTTTTGGGTTTGTGATTCCAAGGAGCTCAGAGTTTTGCCCTTTCTTCATTGAGCTGGGTCAGTGAAAGCCTTTGTACTGCATCCAAAGCTGAAAATATTCCTGCATTTTGAAGTCTAGACATGAATTGCTTGACTGTTTTCATGAGCTACTGGTTGTGTTTGATGTCCCTGTTAATATCTTTTGGACCTGTGCAAATCCTTATTTAGTTTCATTGCAATGACCAGTGACATGTAATTATTCCCTCTAATCTACTAAAACTTTTACTTTCCCTCTCTGTGCTAATGTGACTATATTTGGGGTATTTTAGTCAGCAGACTACTGTCTACATCAGTGTGACATATATCCCAGATGCATCCTTACTGTTAAACATCCCATCAAATTCTTTAATCTATTTTCCATCCTGTCCCATGCCCCAGTGTACCCATCGGCATTCAAAAAATGCTTTTTGATATAGGTACACAAAAGACTTCCTCTCCTGTTATTTCAAACAATATTTGTCATTATGCAAACCTGCCAGTTGCGGTTTTGCAGCATGGGCTGGTTTCGCGCCTATTGTATATAGTAAGTTTAGTGGCCACCCAGTGTGGAAATAAAAACCTAATCTGCTTGGCATACTCTTACTATATGGCACTCAGATCCTGCATCTATTTTGTAATTCAGTTTTTGTGCATTTATTTCTAGTGGCACAGACCAATCCATTCTGGAACTTTGTAAGTTTATTAACCTAATAAAAAAATCATCTTGTCAAATTAGCGTTGCTTTAATAAATACAATCCTCAACTGTACATACAGAGTATTTATTCATCAAAGCTATTTCTCTTTCACCAATAGTGTTCATTTTACCCCCAAACCATTGTTCATACAGGAATCCCTCTTATTTCCTCTTTATTTCTCTGTCAGCTTCATATATTAGTTCTCTTCAAAGTTCGGTGTTTCTTCTTCATATTTAACCTGCTGGATGATTTCCCCCCCCTCCCAAAAAATTGCACAATATAAAGCTTTGTATTTTCCTAACATCCCTGCTTTTTGTTTTAAACCCGTAATTTATAAGAAATTACACTTGTTCCGTATTTTTAAAAACCCCAAAAAGAAAGCTGTTAATCTTTCTGGTTTAGTGGCAGGACGAAAGTTCTTATGTCATTAATATACTTTTGCTAAATTGTGGATTTTATCTAATGCGAAATATTCTTGGTCAACCATCTCTGTGGGTGTCTTCACAGGGACAACTGCTCCGCCTCACCCCCGGGCAGGCCGTCTGTTGAAGGTGGCCTGGCAGATGTGCAGGAGAAGCAGTTGTCCATGTGAAGACACCCACAGAGATGACTGACCAAGAATATTTCGCATTAGATAAAATCAACAATTTAGTAAAAGTAGCGGAGGCGGGGCAGAATGTCCCTGCTCCAGGGAAGCCCCACCGGTGGTGCGCTGGAACATCCCGCAGCACCACCAGCGGAGTGGGCAGCCCAACTCTGGGGCACTGGCCAGAAGCGGGACTGCTTTCTGTCTGCTTGGCGGATGGCCACTGCAGCCCCACTCTCGGCTGGGGGTTGCCCTGGCAATGCCATAGAGTTGTGGGCAACTTGTCCACAACTCTATGGTGTGGGGGAGGGGAGGCGCTACATGTGCAGACTCTGAGCCGCAGCAGCCGCCGGGTCCATTTAAAACGAGCCCAGGCAGGGCTGCAAGCAGGCAGACATGAGGATGCACCCCTAGATGTGCTCCAGGGGTGAGCACCCCCGCATCTGTGGGGAAACACCTTCTGTCATATTTTGATCACCTCCCTGTTTATCCCAACTAAATCTTGCTTCTGCCATTCATTTGTCCTTATGTTCTCTCTAGTGTTGGTGTGTCTTTTTAAATAGATGCACTCGTTTGCCAGTTGCTGTCTCTGAGATGGAATCTCTCATAATTTGGCCTCTAATTAGTCCATCTGTTCACTGTTCACGTTCACAGGATGTGACATTATTATGCAGAATTGTAACATCATGGTCAACGGTCTTACTTGGCAGCTGCAGGGGAGTATCAAAGTTTTCTTGAAATGTCTGAATGGCTACTTTTGTTCCTGTAGGCATGTACTGCTGGTCCCCAGTGCTTCTGAGTATACATGTAGACTTTTCCATTGTGGATTAGAGTGTTGACTGCCCCACCCCCATTTGTCTACCATAGTGGAGGCTCATCCTCACAGCACACACACACATACATCGTGCGCCCTCTCTCTAAGGCTGTGAATTCAGATTTGGATAAAGCATAAATAAATAAAAAGCCCTTTTGGCTTCTGTATTTGAAATGCAAATATTGCCATGCAATTTTGGGGCTTTATTTATTTTATTTATTTATACTTTAATTTCTATGCTGCCCCCCTCCTGCCTCTGGCAGCTCAGGGCAGCTCACAACAAAATAATAACAATATAAACATTCTAATAACAAATTACAAAAAATATAAAAATATTTAAAAGATCAATAAAATCAAAGCAGGAGTCCATAAAAGGAATAAATAATATCCTCATCCCCTCCCCACCCCAACCCATTTCCCCTGCCAAAAACCTGGCAGAATAGCCAGGTCTTACAACAGCGCCTGGGAGGGGAGATCCAGGGACAATTGGGCCTTGGCCGGCAGGAAGTTCCACAGCCACGGTGCTGCCACTGAGAATGCCCTCTCAAATGTGCCCCCCCCCCATCGCACCAAGGGGACCTCCAACAGGGCATCCCAGCGGACCTCAGGGGTCTGTCCAGAACCCGGGAGTGAGGCCGTCCCGCAGATAGGCTGGGCCCAGACCATTTAGGTTTTATAGGTAAGACACAATACCTTGAAATGAGCCCGGAAGACTATAGGCAGCCAGTGAAGCGAGCGAAGTACAGGTGTCATATGCTCACGGTGACCCATCCCTGTAAGGAGACCTTTGGCCAGTTACATCTGGTATGGCAACTTCAGCCATATATTTCAGACTCGGGCCTGGCCACCATCGTCCATGCATTCATCACATTGAGATTGGACTACTGTAACACGCTCTACATGGGGCTACCCTCTCCCCCTTTGCTGCCCCATTATTGGGAAGACTCCTTCTAGCTCAGTAAGAGTGTGTTGCTGGGAGTTTCCTATCTGGGAATGGGAATCTTCTTGGAATCCTCCATTACCAAGGGTAGCCCCACGTAGAGCGCATTACAGTAGTCCAGTCTCGAGGTGATGAATGCATGGGTGATGGTGGCCACTCCAGGTCCAAGTCCAAAATATACAGCCAAAGCCACCATATCAGTTGTGACTGGCCAAAGACACTCCTTGCCAAGCCACCACCTGGACATCCAGGTGTGTCAGTATGCTTTATGCCTCTCAATTTCCACTTCTAATTTAATGTTTTTCATTGTTGGTCTAGCAGTTTGAGCATCTTTAGAGTTTCATGGTACGTTGTGCTGGTCACAGGGGAGTTTAGTCCCAACAACAGTGATCAATAGGAGTGGGTTGTGTTTTGATTTGGGTTTACTTTTGCTCTTAGAGTGCTTGGTGGTTTAAGGGCTTGGCTTTCTTCCACAGGCAACTTGAAGCAGAACTGCCCTAGGGAACTGGATCCTTGTGTTGAGCAAATAAAACTAGTGAGTGGGATTCCCCCCTTGTCCAGGATGGGGTGAACACCTGACTGGTGCTCCAGGTCAGGTGTCCCAGCCTGGTGGTCTGGAGTTTGCTGATATCAGGGGTCCTTTGTTGTTTATTGTAGGATCACCACCTGTGCATGTGTGTGCATGCAGACACATGGAGACCTGGGCCTCCATACACACAGGGTCCTGAGCCCTCTTACATACACAGAGCGTATATACACAGTCTGCACCCCTCTTTTTTCTCTTTAAAAAAAGGTACCAAAATTTTGAGACGCAACACAGAATCCACAAACATTGACACTGAAACCAGAATAGAAATCAGAAATACAAATTTTGCCCCCTTCGCATATTTCTACTCATCCTCCTATTGCTTCCCTGCTTCCTCTTTCTCTCCCCCTTGTTCTTTGACTCTCTCCCCCTTTGCTGCCCCATTATTGGGAAGACTCTTTCTAGTTCAGTAAGAGAGTGTTGCTGGGAGCTTGCCAGCTGGGAATGGGAACCTTCTTGGAATCCTCCCAGAACACCCAACATGAGAACCTTCAGTAAAGGAAATGTGGGTAGTACCATATTGGTCCAAAATGTAAGAGATGGAGAGAAAGTATCTTGGGCCCCAGGTATCTGAAGGAATGCCTTTTTCCTCAGGTTGTGGCCCCTAAGGGCAATCAGGAGAGACCTCTTCCAGGTACCATCTGCCCATCAAGTTTCTAAGACGAGGGCACACAGAGAGGCTTTCTCAGTGGCTGACCCACAATTATGGAACTCTCTTCCCTTGGAGGTTCATCTGTGGGTGTTTTTAAATGAGCAAGGCCTGGGGGCAGGGTCCATGGTTGCTGAGTGGCACAGCTGCAGAGCAGCCACTCAGGTGGAGTGCATGGGGGCGGGTTCTAACGGGCGGCTTCCAGTGCGACGGCTGCAGCAGTTGCCGTGCACTCCCCTGCCACAGACTATGTGGGGAAGTGTGTCAGGCTGGTCTTTGAAATTACACCAGAAAAAGGAATAATACCTAGGACTACCACATGGCTAAATTAAGAATCATATGTCTGGAAAAATACCTAAAAGGGATCACATATGCAAAAATTAAATGAATTTATTGGCACCTTCTTGTGTAAAAAGTGAGCATAACACTAAACCAGCTATACCAATCTACTGTTGCCAGGTTTTGGGTTAATATTGATTTGGTTATTGATTTATTGGATCCTTTTTCTAATTGATAATTGATAGATAATTACACAGGTTCAAAACCTGGACAAACAGCTAAATTATGGAAATACCCAGAGTGATTGAAATGATTAAATAAATGAAAAGAGAGACATAATTAGTAATAAGAATATAATTCACAATATTTATGAAAACATAGTAAAAGCATTTTCTATGGGACAAGACCCCAAAACAGAATAAAACCTTAGTAGGTGGTTTAGAAAAGTATTTCAAAGGTACATGTTACATAGATATAATTAAAGTTAAAACTTAAGATTGTTTTAAGTATTGAAAGTACAAAAGTTAAATAAACAAAACTAGCATAGTTACTAGGGGTAGGACTTGGGACAAAAAAATGGTTACCAGTTTTACCGGTTTACAAAAAAAACGGTTTACTGGATTAAAATTAGTATACTGGTACCGGGTTTTTTTCATTGATTTCAATGGGGAACTGTTCCTATTGAAATCAATGAACCCCCCCATACCTTCCCCCTCCCAGGCTGCACGGGTGGAAGGGGGGACTCCCACCCACCCCTGCCCAGCCTGGATTTTTTTTTAAAAATGTATCCCGAAGTCCAGCTGCTAGTGTGGGCTCTGAGCCGCCGCTGCACTGGCAGCAGCGACCCGGAGCCCATACCAGCAGGTAGTAGGCGACCCCTGGGGTGGGTGTGGTTTAACACCCCACCCACCCCAGGGATCACCCTACACACACCCCAGATCGCCTTACTTGTCCTCTGGGCGGTGGCAGCAGCAGCAGCAGCAGCAGCAGCAGGGCATGGGTCCAGGCGGCTTCAGTGCTAGTGGCTAGTTTCCCTTCAGCACATCACTAGACCTTCCAGGGGAACCCGGTACCAGTACCCCAGATTACTGGGTTAATCCGAATCTGCCGGTATAGCAAAATACCGGCAGTTTCGGATACCGGGGGAACTGAAATTCCCACCCCTAATAGTTACTCAGGCATACAAGCTTAAGGAAGACAGAAGAAGATCATGTGACCAGAGGATCACCATGGTGACCAAAGAGCACCACGAGAAAGTTCATGGCGTCTGAGGTAACATTTCCTTGGTGACTTAAACTTTTATAAGAAAACTGACGTCACACTCAGGCTAAGTAATTCATATATTAATAACTGCCAATAGCATAGTTAAAAAGAATTGATGCATGCATAAAATTATAAATGTGTGACAACATTTGTGGTTAAGATATTGGGGAACTAAAGTCGTTACCTCCGCTCATGAAATATCCTGTTTTTATAAACTGTTTTAAACCTCAATCTTGCAACCCATTGGTGCAACAGAGATGTTTCATCAGCTGTATGCCTCTACTTCCCTAAATATGAACTTACTCATATTTTCCTAAACATTAACTAACAAGGTTAAAAGTTAAGCAGGGGAAAAGCTATCAGAAAACCAAATATGTCCAGGCCTTTATATCCAAACTAAAGCCAATATGTCCAGACTATAGCCAATATGTTAAACGTATTTCACATATGTCAAAACTGAGGGTAACACTACAATGTCAATTATGATTGGAATGTCCATGTAATTCTTGTATAGTCCAATACATCAAATCAGGATCCAATATATAAGATCCAATATATAATAAAAGTCCCATATGATGCAAACCTTGCATATGAAGAGTCCCAGTCATCTGTTGCCTACAAGTTCCCGTGATTTTACTCGTTTCACAAGGCTTTTTCAAGACACCTGACTGGATAAATATTTTCTTGTCAGCTTTATCCTGAAACACTGTGCATGAAACAAACACATATTAATTATTATTATTATTATTATTAAACATTTATATAGCGCAAGCAGTGTACCTGTCACTTTACAAAGTAACAAAATAGATACGGTCCCTGCTCTAAGGCTTACAATCTGAGAGACGGCAGCTGGGGAGAGACATAGGAAGGGGAACAGAGGGAGAGACAAGGGGGTCTAACATTCATGAAGATGCAAGGTCTCAGGTGCACATACCTGACTAGGTTACGTTGAGAATAACAGCAGGCAGGGCCATGTGGCAAGGATAAGGGGACACAGACCATAGGTATAGGATATAGTGGATCAGCAGGATAAAGGGTCAGACAGAGCAGAGCGAAAGAGGAGAGTTTTAAGGAGAGATAGAAAGGGAGGGGGCAAGGTGGATGTGGACAGGGAGGGAGTTCCAGGCAAGGGGGGCAGCAAGGGAGAAGGGATGAAGTCGGTTAGGGGAGCAGGGAAGGCGTGGAAGGGTGAGAGAAGGGACAGAGGAGGAGCGAAGTGCACGGGCTAGAGTATGGAGGGCGATAAGTGCAGAGAGGTAGGGGGAAGAAAGATTGTGAAGAGCTTTATAGGTGAAGACTAGGAGCTTGTGCAGGATTCGTTCAGGAAGGTGAAGCCAGTGAAGCGAAGAGAGGAGGGGCTGCACATGGTCAAAGTGACGGGCGAGGTGGATGACCCTGGCAGCAGAGTTTTGGGCAGAGATGAGGGGAGAAAGGTGAGACCGGGGAAGGCCAGTGAGAAGGCGGTTACAGTAATCGAGGCGAGAGATGACCAGAGCATGAACAAGAGTTTTGGCAGAGGAGACAAAGAGAAAAGGGCGAATCTTAGCAATGTTATGGAGGGAGAAGCGACAGGATTTAGCAACAGAGTCAATGTAGGGTTTAAAAGAAAGGGGTGAGTCAAAGATGAAGCCTAGGCTACGGGCTTGGGGGACAGGGAGGATGGTGACCCCATCAATGATTATTGACAGTGAGGAAGGAGAGGAAGGATGAGGGGGGAAGATAAGGAGTTCAGTTTTAGCCATGTTGAGTTTCAGTTGACGTTGAGACATCCAGGTAGAGATGTCAGAGAGACAGTTGATGAGACGAGCTTGAACAGAGGGAGAGAGAGAGTGTGTAGAGAGATAAGAGTTGAGTGTCATTAGCATAGAGGTGGTATTGGAAGCCATGAGAGGCAATGAGTTTGCCTAAGGATGAGGCAGGGGATGCATGGGCACCTGTTGCAACATACTTTTTTTGTTTGCTCCGCATGGTGCATGCCAGATTTCTCAGCAGTACACCGTGAGTAGGCATGAGTGGGTCCTGAGTGGCTCACAAGAGCGCGCATCCCTCCACGCCACCTTCAGACGGGCGGTCAGATGAGTGGGCCCTGGGTGGCCACGTGTGGCAGCATCTTGTTTAAAAGCACCCTTAGTCTGAGCCTGCTCATCTCCCGGAGGCAATGCAAGACCCTTTCGTTTGGTCAGGTGTTTGGCAGGCAGGGGTAGTGTTGGTTAGGGGATTTTATCTGTTTTTATGGGGGTATTTTAATACCTAGGTTTATTCTTGTGCATGGTAACCTGCCCAGAGTCCCAAGGGAATGTGTGAGATAGAAATATAAATAAATAAATAAATTTAATTAAATAAAGTAGTTCCGATATCTCTTTTTGGACCAACTTCTGTTGGCAAGACAATGCAAGCTTTCAGAAGCTGAGGAAAGGTTCTGTATGGCCCAAAAGCATGCATACTCTCCAAAGAAGATATTGCCTGAACTGCTTTGTCCCCATGCAGAATTTTGAATGATTTTACCCTCTGATTTCTCTATGATGCTACTTGTGGCTAAGAATATTTGGAAACACTGACGCTACCTCCTCAAGTCTGAGTGACTCAGCTGGCTTCATGTCCTTCAATTTTGCAAAGATTTAGTTTTTGTCTGTCACCATGTATCAAAAGCGGGACACGCAGGAGTACTGATACACCACTGGCTTTTATTACATGGCTGCAAACATATGACATGAACAGGGAATACAAAAAAGTGTATATCTCTCTCTACCCGTCACCACAAGAGAAGTCCATAATCACCGATTCTTGTGGCTATTATTACAGTTAATTGTTCGGTTCAGGCCCTATTCGCCTTAATATATATTAAGACAACCAATTAAGAAGCCACTGCATTCCAGTGGATAGAATGTGGTTGGGCTATAAACTTGAGAGTCTTAAGTTCAAAACATGGTCTCGTTGGGTGACCTTGTACAAGTCACATTCTCCTAACCTGCCAAGGAGTCTTAGGGTGCAGCTACATGAGCTGTGGGGGCCTGATCCCCGTGTAGCCCTGTGGTGGGCAAGCACAGTCGCCACACTGCGGGGCCAGCGCAGGGAACTGGGCAGACGAGTGGTCGGAGATCCCGCCAGGGCCAAGGCCCTGGCCACATGAGTGGACACCCGGCCCTGCCCCACCTCCTTACCCTAGCCCAACCAAATTCCTGCCCCAGCTGTGACATGGCAGGGCGTGGTGGACAACAGCACCTGCCACTCAAAGCCCCACCACGGCACTCACTGCACTGCAGGACAGAAGGAATCCAGGCACTGCACATAGGCAGCTCCTCTTTGGGCAACCTTACTCCCATATGGGGTATGGCTGCTATGTGATGCATCCTCAGGACGCAGCACGTAGCAGCCAGCTGCTCACCCCACCCCAGGGTGTGGGGAAAATCTGGCGGCAGCCAGTCACATGGTGCACTGCACATTATGCACTGCATCATGTGGCCCGGCTGCCCACACTGGGTTAAAGGCTACTCAAGGCACGGTAGCCTTCCCAGAGTATCCCAAGTGACTACACCCATAGTTGACTACTTGTTCGCATTAGATCAGGGCAACCAGCTGAATGTCTTTATTTGGTCCCATTATCATCTTTGGGCTAATGGTTGGGACTTGTACAAGACATCCACTCAAGGAATGTTTACAGTGCAACTTCGTTAATCAATCACACAGCTGGAATGGTGAATCATACATATGGTACATTGACGTAGAAGCTGGAATGAGTAGTTCAATAGTAATTTACATCCTGATGCTTGTTTGCACAAGATATTCACATTGTGGCCAACTCTCTCAATATTTGCTGAGATTTGACAACCCAAATCATGGAGCCATGGTAGAATGTGAGATTTTTGTCCTTCTCTCTTTTTAAAAAGTAAGGTTTTTGCCCTAGTGGTTTCAAAGAAATGTTTGGAAACGTGAACTGTAAAGGCTTAGAAACCAATAAAAAGAATCCAAAGAGTATTCTTTTTAAAGTCTCATATTTATTTAAGCAATTTAAGCCAAAAGTAACATCAGTTACCTTGGCCCATCACGGATGGTGGCCCCGACCATGGTACGGGATCGGGCGCAGTGGCCGCTTGACCCGCCAGTCTCCCTGAGGGTGGGCGGCCGTGGGAGCGCAGGGGGCGGGGCTGTGCAGCCGCACGTCGCGCCACACAGCCCCGCCCCTTTCGAGATTCCCCAGCGTGATGGAACTGGCACATCTAAAGGACGGCCGGCTTCATCACGGACCGGGATCTGAGAGAGATCCCAGTCCAGGATTCAGCGTAGCGGGCCAAATGGCCCATCACGTCTGAAATTATCCTTTTTTTCATACACAGCATAATTCCACTGATGTCCGTGTCTCTGCTCCCAGTTGACTCACATGGGTGAGGTTTGCACCCTAGAGGTGCAAACCAACCTCCATTCATTAAAGTCACTGGGAGCAGAGCCATTGAGTTTTATGGATGGAGGATTGCCCCCTCAGTCACGATCCTTAAAGTATTGTAATAGTGCAAGTCCCATGAAGCAAATGTGTCTTAGTTTGGTGCAGCTCTTTAACAATCCGAGCCTTAGTGAGATAGGCCAACAACTTTTACTAATGTTTTGTTCAGAACTAGTACATTTAGGGTAATCAGAGTCTTGGTTTGGATCCATTTTGAATGTTTTATCATCCGATTAAGGTTAGTGTTACAGGCATCACACATTTTATTCTCTAGCAACCTACTTTTGAATTGTTTTCCTAGGGCCAAAATTAATGGAGGCTGGAAGCAAATGTTTCCTTAACAGGAAGTATCCAAAGCACCAGCTATTTTTATTTTCAAGAAAGAAAGAAACTTGGCAAACATGGCAAAGCTGTACAAGCGAAATTGCAAAAGATAATTGCTTATGTAGGACAATGTGTCTGTGCCACGTACACAAAAAACAATTATACACGCACTTAAACAGAGTTCAGTAAATATGAAGCAGATGCTGAAATTAATGTTTTGAACTCGAAAGGGTCTAATCTTCAGCTGGTGTAAAATGGTGTAGCTCTGCTGAATTCTGTGAAGCTACTCTGAATGTTTTTAGACAAGATGCTACCCACGAACCATGGATCCGACCACCCATCTGAAGGTGGAGCAGCTGGATGCGCACTCCCACAAGCCATGGAGCACCCACTCACGGAGCCATGCAGGGAAATGCGGAGTGAGCCATGCAGAGTAACCCAAATGTGCAGCAGCTGCCTCCGTGGCCATAGTAGTCACGCTGGGAGCTGCCCTGTTGCTTTGTTTCCCATGCCCTCCATATGTATGGGTACTCTGCGGCAGAACCACACAGTGGTCACAGACCCAACCCCCACAATCCACTTGTTTGTCCACACATTGTTATACACCAGTTGAGGACTGAGGGTGGAATCCTGGTCCCATTGATGTCAGTGGAAATTTGCCCAATAAGGCAGTGAGCCAAATTTTTACCCTCTAAGGGTGTTTTCAGACGTGACGGGGTGACTTCGCCCCGTCCCGAAAACAACCCAGAGATTCCCCGCCGGGATCACCCAGGCACGGCAAAAGACGTGCCGGGAATCCCAGCGGGGAATCAGGGAGGAGTCGGGGCTGCGCGGTGTAACGTGCGGCCGCACGGCCCCGCCCCCTCCACGCTCCCTCGCCTCCCACCCTCTGGGGAGATGGGCGGGCGGCGAGGCCAATGCCGCCGCAACATCTGACTGAGTTCACCACGGCCCGGAATCCCGCCGGGGATTCCGGGCCATGATCGCCGACCACACGTTACTTTTTTTTGGTTCTGGACGTGAATCACTTTCACCACGCTTCAGCCGATTTTCACGCCGGTAGCCTGGGAAGCATGGTTGAAATTGACCCCATGTGGGTATTCAGTGTGGCGAACATCTGGCAGCCGCCGAACAGACGTGCAGGGCACAGTGACCACATGTAGGTATTGAGCGTGGTTTACTGTGATCTCGTCACGTCTGAAAACACCCTAAGGTACATAGGAAAATAGAGGTCTGACATTAGCCTGGTGATTCATTTTAACAAACATGACTGGTTTTCTTCATTTGCAAGAATGTTTTGATTCTTGGGGTGGGGGTGGGAGGGGTCCTTAAAATGATGGGATCGCATTGGCTGATCCTATGACTAGTGCAGCTTAGTGCAGGAATATGTAAAGTAATAAGTCTAGGAGGAAAGAACATAGTTAATGATATGGCACCTGGCACAAGATTTGGAGATATCATGGAAAAATGAAAATGTCAGCCTCAAATCACAGCTTTAATATAAAAGGCATATAATCAGAAAATTGTACAATTTAGGGTTTGAAAGTACCTTAAAAAGTCATCTAGTCAACTTCCCTATCCTTAAGCAGGACCAGCTGTGGGTCAGGACCCCAACTGGGGTCGCACCATTTGCAAATGGGGTCACAATGCTGATTGATATATAATATACTTTGTATCTTTTTGCTGCTGTCTGGGATTATGGGGTTATATTTAAATCTTAAAATGGTGTCACATGCACAAAAAATGGATTGACTTAGGCCAACTCTGAAAGGTGCTTTACCAGTTTTTAAAGATTTGCAGGCATGGGATCCCACAAAGTCCCTTGCTAATGTGTCACTATCTAACTGTCCTGATGTGTAGAAAACTCTTCCTGAGCTTTAATCCTTTCTTCTTCGGCCATTGCCTCTTGTCCTGTACTCAGTGGCCACAGAAAACAATTGGGAACTATTTAGATAAAAGAACATTCATCATCAATCATCATCATCATCATTTATTTATTACGGCTTTCGCCATTTCAGTACCATATACACCAAATTTAAATGGCTAAAATTAAAAACAAAGGCAAAAAAGCATTCCAATTAATCAGCATCAAACAGTGGTGTGGCTTGACAGAACTGGCAATTTCTCTAAGCCCTTTAATACTTACACAGGGGTTAGTCAGGGGTGTCTTTTGGTCCCTCTTCTTTTTAATTTATTCATTAATGATTAGAACATTCCAAATGTTTGATCACCAGGCATACTGGACTAGTTAAGCCACATTTACAGTGCACACTCACAGAATGCAAAGTGCAGATGTCACTGTGAATATACTGGACTTAAAGCAAATCCAGAAAATTATTATTTGGGGCTTGAAATACCTGGCATCTGTGGTTTTAATTTACCACTTGACTTGTTTCCTGTGTGACCTTTCACTTGAATCCTTATTTCACAGTATAATATGATACCCCCAACAGCATATGCCCCACACTTACTACAGTTATCATATGCTTAGACGCCTCAGATACAGCATACAACTTCTACAGCAGCTCAATAATAATACAGCATATATTAAAACAAATTTCTAAGCCAACATTGTAGCTGAGAAGCTTAGAATGGATGATAATATGGGCGTTAACTAATGCGACGTTAGCTCACTGCAGTCCGAGTTTGGTTTGACTTCGTGCAGCCCCCCCCCGCCCCCCCCCACTCACATGTTTTGCATGTCCAGGCTAATAAACGGGCAGCCCCTGGTGTGTCTTTCATGAACTTGCAGGCAGCGCCAGTGAGAGTGGAGAGAGGGACAGGAAGCAGTCACTCCTCAGATGCTGTAGGACTTCCGCCCATGATTCTATGGTGCTAGTGGACCTGTACACATGGAGGTGCTGCCCACAACCTAATTGATGGGACAAGGACATGTGGGCACACATTAGCCCGCATTCACCCACACAGTGGGCTCCACATTCTCTGAGACCATGCTGTGAGCGAGGGCTGCAGGTTTGGTGGATGGTGGCCCCATGTCCGGTGGGGGTGAACACCAAATAAACAGGCAGGTGGACATCCACCTGGGTGGGCTAATGTGGACTAACATCTCATTTGTTAACACCCAATTCCACTTAAAGCAGAAAGGCCAACGGTCTAGCATCTAGCAACCCTATTCTGTCTGACAATTATCCTTTCCCAAGTCCCAAATTAGTAAGGTGCCCAAGTAGTTATGGCACTAGTAAGCCTGGTTATGGCACTCAACTGCATTTGTAAAGTTCATGGGTTATGTCCTGCCTCTTCTTATGCTGGATGGCAGCCCCAGTCCACCCAGCTTTGAATGGGTATCCTATCCATTGAATTGAGGAAAACCAACTTAATTTGAACTTGGTGTTGGCCACACCACTCTTTTGTGTATCACTGGCCTTAGAACCTGGTGTGCCTTGATCATGCTGGCTCAATGGGTATAAACAGATGGATGCAGAGATTGCCTTCCCCCAGAGCTGCTCTGGGGGCGCACCCCTGCATCCACCTGCTTTCAGCCCCACCTGGGTCTGTTTTAGACTGACCTGGCAGTTTCCCCAGTCTACCCGTGTGGTGCCCCTCCTCCCCACACGATGCGAGCAGGTCACCCGGGACTATAGGCTTGCACCTGCAACTCTTTGGTGTTGCCTGGGGCAATGGTCAGCCGAAAGCAGAGTTGCAGCGTGAGTCTGCCAAGCAGATGGACAGCAGCTCCACTTTGGCCGGGGCAAGCAGTATTCCGGGATGTTCTGGAGCACCACACTGCCGCAAGTCGGGTTGCCCCTGCTCCGTTTCCACATCTGGTGAGGCACTTTTAAATAGACCAGCCAACCTGGGGGTGAAGCAGGCTGGTGCAGCAACCGTCTGTCTAAAAACACCCAATGTGTCCAAAGGGCCATGCCACAGGGCTCAGGGACAGACTTTGCTTTTAGCAAAGTATATATACGCATGTGCCTGGTGTTAGGCATATATGCAGTCCTGTGGAAATCAGTGAAGGTGATGCTATGTTTAAAGTTATGTCTGCATTCAAGAATGTTTACTAAAATAGGGATGCTTTCCTTTCTCTATAACTTATTTTAACTGATTTTTGCTTCAAAATGCATTGGCAAGGACAACATATAAGATATAGCACAGTCAAATAGACTGTTTAATATATATGGTATGTGTGTTTCTCTTTACTGCTGTACATCTAATTTTTTATTTTTATAGAAGATTAGGTGATGCAGCAGAGATGTACTCCTGCTGCTACATGCAAACAAGAGTGCTTGAACAAACATAGCCGTTTTCCATTCAGCTGATCCTGTTGGGGGAAAATAATTTCATCCTTGTTTCTTGCCTAGAGGTTTCTCCAGAAATGACAGAGAAGGCTCTAAACAAAATTGTCAATCAAGTAATAGTATGAGGAGGCTTCTGACTAACATTTTTGCCCCTCTTGCTCATATACACACTGGAGTCATTTTTTGTAGATGTTATGAGTTTAAAAGATCACTGCACTGATGGAAATGACAAATGTCTTACAAAGTGCTGTGTACTAAGTATCAGTAGGAGAAAGCTGCTTGCTGCTCATGATGTTGTCTGACAAGGCACTGTATTATACACTGGTTTGATTCAAATAACGGTTTACTATAAATTCAGAAGACCTAAACTACCAATAATGACCTATTGGGTATTTTCAGACGTGACGGGAGCCCTATTGACCCTGTCACAGAATCACCCTATTGATTCCCCAGCGGAATCTGACCGGCCCGTCAACAGATGATTCCACCGGGGAATCGGGGAGGGGGCGGGGTTGTGCGGCGGGAAATCAGGGAGGGGACAGGGGTTTGCGTGGTATTGACCACGGCTCTGAATCGGCGGCGAGCATGGCTGCCGATTCTGGGCCGTGGTCAGGGGCCAGACGAGACGTTACCACGCTCAACCATGGTGAATCCCTCCATGGTTGAGCATGGTAACTGTTATGGTAGGGGGGTGTAGGGATGGGACGGACCCAAAGGGGATGGGGTCTACGAAGCCAAGGATTTGGGAAACGAGGAGGGGTTCCACAAACACTCTGTGCGCTTGGGCTATTTGCTCTCAATATGGAAGAACGACCCCTCAGGTTAACAGTTGGCCCTAATGCCTTCAAAAGAAGCCAGGCCTTATCATCATTGGGGTGGAGACAACACAGCCCAGAGCTCAGCCCCCACTCGTGCACACAAAGCACGTATTCCACCACCACCACCTGCTGCCTATCACCACACACGTTAGCTAGAAGTGTATTGGGATGAAAGACGGGGTGCGTGTGTCAGTGAGGGAGATCGGGAAGTCAAGAACCAGGGGAGTTAGGGATAGGGAGAGGGGGAACCTTCGCACTGGGGAAATGGAACCTGGGTAACCGGAAGGAAAGGAAGGGGATGTGCTGCAAACACGCCTTAGTCCTCACTCACTCTCTCTACAATCCACACTCACACCACTCACATCCACGGTACATCCACGCCCTCACCATTCGCTCGCTCCTCGCACACCTCACGCACTGCTCAATCTCCACACTCCTCACACTCCGCGCAATCACCACTATAGTCATTCCACAAGTTTCTCGCAAGGGGCCAGTCTCACAGCTGCGCTGATCTCCGGCGCTGCTGTGATGACTGCTTCCTGCTTTTATGCTCCTAGCTCCGCCCCCTTGAGTGCCTGGAGACGTGCTGAACATCGCACGGGATTTGAGCGCCCCGCCTCCTTATGCCACTGTTCTGTTGGGGAATCCCCTACGCGTGCGGCATGCCACCGCTCTGCATTGCCCTTCCCTCCGGGGCTTCCCCTCCTGCCGCCACTGACAGTTTGGGAATCTCTGTTGTAGAAGACATTGGGATAGCACCATCTCAACTTCAGACCAAGTACCTCCCATCACTGCACAACAACAGTTGTGTGTGATTAGCACCAAGGAGAAAAGGCTCTCTTCAGATATGTGGTGACTAATGGAAATGGGTGTTTTGATGTGGCAAAAAATTAAGCTCAACAAAATCAAAAGACTAGTCTAGTGCTTCTGTTGGAGTTGAGTCCATAAGTCCTTCTGGTTCAAAGATTAGGTAAGTATTTAGAGGATAGGTCAATAAATGGCTATTAGTCAAGTTGGTCTGGTCAGGGGATGTGACTTTTGACTTTTGAGGGCTGTAAGTAAATATTGGGATGTGTGTTACTCCGTTAGGACCAACTGGGTGCTTCTCTGATGCTAACAAAGTAGGCCACTATTGGCAATAGGATGCTGGCCTACATGCACCATCAGTCTGACCCAGTAGGCCGCTTATGTTCTTATTGGAACAATTATTTTAACGAGTCACGTTAAAAGTGTACTTTTTCATGGTTACCATAAATGTCATGTTTTTGACCCACTGTAGTATATTATTTATTTATTTATTTATTACTACTGTATATTGCAATTATGTAGTTATATTTAATTTATTACATTAGATTTTATGCAGTTCCCCATGACAATTGTGTAAGCATATGTTTAGCACGTGAAAATAGAGCAGCCATTCATGTTACTGGCACATTATCCAACCCAGCACATCTTTATTCCAATCAATAAAGCTTTTTTCTGAACTGTCTTCAACCAAATAATACCAGCGTCACCAAAAATAGGAAATGGTTTGCTAATTTTTGTTCATTTTTCTATTAGTTTCTTTGAAAATTCACTGATGATGAAAACAGTGTCCTCAAAAGAATTAGAATTCACTGCAAGTGAGTATCATATTTGAGAACATTCCTTATATAGTAAGGAAAAATAGATATTCTGAATATGGCAAGCCTGTTTTTCTGATTTAATTAAAATGTTTAAATCATGAAAAATATCTATCTTTAGGACCTGATGTACTGTGAAATAAGAAAAAAAATTCTGTGAAAAAATGCAATCCTAATAATGTTAATTAGTAGATGTATCTATTTATTTTGATTTTATTTAGATTAAATTTTAAGATGTGGCTTTCTGCATGTAGAGTTTGTTTGTAAAGCTTCAGGTACCTGGAGCTGCACACAAAAAGTGCGCACATTTCCTGCTACACAGTATACAAACCATGGACTTTGTATACAGACCTTCTCCTTTCAAATCTAGGACCGCGATCCAGCTAAAGCCCTATGCCAGCACAAGGGGCCTTATGCTGGCGTAGGGCCAAAGACCCGCAAGCTCAAGGGGTGGGTGTGCGGATGCAGGCGGAAACAATGCTCCACTGGCCCGATGACCACAACCCCTCTGAAAAAGCGGTGGCCATGCCCCCTGCACCGATCCACACTGTGGCGGTGGGTACCCCACCAGGGTATCCCACTGTGGGACTGCCCATTGGCCCCCACACAGCAACTAGCTTAGCTGTGCCTCCACCCGCTTACTCCTGCTCAGATCAGGAGTATGGCAGGCGCAGCCATATGGAAACAGGCGGCGAACACCTGGAGTCCCTGGAGCAGCTGCACACCCGGCCAGCCAGCCCCCATACTCCACAGCACACACCCAGGGAGTGAGAGCACTGGTCAGTCCTCGGCAAAGCCCTGCCCCTCCCCCACCTCACCATGTACCATGGTGCTGATCAGAGCCGCGCGACACGTGGACCTAGCCAGGACTCTCATGCTGTGGGGGGGGGGGGGGGCGGCTCTGGGGCTGGCTGGGGAGGGGTGCAGTGGCTCCAGGCGATCCCCACCTGCCCCCCTTCCTGCTGCTGTGCACCAGTGCTCCACCTCCCCCTTCCATCGGGGATGGAGCTGGAGCTGGCACTGGGGCCACCGGGGCCCCAGTGCCCTCTGCCAGTGCTGTTTCCCACAGCACCGGCTCATAGCTGAATCACGGTCTAAATGCGAATTTATGCATACAGTTGTGATACTACTGGATAGCTATGTAAATCTTATTAATTATTATTGTTATTGTATTCATACATATATTTAGCCCTTTCAGTGTTCAAAGTGCGTTAAAATTCATATCTATGACATGAAGTCACTTTTACAAATTAACATAGACCTTATACAATATTTACCAAAACAAAAAACTTTACAGTTTTAAAAAACCATTAAATGCACAGGTTTTTAAAAACATCACAAAATCATTTTGACTTTAGCTTAAACTCCAAAAAACATACACATTCATTACAGTTACAATTCAAAAAACATTCAACTCCATACATTGCAACAAGACATTAATGTCAAGAAGCATGGAAATTATTTCAGAATCTTCAAGGAATATTTCATATTTTATCCTCAATATAAATATAATCTATATACTTAATTCCTTATCATGCATACTTACTCTTATTCATTTTTATCAGTTACTAAAACTTTCACATTGTTTCATTATTAAACTTTAATTTATCATAATTTAACAATGAACAATTATTTCAGAGTGCATTAACTCTGTCCTTTACATGTATAGAAATTGCATACACTTTATACAATAAACTGTTAACAATATAATTGTAGAGAACTGTATGCAATTTGTTGTATAGAATACAGTTCTGCAGAAACAGAGTTAATGCACTCTGAAAAATTGTTTGTTGTCAAATTATGATAATAAATTCAAGTTTAATAATGAAAAAATGTGAAAGGTTAGTTATTGATGAAAATGAATAAGAGTAAGTATGTATGGTAAGGAATTAAGTACATATATTACATTCATGTTGATAAGGATAAAATATGAAATATTCCTCTAACGTTTTGAAATGATTTCCATGCTTTTTGGCATTTATGTCTTATTGCAATGTATGGGGTTGAATGTTTTTTAAATTGTAATTAGGGCTCTTACCACAGTCAGTCCCATGTGGTGGAAAAGAGGCCCGTAACGTCTAAAGGATTCCCGCCAGAAGTTCACCCCAGTGAACCTCTGGCAGGAATCAGATTAACCACGATTCCGGAGGTGAGTCCGGCCTCACCTCCAGAATCGTGGTTAGCGCAACCACGATCCGGGATTGGCGGAAAGTAACGTCTGTTACCTTCCGCCGATCCCAGATCGTGGTCCCGGCCACAATCCAGGATCGGGCGCAGCGGCCAGATTGGTCGCTGCGCCCGCCCATCTCCTGGAGGGCGGCCGGCTGGTTGGGGGAGTATGGGGGGGGGGGGCTGTGCAGCCGCACATCACACTGCACAGCCCTGCCCCCTCCCCGATTCCCGAGCGGAATCAGGCCAGCATGTCTAAAGGACGGACGGCCTGATTCTATACCGGGATCCGAAACGGATCCTGGGCCATGGTAAAAGGGAGGCCCATCACATCTAAAAATACCCTGTAATTATTTGTATGTTTTTTGGAGTTTAAGCTAAAGTCAAAATGATTTTGTGATGATTTTGAAGAGGAAAGTTTTTTGTTTTAAAAATTGATGTGCATTTAATGGTTTTTTAAACTGTAAAGTTTTTTGTTTTGGTAAATTTCCAGGTTTTGTGCAAAATGATTAATATATCAGCACATTAATATATCAGTTGTACAACTTTTAAGTTGTATATTTTACAGAACTTTTAACTTAAAAGTTGTGCAATTTTTAAGTTGTGTACATATGAAGTTACTTCTTGTTTATACTAGGGTCAATGGGAATGATTATCCCCCTCTAACTCGTGTGTAAACTAGGAGTAACTCTAAAAGAGCCAAAAGGAGTTTGAGAAGGAACTTGGTGTGTGACTTTTTTTAAACATAGCCTCCACACCAAAACAGGTGTTTGGGGAAAGATTCTCCCAACTTCTCCCCCTGAAATACCCCACCCCACCCCCACCGCCCCAACTCTCTCTCTCTCTCTCTCAAACACACATGCATACATGTACTTTTATCCCCCCCCACAAACACACACACATCCACTTTTCTCCTCCATCACTCTCACACACAAACACACACGCATGCATTCTTCTCCCTCCAACTCAGTCTCTCTCTCTCTTTCTCTCACACACAAACACACACGTACACACTCGTCTCCCCCACTCAGTCTCTCTCAAACACACATGCATACATGCACTTTTCTCCTCCCCACTCTCACACACATTCACTTTTCTCCCCCCAATCACTCTCACACAAACACACATGCATGCATTCTTCCCCCCAACTCACTCACTCTCTCTCACACACACACACATGCATGCACTCTTCTCCCCCCACTCAGTCTCTCTCTCACTCACAAACATGCATGCATGCAGTTCCCACCCACTCTCTCTCACACAAACACACACGAACGCATCCACTTGTCTTCCCCCACTTTCTCACTCTCTCTCCCAAACACACACACATGCATGCAATCTTCTCCCCAACACTCTCTCTCTCTCTCTCTCTCTCTCTCTCTCTCTCTCTCTCACACACACACACACACACACCCCTTTCTCCCCCACACATACTCTCACTGTATCACACACACACGCATTCACTTTTCTCCCCCCCACTCTCTCACTCTCACAAACACACATGCACGTAGACTCTTCTCCCCTCCCCCCACTCTCTCTTACAAACACGCATGCATGCACTTTTCTCCCCCACACTCTCTCACACAAACACACACGCATGCATGCACTTTTCTCCCCCCTCTCTCACAATCACAGGCATGCATCCACTTTTCTCCTTCCCTCTCAAACTCACACGCACGTGCTCTTCTCCCCCCTTACAAACACACACATGCATGCACTTTTCTCCCCCCGACTCTCTCACAAACTCACATCCACTTTTCTCCTTCCCTCTCTCACAAATTATCACCGGAGGAAGCAGGTCCAGGGAAGGAGAGGGGGTGTGTGTGCACCTTCAGTCTCCTTACACCCTAAATACCCATGCACACGCCCTGGCTCTGTGCTCTGAAAGGAGCAATCGAGAACTTGATACCCGTCAGGATAGTGGTTGGACCGGAAGGCCTCAAAGAGACCAGGTCCCTATCATCATAGGCCTCACACCAAATGCGCTGCTTATATAACCCACACCAGCAAAGGGGAAGGGAAGGAGATGTGGTATGAGTGGGGAGAGCCGGGGAAGGGGGCCCCAGGAGCAGAGGGGTTGGGAGAGGGGCTTGCACACAGAAGGGGGAGCGGAGTGGAGCCCCAAGGGAGGCGGAAGGGCTACTATATCTCTCTCTGTTCGCTCAGCTTCTACACTCACTGTCACACCGTCACTCACAACCAGGGGAAAGGCAGGGGTTCACCAATTAATCCAATGTCAAGCAAGATACACAAACACAAGAAAAAGCACGTAGCTCTCTCTCAGGGCCAGTTCCTCTACCGCAATCACCAGTGCAGAGTGTTCCTCGGCGCCTGTGTTTATACTGGAAGCCCCGTCCCCCTGCGCACCTGCAGACGTGCAGAGCATCGCACAGGGGGCGTAGCCACATCGACTGCACCCGACGGCCCCGCACCTGCATCCAGCGGGGCCGCGGAAGCAAGCTGTGACTGGAGAAGCGCTTTCAGCTCTGCTGCCAGTGTGAAGGCCAGGGCTGAGGGGGTGACTGTTGAGGATGCCTTTTTCAAAAGGGACACGTGAAAGGTCAGATGAATACGAAGGTGGGGTGGCAATTGCATGGTATAAGTTACCTTATTGATTTGGCAAAGGATAGGGTACGGACCAATATAACGAAAGTCTTATTTAGCAGAAGGATGGATAGAAGGGTAATGCTGCTGACTGACCCAAACAAGATCCCCAGGTTGCAATGGTGGGGCACTGGTGTGATGCTTGTCAGGGGCTATCTTGTAGCATTGCTGGGTCTGGTCAAGTGTCATTTTTGCTATGCGTTGAGCCTCTTGGATTCGTTGAACAAGGGCCCCGGCCGCTGGAACACTTGTGGCTGGCAGGTTCGGGGTTCCGATCTGAGAATGGAACCCGTATGACACAAAGAAGAGGGACTCCCCAATGGAGGCATTTGGCACGTTGTTGAGGGCAAATTCCACGAGGGGCAACCATGTGTACCAGTCGTCTTGGAAATAACTAGTGTAGCATCGGAGGTATTGCTCTAGGTTTTGATTAATTCGTTCAACTTGGCCATTCGCTTGTGGGTGGTAGACGGTTGTTGGTTTCAGTGCTACCTGAAGGGCAGAAAAAAAGGCCTTCCAGAAGCAGGAGGTAAATTGGGAGCCTAGATCACTAATAATTTCAAGTGGCCACCCATGCAATTTCATAATATGCTGGATGAAAAGGAGAGCTGTGTGGCGAGCTGATGGTAACCCCTTGCAGGCAACGAAGTGAGCCATTTTAGTAAAATGGTCCACAATGACGAAGATGGTATTGCATGCCTTCGAGGGAGGAAGCTCAACAATGAAGTTCAGTCCCACACGTTGCCAAGGTCCCTGAGGTGGTGTGGACAGTTGAAGGAGCCCTATGGGGACTTTTCGTGGTATTTTTGTACCAGCACACACGGTGCATTGTTCGACGTGGTGACGAACATGTGTGCCAATGATGGCCACCAAAAGGATCAGCGTACCATCTGGTGGGTGCATTGATAGCCCGGGTGCCCGGCCAAGGGAGCGTTGTGATGGGCCCATAGTATTTGGGCTCTGCAAGGGGATGGGACTACTATGCGTCCTTGTTTCCTCCATAACCCATCTTCCCAGGTGAGGGCTGGGTCATGGGTCCCTGGGTTGTCTTCTTTGCTGGCTTCTTTGAGTTGCTCGAGGTGCACATAGGAGGCGGCAAATACCTTAGCGTAGAAAATGGGTCCCATGTGCTTGCTGTCTGCCTCACCCCCCCTCATAATATCACGATAGCGCATTGGCCAGCACGTTCAGTCGGCCCGGGCGATATTGAATGACGAAGGTAAACCGAGCGAAAAATAAAGCCCAGCGGGCATGCCGGGTGTTGATTATCTGTGCGGTATGTAAAAAGGTTAGGATTTTGTGATCTGCTCCTGATGAAAGTCCTGAGATGCTTCTTGCAAGGGGTTGGGGAGCGGAGCGGGGACAGGACTAGCCTTTGGGGGGCTCCCATTCCTGACAGCAGGGTTGAGAGGCTAGTGGGCATGGGGGAACAGGCAGGGGGTGAGACTCATTGTTTGTTGATCAGTAGCAACAGAGGAGTGGGAGGGAGGTGGCAGCAAGTCCCTCCTCCCTTCTCCTTATTCACGCTGCTGAATTTCACCACCAGGCTTGTGCCCCTGCCGGCAGAAACATGGGTACCTCTATGCGCATGCACAAGCCCGGAGAACTGATTTTTAAATCATTAATAACTCTGTTTTGGCCACACCAATCACTATCATATTACAAAGGCAGTTGTTATTGATCTCATGCTCCAAGCCTGTGAAGTTTGGGGACTCAGCTCATTCAGCGGGAGGAGATACTGATGATTCAAAATCATGAGGACTCTGTACATTTTGACCACAACCAATTCACTTTTAAACAGTCATAACGTTTTTATTTTCTGGATGGATCTTCTTCAGACTTTGCACGTATGATGGTCCTCACAAATTTTATCCATGGATAAATTTGTTTCAGAAATGTAGCACAAGCGGTTTCCTCAACATTGGGGCTTCAGCAGTCCCCTGTTTATAATGGAGAGTGGTTGTGCATGTATTTAACTTTCTTGCAGCTACTGCTGCAAGAAAATCTGCAAATTAAAAGTATATTTGATCAAAAGGACATGGGTAGAAAGACTGCTGTTTGAAAGGACTTCAAATACGGGGCTCATGTCCAGAATCTTTAGAGAGTTACAAACCGAATGGTACACAGAAGCCACAGGCTCTTAGGGAAATCGGAGAGAGACCTTTCATTAGCATTTGATGAAAAACAAAAATGATAATTGAACATATGTGTATGAGTGCTCAACTTCCATAGAATTAAGGGAGCCACAGGTTAAATTAAGTATGTAATTTTTTTATCTACCACCTAGCAGACTATGTAAAATGGTAAAAGAGGAAAGGGGGATTTGCTGGAGAGGCTGTGGGAAAATAGGTGCATACTTTCCTACCTGGTGGAATATGATTTAATTAAACTTATTTGGTCTAAAGTTTGGGCCAATATGCAAAAGGTCACGGGTATCTCCATCCCTCTTAAGGCAGAAACAGCCCTGTTGGGACTATTTCCCCAAATTGAATTAATCAAACATTACAAACCCACATGTGTAGCACTACTCTTGGCAGTCATTAAGGTTATGCTGCATCAGTGGAACTCCAAGACAGAACCAACTATAGGTGAATTGTTCCAACAACCTATGGTATGCCTTCTAAATGGAGAAGATGTCTGCAGCGTTACACAACAAATCTGAGGACTTTAATGCCAAATGGTTTCCTTGCATGGACAGTATACAAGCCATGGAACACTCTGAGGACCAGAGATTTTACCTGTTTGAATATATGCTGTGAAAAAAAGAAGAATTAGTTACCTGAAAGAATTTATGTTGGACGCCATCAAAAATGTTTATTTATTTATTTATTTATTTATTTAATAAACTTCTACCCCGCCCCTCCTGTCATGCAGCTCGGGGCGGCTTCCAACATCTTAAAATCCAATAAAAACAGTTAAAATAATCTTTAATATTATAAAAACAGGGCTAGCAAACCAATCTAAAAACCAAACATAGGTGAGGGAACTAAAACCCCACACCCTACCCACCCTCCCTCCCAAAGGCCTGGGCGAACAGCCAGGTCTTACAGTTCCGCCAGAATGTCAACAGGCTAGGGGCCAGGTGAGCTTCCTCCGGAAGGGAGTTCCACAGCCCCGGCCCCACTACCGAGAATGCCCTTTCCATCGTGGCCCCCCGCTTAACATGGGGGACCTCTAGGAAGGCACCCCCGGCGGACCGCAGGAGCCGCTCTGGGGCGCGGAGGTCCCTAAGGTATGAGGGGCCGAGACCGTGTAGGGCTTTATAAACCATCACCAGCACCTTGAACTTGGCTCGGCACGCTATCGGCAGCCAGTGCAGAGCTC
>QEPC01011796.1:3651043-3664823 GCA_003113815.1 Sphenodon punctatus | reverse complement strand
GGGGGGGGGACAAGGAGGGAGAAGGAAGGCCAGGGCTATCAGGCTCCAAGAGACGGAGACGGGGAGAGAGAGACACAGTAGGAGGAACCAAGGCCCAGGCACAGGGGGGGAAACGGGTGTCCTCAAGGCGACCCTCTGAAACCTCTCAGTCGCTCTCTTGGACCCAAGAGATTATGCACTCAGCATCTCTACCAGACACGCTGGTCTAAGAAGGCATGCGACTCATCATTGAGGCCAGGGTCCGAAGCCAGAGGGATAAACCACCACCGGGACGGAAGGCTCCCACAAATGGGAAACTTGCAGAGGTACCTAGGGGAAGGGGAGTTCGGAGGAGCCCAGCCACCAGGGAACAAACTACAATGCTCAAGTCAGGGAAGCTGGTGGGTCAACCAGTACCCTGGAAGCAAAGGGGAAACTGGGCAGGGGCTCACCTGAAAGCGAGGGGGAACGGAGCAGGAGCCTGCCTAGGGCAGGGGAGGAACTAAGCACAAATCCCCACATGGGGCAAGGGACTAAGCACAAGCCCACACAGGGCAAGGGGAACAAGTAAGCACAGGTTACGCACAAGACAAGAGGGACAAGCAAACCTGTGGCACAGACAAGACAGGGGGAACAAGCAAGCAAGGGGCACACACAAGACAGGGGGAACGAGTAAGCAAGGGGAATGCACAAGACGGGAGAACAAGCAAGCAAGGGGCACACACAAGACTCACACACACAATATACAACACAAGTATGCCTCAAGTATACCAAACAAGAATGGGAAGGGGATAAGAGACGTTGCTCCACCAGCTTCCTGTGGCCACACCAAGGCGTAAATACTTCCTGTGGCCAATCAGGAAGCTGGGAGGCAGGGCTAAGGTAATTGGCTACAGCTGGGAAGGGGCATGACACACAAGGAGCAAGCATACAAAGGGGACAGAAGGAGAACAACCCCACATCCTCACCAGTCCACCAGTCAGCGCAGGGTGCTGGAGAGCCTGTCCAGTACCTCAAGGGCCATGGGTTCAAGACCCAGCCCTGACAAAATAAAGGTATGTAACTCTATCAGAAGTCTCTAAACAAAACTAAGTAGTGACATATATGCAGTAATGTAAACTGTACATCAGAAGAACAGTTTGGTCATAACGCCGATATAAGTGTAAGAGGTAAAGCAGTGTTGCCCATTTTTGTCTGTTGCTGAGTGTCTTCTGAACTACACTCTTCTCTTGCGTAGTGATGCAAATCAAAGGTAACCATGGAGTTCCTTCAGGTGAAAGGCAGCTCACAAAGCAATGCAAGTCACTTTGCTTTGTCATGAAGTCAGCAGAGTTACACCAATATAAATGAGAGAAAAAGCAGGCCTATGTATTTTAGGCAGTGCTTGGTTTCAGGAGTTCACTATTTGTGGATCTGGATAAAGCAATGCAGATAAACATTTAAACTCGAGGCCCTTCAAATTATGCCTTATAGCAGAGGCCTGCTCTCGGTGACTTCTCTGCTATATTAACAAGGCACTTACTTGGGCAGCTTGATCTCCAAAGCACTCTGCTATCCTAAGCCCCATTTGTATGAACTGGGCTTGTACTAGCAAAGTGCTTTGAGGATTAGAGTCTACACTTCAATAAGAATCATTGGCATAATGAGGAGGGAGGGATGGAGAGAGATCTTTCTCTCTCAATTTGTGGAGGACAGATTCTCTACCTCCCCATCAAATTCTGGGTCACCACAGTAACTGTCATAAAAACCCTTCATCCCCAGTTGTACACTGGCAGCATTGCATTCACTCTGGCTTAGCTGGGCCTGCCGTGGCTGTGGGGGGATTTCCTCTTCATCTGGACCCACCCCAGCAATGGGGCATTCCTCCTGACTTCAACCCCACCCAAGTGGATCCCTAACACCGATTGCCCCAGTAGCAGGAGTGAAGATTCCAAGTGGCCCAGATGTAGGGGGCAGGGCCACCATCTTCCCTCAGGCATTCATCTGAAGGGAGCATCAGCATGGCCACACTGGAAGCAATGCAACCCTCCCACTCCCTCCTGACATGGCTATGCTTCCTTCAGTGTGTTGTGGAATCACAACGCTGCAAGGGGACCGGGCCATTTCAGAAAGAGGCAGGGAAGTCCCACTCCTTTCCAACATGGAACCCTACCCAGATGCCAGCCCTGGCAGTTCCATAGAGAACCTTTGTCCGCAGAGGCAGGCAGTAGTTCAGGGAGTGTAGTAGCATCCGAGAGTGGGACTACCAAGCGGTCAAAGCGTTCCCCCTCAACTGAGGCCCTGCTTACACCACTGATAAAAGTTACACCTGTGTAATTAAGAGCTGAACTTGACTACTATGTTTGTTTAAATGTTCTCAATAAACCCCTGCA
The DNA here is from genome assembly GCA_003113815.1 of Sphenodon punctatus. Classification (NCBI taxonomy): domain Eukaryota; kingdom Metazoa; phylum Chordata; class Lepidosauria; order Sphenodontia; family Sphenodontidae; genus Sphenodon; species Sphenodon punctatus. The sequence goes on along the minus strand of QEPC01011796.1, from coordinate 3,662,472 downwards.
ACACTCAGAAATTCCTCCCAGACCTCTCTCACAGTGGTGTGTCAGTTTCCTGCCTGTTAATGTGACCATCGGTTGCTGATTTAAAGACTCTAAAAGCTTAAAAAATAAATATCAGATCTCTGATTCCCACGTTGTGGCATTTTCCTGAACTTCAACAGATCAGGCCCATAAAAATCCATGATAAATCAATATGTTGTCAGATACTGGTTATAGCTTGTGTATACACGAAAGCATATATATAAACAGCTCAAAAATCTGCCATTTCCAGAAAAAGGAAGCTGACTGAACGTCATCGGCTGCCACAAGTGCTGCTGTTGCCAAGGCGCTGATCTGAAAAGATTGACCCTTAGACCACTGTTTGGGTACTTTTTATGTAATCAGGAGTTGGAACTTTCATAAATGTCAATAGAATAAAAGCTACTGTTAGACTCATTCAGCTGAGTAGGTGTAAAAGATTTTTATTAAGCTAGCAAATGTTTAACTGCTGACAGAATTTCATGTCCAGTCAGGGAGGAGAGCTTGCTTTCTTCCTAGCTATGCACTATTGGCCCAGTCCTCGGGGCATGCACAAGGGAGATGCATCACATAAACTTAACCACTCTATCAGATCTGTGTAAGCCCCTAGGTTAGCACACTTATTACAGGTGAAAATTGGCTTATTTCATTTTGGCTTAAGTCAACAAGGCAGCAAACTTGAGCGAAACCACAATTAAGCCACACTCACAATGAAATAAGAGTGGACCTGCATCAGTTTGTGTTCAACTGGGCCAAATTTTCTTTTCATGCGAAAGGGATCTTAAAATGGGCATAAACGTATTTGCCAGAGTGATATACAGGGGCATTGGCTTCAATAGAAAAAAGAATTGTTCTCATCAAATGATTGTCTCACAATCATATATACCAGCAGTGGGCAACCTAAGCTAATCCACAGGCCCAGCCCTCAAATACTCCTTAGGTCACAAGACCCCTTTACCACAGTCACAAGCCAAAATGCACCCAAAGAAAATTTCCTCCTGTGCTGCTGCTGGTCAGCACGATCCTGACAAACGCAGAGGGTGTAGCCACACGAGCTGTGGAGGGCCTGATTCCCCTGGAGGGGGAAATGCAGCTGCCGCACTGCGGGGCCAATGCAGGGAGCAGGACAGACGGTCAGCCCCATTGGGAAGCTGGGCAGGCGGGCCAGTGTTGGACCTCCCACCATGGTGCATGACGGGCCGAGGTGCTCGCTATACGAGCGAGTCCTGTCTCCCTCACCCAGCCCAACCACTATCCTGCCCCTGGCCTTGATGTGGCCGCGCAGAACTGGATCTAGCAGATGCCGCTCAAAGCCCCTCAGCAGAACTTACTAAGCGGTGGGGCAGATGTTGACCGGGCACATGAGTTACCACACTATGGACAGGCTTACCCCCATTTTGGGTAGGGCTGCTATGTGCTACGTCCTCAGCCTTTTTTCTGAGGATGCAGCACATAGCAGCCAGCTGCCCGCCCTACCACATTGGGGGGGGGGGGGGGAGGAGGCGGAAGATAGCTGAATGCCAGGCACATATTGCACTGCATTGTGGGGCAAGATGGCCCAAGGCGTGGTAAGTGCATCGTGTGGCTGCACCCAGAGTGACTAGCTCCTAATTAAAACTTCATTTCAGTGAAGAGACTATGAAGTGCTGTTTGTTGTGGATATTTGTTACTTGCTCTGGATATTTCATTTGAGTCATTTTGGTATTCTGAAACATTGTGCATCAGTGCTATTGCACTAATGGCAATTGTGCAAATAACAGTGCTGTGCTACTCTTTCGTGCCCAACAGTGTTGCTTAGTACTGAACGGATACCAAAATACTGAAACAACCAAAGTAACTGAAACAAACTAAATGAAGAAATGAATTTGGAAATATTGCATACCCGAACAAATATTATTCAGATACGTAGTGGCATATCCAAATAGGTGAATAGTCTTCGTGAATACCTAATGGCATATTTGTCCCAGCTCTACTCCTCACATTCTGACTGCTCCAGGAGAGGTCTGAACAGGAGGAGAAGGTGCAGGGATTACATTCCCCACCCAAGAATATGTGACTGAAGGGCTCCTGCTGCCCACATTCAGAGAACAACTTGATGCTAAGCTGAGGCAGGAGTCCAATATTATGTAGGTCACATGACACTCCCCGACCCCTCTTGGCTGCTTCTCTATAGCACCCTAGCAGTAGCTTCCACCGAATCTTCAAAACACCTCTCCTGCGCCACAGGTTGACACCTTGGAGTTGGCTGCAGCCAGTCAGCACACCAAGAGATGATCACCACAGATTTACATCAATGGAGCTCAGCCTTTCTATATTTTTAGTTTACTATCACTCTCTATGGGCTTAAGTCTCCGTTGCCCCACATCTATGAATAGGATCCTGTGTAATTAATGATTTCACAGAGTACATGAGCATCATAAAATCCCCAGCAATCTAAGAGACTGTGATCCTGCACTGGCTGGTTGAAGGGCAGAGGGAAGCTAAATCTTGGAGCCACAGAATTCCTCACCCAGCAAAAGAGGGTTAGGAGAAAAGATGAGCTGATTCCCAGGTCCCCGAGCTGCTGGCAGCTTCAGCAGCCATTGGGGGTTCCCAGCAGAGTGAGTGTGGGGCAAAAAGCCTTTTGCCCCTGCCCTTGCCTCTAGAGGGACCCTAGCAGGACAGTGTTACATTCCTGATTAGGGTGGGACCTGCGCTCCTTTCTCTTGTGAGCACATGGCAACCTAAGCCACATTCCTAACAACATTCCTGAACCAAGTGACTGTTTTGTCACCACATGGCTGGGCAGAGACCTCCCTGCCTTGGACTGGGCCATAGACCAGGTGACCTCCCATGGACCAATCTGAGCAGACGGTGATTGTCACGGTAAGGGGGGGAAAAGGGGCCAGGAGGAAGGGGAAGGCACGTGAGGGAGGGAAAACAACAAGGAACCTTCTCCCAGGAAAGGGGCGGCAGTCTCGTATGAGCGGGTATCTCTGGGTTAGAAAACGGTCCCTCAGGTTGGTAGGTGGGCTTTCCCTCTTATTCAGAAGGCAACCCGAATCATCATAGGGACTACGAGAGCAACCAATTGCCCCAGGGGGAAGAAGAGGGAAGACAATAGACAAAATAGTCACTCTTTCGGGGAGGTACGCGGGTCCCTGGGCACCGTGAGTATCAGTGAGGGGATAAGGGGGAAGGGGAAGCAGGGCCAGGGGAGGGGGAAAGGGGAAGGCGCAGGGGATAAGGGTCACGGGGGAGCAGGGGTGAGGGGTAGGAGCAGGCAACCTTACAAGGGAGGCTGATGGAGGGTAAACCTATCTAGGGTCCCAAGAGCAAGGAAGGGAAGGAGGGGCAGGGGGTCAATGGGGTACACCCACAAGCAGCCTAGACAAGACACGAAACACTCTCTTACAGTCAAACACTCACCCACAGCCAAACACTCATCCACTCTCTCCACAGTTCGCACGACGGTCACACAGGGGGGGGAATTACACGGGGAGTTCAGCCACGACCACAATCACTCTTCCAGGAATCCACAGGTAAATCAGATCTCCAGGCAAACCAGGGGGCCAGTCTCTCGAACACGATTACTGGCAGAGGCTTCAGGCCCCACCGGTAACCTTTATAGGCCCTTGTTTGAGGCCCAGCTGTAGCGTGCTGGGCGGGGCCCCCCGCCTGCCTCCAATCCCAGTGATTACATTAGCATGCCCTGCGTCTGGGCAGAGCTTCGCCTTAGGACGTGGCGTTGCTCCGCCCCCTTGTGGCCGGCCCGATCAACCCTCTGCCGGCTTAGATATCCGCCCGCTTATTGCGGGCACGCGCCGGCCCGCTTGTTTATGGCTCCCCGGGCGGGGCACCCTCTGACAGTACCCCCCCGTCCAAGCCCCCCCCCACCATGGTCCGTAGCCCTGGTTTGGAGGGGTGGTGGAGGTGAAAGCTACGGAGGAGACGAGGGGCGTGAATACTTGCGGCCGGTTCCCACAAACATTCAGCAGGGCCATAGTTTTTCCAGTCTACGAGATAATAGAGGCATGAGCCAAAGATGCGTGAATCCAAGGTAGTCTGAACCTCATATTCAGACCGCTCAGGGCCCAATATGGGGGGAGCGGGGGAGGTCCGTTGGGAGGGGCAGGAAGGGGTCTGGGCCTTTTTTAGAAGGGAAACGTGAAATGAAGGGTGGAGGCGCATATGGGCAGGTAACCGCACTGTGTACGTGACCGTATTTAACTTCCGGGCAATGGGAAAGGGACCCATATACGCATCATCAAGTTTGGATGAGGGGCGCAAGGAAGGGTAATGTCGTCTTTTTACCCACACTAGGTCCCCTACCTGATAGGAGGGTGCAGGGAGCCTCCTTTTATCAGCCGAAGCCTTGTATCGAGAACGGGCCTCCTGTAAATGTCGGAGAGCTAATCGTTGGGTCTCATGGATGCTACGAACCAATGCTCCTGCAGCAGGGACTGACGTATGGGACGCTTCTGGAAAACAAAGGGGGGGATGAAAGCCATATGATACATAGAAGGGAGAATTCCCTAGGGATGCATTGGGTCCATTATTATAGGTAAACTCGGCAAGCGGTAATCGTTCCACCCAGTCATCTTGGAGATAGGCACAGAAACAACGCAAATATTGCTCAATATGCTGATTAATACGTTCAACCTGCCCATTGGCTTGGGGGTGATATGCCGTCGTTGGGCTAAGTTTCACCTGTAGAAGAGAGAAGAAGGCCTTCCAAAAACGAGAAATAAATTGAGGGCCCCGGTCCGAGACTATTTCCTTAGGAAGTCCATGTAGTCGTACCACTTCTTTAAGAAGGAGCTTGGCAGTGACCGGGGCCGAAGGCAATCCTTCACAAGGAATAAAGTGTCCCATTTTCGTGAAATAATCAACCACGACCAGGATGGAATCATGACCCGCGGAGTTCGGGAGCCCAACAATGAAGTCCATTGCGAGTTTTTGCCAGGGACCCTTAGGACTTTCTGTGAGCTGCAACAATCCTACCGGTAGGGTTCGAGGGGTCTTCGTACGGGCGCACGTTGAACATCCCTGGACGTATCGCTCCACATCCTTACGAAGGGTGGGCCACCAGAAGGTTCTGTGAATCAACGTGAAGGTTCGTTGACGTCCAGGGTGTCCCGCGAGGGGGGAGTCATGGTGCGCCCACATCACCTGGGGCCTATACTTGGGGGGGATCACCACCTTCCCTTTGTAGTAATATAGTCCTTGTTTTTGATAGAAGTCAGGACGTGGTTTTTCTCTTTGACTTATGGCCTTGAGTTGGGTCAGGGAGGGGAAGGTGGCTGCAAATACCCGAGGGGGTAAAATGGGTCCTTGAAGATCCCCCTCTCGGTCGGTTGGCGTATGATACCGGGAGAGGGCATCGGCCATGGTGTTTTGGGCCCCCGGGCGATATTGGATTGAAAAACAGAAGCGGGCAAAGAATAGTGCCCACCTAGCATGTCTAGCATTATTGATGCGAGCTGATTGGAGATAGGCCAAATTCTTGTGATCCGTATAAACTAAGATCGGGTGGGGGCCCCCTTCTAGGAAATGGCGCCATGCTTCGAAAGCTGCCTTTATGGCTAGCAATTCTTTATCCAATATAGGATAGTTCCGTTCGGCGGGGGTTAATTGGCGGGCGTAGAAGGCGCAGGGGAGACGGCACCCGGAGGAACCCACCGACTGGGTTAGCACTGCCCCGATGGCCACATTAGAGGCATCAGCTTCTACAATAAAAGGTAGAGTGACATCGGGGTGACGTAACAACGGAGCAGACATAAAGGCTTGCTTCAAAAGGCGAAAGGCTGTTGTTTGGGGAGCTCCCCATATAAAACTTACCCCTTTTCGTAGTAAGGATGTAAGTGGCTTGGTAAGGTCAGCATAGCGGGGAATATACTGACGGTAGTAGTTTACACTACCGAGGAACCGTTGTAAGGCTTTCACCGTTGTGGGAGCAGGCCATTGATTGATGGCTTCCAACTTACTAGGGTCCATGTGAATGCCCTCTGCAGAAACAATGAACCCCAAAAAGGGAACGGAAGAAGCATGAAACACACATTTCTCGATCTTGCAATATAGACGGTGTTTTAGAAGACGTGTAAGAACAGTCCGGACATGGAGGATATGTTCCTCCTGGGAAGTAGAAAAAATTAGTATATCATCTAGATACGCTATAACATAGAGATCCAATAGGTCCCTTAAGATATCGTTAATAAAATGTTGGAAGGTAGCCGGGGCATTTGCAAGTCCATAGGGCATTACGCAATATTCAAAATGTCCAAATCTTGTGCGGAATGCCGTCTTCCATTCATCCCCCTCTTTGATTCTGACCAGATTATAGGCGCCCCTGAGGTCTAATTTAGTAAAAATAGTAGCACCTGGTAATTTACCAAGGAGTTCAGGTATAAGGGGAAGCGGGTACCTGTTCTTTACCGTGATTTGATTTAATCCCCGATAATCGATACAAGGTCGGAGGTCCCCCTCCTTCTTGGGGACAAAGAACAGGGGGGCCCCTGCGGGGGAAGTGGAGTGTCGAATAAAGCCTTTGGCTAGACTTTCATTAATATAGGTCCTGAGAGCTTCGGTCTCCCCTGGGGATAGATTGTAAATACGACCATATGGGGGTTCACTCTCGGGAATAAGATCAATGGGACAATCATAAGATCGATGCGGGGGGAGCTCAGCGGCCTCACATTTACTGAAAACCGAAGCTAGGTCACGGTATGGAGGGGGAATTGGGAGGTCCACAGGAGGGGCTACGGTTAGTGGAGCAACGACCCGAGAAGGGGGGGAAGGAATAAGGTGGGATGCACACAACGGGGAGGCGAATTGGAGGGTCTTCTTAACCCAGTCAATGACAGGGTTATGGGATTGGAGCCAGGGTAGACCAAGGACAAGAGGAAACAATGGGGAAGAAATAATGTCCAATTGGATCACTTCTGTATGGGAACCAATGGTACATTGTAGGGGGGTGGAGCAGGTGAGTAGCGGGCCTGAAGAGAGGGGAGATCCATCAATGGTTTGGACCATTTCTATGGAGGACCGGGTTTGTCGGGGAATCCTATGGGCAAAGGCAAAGGTGGCGTCCAAGAAGTTCCCAGAGGCCCCCGAGTCTACCAGCGCCCTAACAACCAAGGAATGAGGAGGCGACCATTGTAAACTAAGGGGAATACTAAATTGGTTCATGGCAGGGGACATTGATCTTACGCGAGAAAGGGGGCTACAGGATGTTACCGGGAGGCTCCCCCTGCCTCCCGGTCCCTGGCGTTTCCCGATCCCCCGGAACGGGTTGGCTTAACAGGGCACTCACGTGAGAAATGGGTCCCTGCACCACAATAGAAGCAAAGGCGCAGCTGGCGACGCCGTTCCCGCTCCTCAGGGGTAAGGGGGCTTCGTAGGGCTCCTATTTGCATGGGCTCAGGACCCCCTGGACTCGACGGGCTCGAGGGGGGTACTGCCGGACCCCGAGGCCCCCAGGATCTCATTCCCCACCATTGGTCCCGCCTTCTTTCACGTTTACGTTCCGTGAGGCGCTCATCTATTTGTAAAGAGGTTACAACCATTTCCTCCAAAGTAGTGGGGGTGGTGGTAAAGCAGGCTAACTGGTCCTTAATTTCATCATTAAGGCCCTGCCGAAACATTGCCCGAAGGGCGGAATCACTCCAGCCTAAGTCGAAGGCCAATTTCCGAAATTGGGTGATATAATCCAATAAAGGAAGCTTGCCCTGGCGGAGGTGTAGAATGGCTTGTTCTGCATCTCTAACCCTGTGAGGGTAGTCAAACAGGAAGCAGAACTGCTTCAGAAAACCCCTATAATCCTGTAATAGGGCGTCATCCGCAGCCAGAAGAGGGGTAGCCCAATCCAAGGCTACGCCCCCTAACAACCCCACAATATATGCTACTTTGGCTTGATCGGAGTCATAGGTAAGGGGTTGGGTCTGAAAGGTTAGTTTGTACAACGCCAAAAATCCCTGACAGGCCTTCCTATCCCCATAAAATTTATCAGGGCGGGGAGCCTTTGGTTCTCGAAGGAACGGGACAGGTGAGGTAGGGACTTTAGGAGCTGCTGCCCCCTTGGGACTCTCCTCCTCTTCCATCAGGGATACTGGAGTTCCCTCCATGGAATCCTGGAGAGCCCGATATCTTGCCCTAAGCTCCTTATTTTCCTCCTGCAAATCCCTCACCTCCATTGTCAAGGACTGTACTGCGTGCAGTAACTTTTGCACTTGCTCCTCAGAAGTCATTGTCAAAAAAAAAGGATGGGGGGGTGCCGGTAATAGTGTCACGGTAAAGGGGGGAAAAGGGGCCGGGAGGAAGGGGAAGGCACGTGCGGGAGGGAAAACAACAAGGAACCCTCTCCCAGGAAAGGGGCGGCAGTCTCGTATGAGCGGGTATCTCTGGGTTAGAAAACGGTCCCTCAGGTTGGTAGGTGGGCTTTCCCTCTTATTCAGAAGGCAACCCGAATCATCATAGGGACTACGAGAGCAACCAATTGCCCCAGGGGGAAGAAGAGGGAAGACAATAGACAAAATAGTCACTCTCTCTGGGGGGTACGCGGGTTCCTGGGCACCGTGAATATCAGTGAGGGGATAAGGGGGAAATGGAAGCAGGGCCAGGGGAAGGGGAAAGGGGAAGGCGCAGGGGGTAAGGGTCATGGGGGAGCAGGGGATGAGGGGTAGGAGCAGGCAACCTTATAAGGGAGGCTGATGGAGGGTAAACCTATCTAGGGTCCCAAGAGCAAGGAAGGGAAGGAGGGACAGGGAGTCAATGGGGTACACTCACAAGCAGCCTAGACAAGACACGAAACACTCTCTTACAGCCAAACACTCACCCACAGCCAAACACTCACCCACTCTCTCCACGGTTCGCACGACGGTCACACGGGTGGGGGGGGGGAATGACACGGGGACTTCAGCCACAACCACAATCACTCTTCCAGGAATCCACGGGTAAATCAAGATCTCCAGGCAAACCAGGGGGCCAGTCTCTCGAACACGATTACCGGCAGAGGCGTCAGGCCCCGCCGGTAACCTTTATAGGCCCTTGTTTGAGACCCAGCTGTAGCGTGCCGGGCGGGGCCCCCCGCCCGCCTCCAATCCCGGTGATTCCACTAGCGTGCCCTGCGTCAGGGCGGGGCTTCACCTTAGGACGTGGCGTTGCTCCGCCCCCTTGTAGCCGGCCCGATCAATCCTCTGCCGGCTCAGATATCCACCCGCTTATTGTGGGTGCGCGCCGGCCCGCTTGTTTATGGCTCCCCGGGCGGGGTGTCCTCTGACAGGTATAGGACCTTAAAAGGGACAACCTGCCCCTTCTTTGCTCTCTTGCCTCTTCCTGCCTGCTCTGACATCTGCAAGATCTGGGCTTCTGCCATATCAGAACTAAGAACTGAGCCCCATGTAAATTATCTGTACATGGAGAACTGAGTCACATGCAACCAGATTGCCTGCCTGCACCAGTACAGTTTAGCCAGTTGCGGATTCAAAAGGGGTCCTCGTACCCCTCAAACTAGATTCTGGGGCTTGCTCAAAGACTTATCTTGCTTTCTTACCCTTTTGTACCTTTTGAACCCTATAAGTAAAGTCTAAGCTTTTTCTATACTTAACTGTACTGGGTGTGTGTGTGTTTGTTTGCAAAGAACGCCTCCTTCCGCGTGGAATGCATAGGGTATTTTCAGACGTTACGAGATCACACTCAACCACAGTCAATTCCCTGTAGTGGGGAATGCCCTCGTAACGTCTGTTGGGAAACCGGAAGTTCCCCCCCAGATGTTATCCACGCTCAATCCCCGCCGGGAATCTCATTCACCACGCGATTGACTGAACCCGCGGGGCCAGCGCCGATCACATGGTGAATGAGATTCCTGGCGGGGATGAAGGGGCCCGTCATGTCTGGTCGGCGATCACAGCCCGGAATCCCCGCCGGGATTCCAGGCTGTGGTCATTTCGGGTGGGCGCTGCGGCCACATTGTGCCTGCCCCTCTCCCCAGAGGGTGGGCGGTGGGGGGGCAGGGGCGTGCGGCTGCACGTTGTGCCGCGTGGTCCCGCCCCTCCCCGATTCCCTGCCAGGATCCCCCGTCACGTCTGTTGGCCATGCTGGAGTGATGGCGGCGGGGAATCTAAGGGTTGTTTCTGTGACGGGGCGAATGTCTGAAAATATCCATTGCTACCAAAGAGGGAGAAAGGAATTTCCCTCTGGCTCTTTTAGTCAAGACAGCTTTTGACCAAGATAAGCACCTCTGGGTTGCTCCAAGGGTTCTGCCTCCTGGAAGGGGGAGAACACCAGATAAAAAGGGGACTAGGGTGCCTTGGGAAACTGTGGGCTTATAAATGTCTGGGGTTCACATATCCTGGGTTGTGTGGGTCCCCTCTGATTTCTGGAGCCCAGGTGGTGACAGCAAAAAATAGTTTTTTCTGGGGTTTGCCAGCTGTGGTGTACCCTAGGTTAGAGATTTGGACGAACACAGTGAGGTGGGTGGCTCAGCTGTATAGTGCCCCCCTGCTGCGTTTCACCACAGAGAGGGCAGGAGATCAGCACAGCAGCAGCTCCAAGGCTTCATTCAAACACACTTCCTCTGTTCATGAACTACAATCCTAGACAGGGGTCCAGAACTGCAGCTGCTACTCAGCAAACTACAACTATAGCAGAAGCTGTAGATTCCCACTAGGGTAGAAGGCAGCCCCAAATCTGCTACATAGTCCTTCTTGTGGCAAGAAGGAGTATCATCTGGCTCCCTCTTTTACATTTGGGACCAAGCAACCTACACAGGAACCACATGCTCTCTAGATTACGAAATATTATTGTGTGTTAGGAATAGAAGCCAACACATCTCCAACATCCTGAACATTACCAATAGTAAAAAAATATAACTAAAGATATTACTTTCACAAATACAGATAATGTATTAAAACATCTGGATTGTTTCCAAAGATCCTTACAGAGACAAAGGTTCTACTAAAAGTAATAAGCAGGACTGGAGCCATTCTTTATTTAGGATATTGGACAGGGATGCGAAAGATCCGTGACTATTTAAAAATAAGCGCCGATGCAACTTAATAATGATTATTCATGTAATATATTAGCAGTAAGGGCTACAATTCCGTGACAGTAATCGGTAGTAAATTTGACAGCAGAAATGTGGGGGGAAACAAAAAGTTATAGAAAGGTCACCAAATAATTAAGTTTTTGCTACATCAACACGTACAGAGCTTGTAAGTTCGCCCCAAGCTGTTCTCAGGAGGGGCGGGGTAAAAAGCTAGAAAATAAATAAATAAATAAATAAATAAAATAAGTAGTAAAAATGTCTGTTCTCAACATGATGTTCAGTGCGAACATATGCACTGTTTTAACGATATTGTAGATTTTTTATGTTTAAAAATTGTTTTGTTCTATGTTGGAAGCCACTCCGAGATGTCGTAGGCATGGGGGGGGGGGGG
>QEPC01011796.1:3606580-3650316 GCA_003113815.1 Sphenodon punctatus | reverse complement strand
AATCCTACTCAACGCCTGCTGTTCAGGAACAGTGACTAGCTCAGAAGGTGTTGGGAAGGGGGGAGGCAGATAATTAGTTTTGTTTCTTGCAAGCCTCTCCACCCCTGGTGCCTGGAAGTCTGCTCCTCAGTGACTGACACCTCCCTGTAATGTTTGACCTTCCACTGAACCTTTTTTTGCCACCCGAACTCATCCGAACGCGATCCGAACTGACCGAACTGTTCGGCCATTTTGCCGTCCAGTGTTCGGTTTGTTCGGTATGTTCGGGTTTGGGTTCGAGTTCAGTCGTCTGAACAGGCCGAGTTCGGGCCGAACTCCGAACTGCCGAACCGCGTTCGCCCATCCCTAAAAATAATATGAAGACTATTTATCTTGACAACTGATAAGTTTCTTCATTTAGAATACAAAATGATTGGTGTACAAATGTACAGTTAGCAACTTCCATGATCCTGGAACAGCATTTTCTACATAGTGAGATTGTCATTCTTGATTCCACATCTATCATCTCGCAGGACACCTTTGTAAGAAAATAATGATCCCTCACGCAGTCTGTGCAGTGCTTGTGCACCACTAGACTTCTCAATGAAATTATAGTCATGTTTGTAATTTGCGAAAGTTAACAGAAGTCACAGATTTTAAGGAAATTTGGGGTTTCTTTTACCACCACGAACAAGTCCCAGGAATGATAGCGGCTAGGCTAATAAAGTGTGAGGGTAAAGCTTTCTTTTAAAGCAGTACTATGTGTGTATGAGGGTCAAGATCACAGCAAATCCTACCTGTTAACTCAATCATATCTGTTGAAAAACAGAGTTTCTTAAGCAGAATTTCTTCTCTATATATTTTGCCAAACTATGCTCCCTCCTTGCTGAGCAGTGACCCCTTAAGGAAAAAGAGAGCTACTGCATCCAACCATCAAAAAAGTTGTATTTGGTTTTGTTTTTGTTTTCCAGTCAGAGCTTGTTATTCCTGAATCCTGCTTGGTTTTTCTGGATAGATTCCAGAGGGAATAATCTCATGGCTGTGTGTATTCAAAAATCAAGTGCTGTATAAAGGCATTGAGCACTGGGAAAATTGGCATGTGCTATGACTTTTCCCATTTTAAATGTACTAAAATCTTCAATGCACTGAGTCTAACACCGATAGACTCAGTGTAGCACTCGAGTCACTACATCCTGCACATTCAAAGGAATTCTTGTCCTTGTGGTTGCTTTTGGCTAGTTTTCTTGCTATGCTGGAAACAGTAATTATAATTGTACTTTTTATGTACACAGTGATTACTTTAAATACTGTGAATCCTATCAGAAGTTAGAAATATTTCATAATCATTTCTTTATTTCATAACTAATGATGTTTCCCATCCTCAGAACTGAATCATGGGGTATTTTCAGACGTTACGGGGCCGCTTGGCCCTGTACTGAAAACAACCCTGTCATTCCCCGCCGGGGTCACCCCGTCACGCCATATCAGACGTGCCGGGGGGATCCCGGCGGGGAATGTGGGAGGGGGCGGGGCCGCGTGGCGCAATGTGCGGCCACACAGCCCCGCCCCCTCCACGCACCCCGCTGCCCGCCCTCCAGGGAGATGGGCGGGCGGCGGGGCCACTGCGGCCGCTGCGTCGGGCTGGAAGCCCCATGGCCTGGGATCCCGCCAGGGATCCCGGGCCGTGGCAACCGGCCAGACGTGACTTTTTCTTGGTCCCCGCTGGGGATCTTTTTGACCATGCTTCCTGGGACATTCCCCCGGCTAGCCTGGGAAGCGTGGTTCAAATTGACCCCATGTGGGGATTCACCGTGGCGAACATCTGGCGGCCTCCAAACAGACGTTTGAGACACGGTGACCACAGGTGGGTATTCACCGTGGTTCACCGTGATCTCGTAACGTCTGAAAATACCCATGGCTGGAAGGTGGTGCCCCCCTCCACCTGGGAGCATGGCGGTACTCTGTTGTGCAGCCCCCAGGGTGGTTGAAGCAGAGCCCTCTTGGGTAGGGGCCTCTCTCTAATTACGTTTGTACAACATCAGGTACATTGTGATGTTATATAAATAGTAAATAATAATAATTTTGTCTTATCCCACAGTGCAAACAGCCAGCTGTGAGCTTGGGCAGAGCTCCTGATTCCCTCCTCGCTACAAGCGGGCAACAGGAAGCGGGGTGGTGGAGATTTCCTGCTTAACCGCTGTGTGTGGGAAACCTAAGTGCTCCCGCCGTCCCCTCCACCCCCACTTCCATACAGGCACTCCCTCATGTAGCACTTGGGAGGGAGGAAGCAAGCACTGAGTCTTCCCTGCACTCCGGCTGTACAGTGAGATGCCCCACTAATCAGCTCTTTTGACTGGGGAATCTCGTGCCCTCCATCACATTGCTTGAAATGGTGGCACGCACTAGTTCTTCACACACACAAACATACCATCAGTCTCTGCAGGTGGGGAGCACTCCTGGCATTTTGCCTAGAGTGGCAAAATGCCTAAAAAGCCATACTAGCAGAGCCTGGACAGAAGAAGGAATAAGGGTAGGTTTTGCTGGAAGGGTCTAGAGTTCTATCGCCAACCTGGTGTACCAGTCCCCTCAGCCAGGAGCTAGCAATGGTCCTTTTTACATGGGCTGCACCCACGCATGAACACCCAGAAATGTGTGGGCGAGTCTCGTCTAAACCGCTCCGTGGGTGGGTGGGTGGGTGCGTGCTCCCACGAACACGCATGCACACCCATCCCCCACTCACGGAGCAACTGGTGAAAACGGCGGTTGCTCCGTGCATGTTGATGGTGGGGTGGGTGTAGATGGGTGTGCACCCATCTACACCCTCCCCCCACCCACCACACACAGACCACACCGACAACCCCCCCCCGCATAGCGGCCCGTGTAAAAAGGGACAATGTCACTATATATATGTATATGCACACTGTACCTGACATCAGAAATGTAGTCTGCAGGATCAGGTTTTTGCAGCCCAACTTTGTGAACACTTAAAGATGTGTGTTTTTAATAATAAAATAATAATAAATAATAATAAAGCTAAATTGTAGTCATATTAGTAGGACTTATCCAATATTGTAAAATCTCTTTTGATGAATTTTATTTATTGTTTTGTCATGGCTAAGGCCAGTACAAATAAATTTACTTACTTATCCAATGTGTGTTTGATGGATACTGGTCTGATACCATGAGGTACAATACAAGATAGCTCCTTAGAGTTTCACTATCTGTTACAGTTCTCACTCCAATTTATAAACTGTACCTGAATTTTGTCTCATCTGATTAAGGACCTGATCTTGAAAACATTTAAAGCTACCATGTTGCCAAATCTCACAGTACTTTGAGATTCCCTCCCCCCCCCAAAAATCCCGAGTCATATGACTATGTGAGAATCTCAGCTTGTCTGTGAGAATCCCAAACAAACAAACAACAACAACAACAACAGATAGAAAATGTCTAATCCTCAGGGTGGGAGAGAAATGCTTCAAACCACCAGAAACTAGACGAGATAGATAGATACAATAAGGAATCTCATTGTTTTCAAGACAAGCTCTAGATTTGTTATAACAATAAGGAATCTCATTGTTTTCAAGACAAGCTCTAGATTTGTTTGAACATCTGGGATTGTTAATGCTGATGAACCTAGATGCTCGAGAGGGAGTATGGTTGCTATTTTGGTCCCAAATGTACAAGATGGAGACGAAGTAGTTCAGATGATCTGGACCAACTTTTGTTAGTGAAAGTATACAAGCTTTCATGCTGCACAGGACCTTTCCTCAGGCATGTAAAAAGTTCTGACGTGCTTGAGGAAGGGCCCTGTGTGGCCCGAAAACTTGCACACTCCCACCAACAGAAGCTGAACCTAGAAAAACAATACTCAGAAGGCTGGATATTTAAGTGACTTTTTTTAAAAAAGCAACCACCCCATTTGAAGCTTGACACGGTGCAGTCCTTAAACTGCCTACTTGGGAATAGTCTCACTGATTCCAGTGGAGCAGAGTAAGGGGTTTGGGGATCAGAACCATACATGTATGCATTTCAGTTTCCCTTCCTTCTGCCCCATTTCTACATAGACATGCTTATCTTTGTGCCTGGAAGTAGTTCCAGGTAGGCCTTTTAGGATCAGTGTCTTCATGAGGGAGACAAAGCACAGCAAGTGGAACCCCTAGTTTGAAAAAGACTTTTTTCAAACTAGTTACGCTGTGAAGAGGAGACTAGCAAAACTGGGACCAGCAAAACTTAGAAACTAATTAAAACAAACAGTGAAGGAGCAAGGCTGTGGTGGGCTTGGGCTCATGTCCCAATTATGGGCCCCCTATGAGAAAAGGCCCTCCAGAGTTGTGGGGAGGGAGGACCTCCAGGGTAGGGAGATCGTGCTTCCTGATGAAAGCTCCCAGCAGGCCCTCTGGAGCAGCAACAAACTTGCCACAAAGGGGAGTGCGGGTGGGGGCGGTACTTCACCACCACCCTCTTAACAATTCTGTCTTGATGGAGTCCTTTGCAAGTGTCCAAGGTACCACTGGGAAAAATTCAGAGTTGGTGGGGACAAAGTGCTGGCTCTGCTCTCTCCCTTGCCCAGTCTGAAAATTTCCTAGCCATACTCAGGCCACTTGCAAACGTCCTCCTCAGGGCCTGGGTTCAACTGAGCCCCCTAGCTCCATGCTAGCTACACACCTGAAAACAAATGTAGTTTTTAAATAGAGAGACTTTCCTTTCCATAATGAAAATAATTCTTGCTGGTTGTGTCTTCTTTCATTCAAGGATCCCAAAGCACTTTCCAGTCTAGAGGGTACTTGCAGTGTAAGCTCCAAAGGTGAGCCTACTGTGTTGTGCAAATCAATCTTCTCTGGGGTAGTCCCGGAAATAGACGATTTGTGGATCGTTGGTTGCAAAGTGGCTAAGAAGATTTTAGACCAACTTCTGTGCAAGCTTCACAGAAAGTTATAGTGAACCCAGCTCTCAAGCTGGCCCATAAGTTGGGCCAAGAACAGGTATCAGCTAAACTATTCTGCTTCTGATCTCCAAGCCCTTTGCAGGCACAGGACAGGGGCAGCTGGGCTGTTCAGTTCTGGCCTTTTTTTGAAAGCGCTGTTTTGCACAAGTTCTCTCCCTTTGGGGGGCGTTCTCCTCCATGTGGCGGCCGGCCGACTGCTTCTCCCCCTGAGGAAGCAGCAGCAGCGGCAGCTTTAGCTTAGGTGTGTGCGCGTTTAACCCTTGGCACGGCGCTTTGCAGCACAGTGTGAGCGACCTCTGTCGGGTGCTGCGAGCCGCGCTGCCTGCCGCTCCCCCACTCTTGTGGCCCCGGGCAGCAGAGGCTCCTCCCAGAAAGCGGCGTGGGGCTGCCCGGGGCGGGCAAAGACAACAGCCGAGAGGAGTTTCCCCCAACTTCCAAAAACTCCTTCTCCCAGGCGGAGGCAGCATCGGGGATGGGAGCCAGGGGGGCAGAGTGAAAGCGAGCAGGCGAGGAAGAAGAGCTGGGTGACTGACTTCTGCCCGGACTTGTACTGAGCCAAGGGGCAAAGCCAGAGAGGGGCAAGGAGGCTGGCCATGAGCGATCTCGGGGTAGCTGGGGAAAGGGGCGCAGCTCCGACGGCCGGGATGCCCCCCGAGAAGAAGAAGAGGAAAGGCAAAGGAAGGAAAGACAAGAAGGGCAACGGCGGCGGCAAGAAACTTGGCCCTCCGCAGGGGACTGCGGCCGGATCAGCCCCACCAGGTGAGTGCTGGCTAATCGCTGCGCCGCGTCTGGTCTCTCTGCTCCCCGCGGCGGCGGCGGCGATGATCCCAGGTGAGGGAGGCAGGAAGAGGCCAGCTCTCTCTAACCCAGCACTAAGGTCAAGGGGGCTCCCGCTGGGTGCTGCTGCCCGGGCAGAGTAGAGCAGGCGGGCGCAAGCCTAAACCGGGGAGAGAGTGAGACACGCTGGTTCCTCATCTCCCAGCGGCTTGTGCATTCCCCAGCTGCCCTCTAGTGAGCAGTGCTGGGCCCTGCCTTTAGGTGAGCGCTTCCCTTCCTGCTCTCAGCTCAGCGCGGCCGCCGGGATTCCTCCAGCTCAGCCATGTGGACTCCTTGTGCTAAGTACGTAATGCAGGTGGCTGCGAAGAGTTTGGGGCGGAAGCTCCCAAGTCACAGAGATAGGGGTTTGCCTTTAGTTCTAAGAGCGGGGAGGGAGGCATCCTCACTAACTCAGGCAGCGAGCTCTCCAGCCTTGGTGCCGCTCCTGTGAAAAGTTTCTCTCCTGATGATACTGCTGCTCTTCTTCCCAGGTCGGGTGGCAGCTTTTCTACCCAATAGAGTAAAGCAGCCCCGTGAACTCACCCCTGTAAAAAGAGAAACGGCCTTTGAGGTAGTTAAGGCCAATTGGGACAAGCTTGTGCAGGGCTTTGAAAAATCAGTGGCACAAACCTGAACTGGACTGTGTCTTTTTTGGGGAGGCAGTGTCGAGGGAGCAGCTAATCAGAGTGATGTGTATCCAATACTGTAGCCTGCATTTTGATCAGTTGTAGCTTCTTTAGGACACTGGATTCCTTTCCAGGTGTTAGGGAACTGATGCTGTTCAGTCTGGAGAGCACAAATACAAGGAATCCTGTGGTCAGGTCAGGGTTCATTTGGACTCTCTATAACTGCACCTAGAAGTGGCTGTTCTTCACCATCGGGGCTTTTTGAGTATGCAATTTTTACAGCGCATCCATGACTGCAATCTCACCTCAGAATTGGTTGGGAGTGAATCTTCAATAGCCAGGCTACTAATGGAACAGGGGAGGAGATGGATGCACAACCTTCTTAGCTGTGCTGCATCAGTTTTGTCAGGAAGCATACTTCAGCAAAGTTCAGCAGGCACCATGTGTGCTGTAGATTCCACATGTGCAACTAAAACTGCCAAGACATATGTAAGATTTTTCAAAGTACCTAAGTATCCAGGGCAAAAGAGCGCCTGTTGATCTTCAGTGAGGTTCATAAGTAATTAGACTTATCTCTGAGACACACATTTTTATGCACTGGTTATATAGCCAAGCACTTACAAAAATCCTGTTCTCAAGTTTGTACATTACTTCTTGTAGCATGGTGCCGTTCCTTGGGTGTATGTCCCTGCAGGATTTGGCCCATTAATCATGTTCCACAGGGAATTGGTTCACAGAGTTCATTTATTCAAATGCAGTCTCAGCATTAGTCCCACATAAGTGTACAGTCTCCACCATTTCCAGCTGCTTCTAGTCAGGTGCTGTCCTATATATTGCTCAGTGCATGTAGTCTCTCTGCTGGTGCTACCTGCACTTTTTAAAAAACCCAGCAACTTTCAGGGACTCTGTCCTGCTACACTCCTACTTTGCCTTTTAAAATCTATCCTCCTTTTGGCGGGGGGATAGTTTAAAGAGCCAGATTGCATTGCCCAATACAGTCAGCTCCACTTAATAAGGAAAGCCACTTAAATAGGATAGAACTCTGAAGACAGCTCTTCCATTGCTGTCAATTGTGACTAATATATGATTGTGACTAATGCTGTCTCCGTAATTGGGGAAGCCACTTATTGGGATAATTCTACATCTCCCAAGATGTTGTAACGTAGAAGATTCTACTGTGCTAATAACTGCTATGCTAATAAAATGAACAGAACAGTTTATTAATAATAAGAATATGTGGAGCTCTCTCGAAGAACTGAGTTACTGGTAAGTAACCCTCATAATGTTTGGGAGTAAGTGACACTGCTGCATGGTGCACCACTGCCATTGCAGCCGAGTTGTGCCTGTGGCCCTTTTTACACAGACGGAGGTGGGTGTTGCATAGGAGCACACATGCACCCACACCCATCCCAATCGGTGTTCACGCAGGTGAACACCGAGCGGACACCCATCCCACTGCCAGCCGTTTACACAGATGGCCCCCTCCATCCAGCCAAACACCAAGCGGGAGGAACTGCAGTACGAATGTCAGAGTACGCAGAACCAGGGGTCTTTCTGGTGCTAGGCAGGCATGCCCACATGCTGAGCCTAGTCAGCATAAACATTAATCTAGTCCTGGTATGTAGCCAAGTGCTTGTAATATCAAACTCTCATTAATGGGGCAGTTGTCAATTTTTGTAGCCTCCAGCCCTTGTTGCACCACACTTGCTCATGGAACAGCTAGACTCACTTGTCTTTAATTATTGACAGTGCCATGTCATCTTCTGCAGATCTCAAATTCTAACCATGGATCATTCCCACCACTGCCTCTAGCCTAACTCTCTAAGCTCCCAACATCTTCCCTGGTGGTCCCCCCCCTTCTGAGCTCCGAGTTACATTGGTCTCGGTTGGCCAGCCTCCACTTGCTCCAAGCTGTGGTTAATTACCATTAGTGCTAGGCTAACCTGGCTTCCTGAAGGTTCAAACCCTACACGCACTTACACCGGTCCATCCTCTGGGCCTAACACTGCCAGGATGTGTCTCACAAATCCTAGACTATTTAGTATGCTTCCTATTCTTGCCTTCCTCAGTTTACTCTGCTCTATATTTACTGTCAAAACTCACATGGCCTTTCAGTTGCAGGTCTGGAAGTTGCTGTTTAATGTATAGCCTTCCATTTGCATCAGAAATAACTTTAATGGTTAAAAGAAATCACGCAGTGATGTTTTTCCCCTCATAAATTCCTCTTTTGAAATAGGTATTCTTGTGCATCATAGCAGATTGTTTAACCTGTTTAAATGTCTTAATGAATAACACGAGAACAAGAGAGCATTTAGTGAAATTGAAAGGTGCCAAATTCAAAACTGATCAAAGGAAATTCTTTTCCACATAGGGTGTTTTTGGATGGATGGGCTGCCCGCGGTGCTGGCCGCACCAGCCCGCTTCACCCCCGGGTGACCAGTCCGTCTAAAGGTAGCCCCGCCAGATGTGCAGGCCCTGCTCGGGCAACCTTGCCATCGGCGCTCTGAAACATCCCAGAGTGCCACGGGCAGAGCAAACCAGCCAAACCCAGGTCAGCAACCTGAATCAGAACTGTTGTCCATCTGAAGGGCAGACGCATGCTGCAGCTTCACTTTCAGCCAACTGTTGCCTGGGGCAACACCATACACCCGCAGGTGCTAGCCATCATCCGCAATTCTGTGGTGCAAGGGCAGGCGGACCGTGGGCCAGAGAACTCACCAGATCCAGCTGGCTCGATGCAGGTGGACTAATTTTTGTAACCTCCAGCCCTTGTTGTACCACACTTGTATTTTTGTTTATTTATTTTATTTATTTATTTATTTTATTTTGTTAGATTTTTAGCTCCCTCCCTCCTGCTACAGCAGCTCGGGGCAGCTCACATCACAGTAACATATTAAAAATACATATAAAAGTAATAAATCAGTATAAATATAAATATATCAAAATCAGCAATATAAAAATAAACGTAGACATTCAAGTGGAGCTAAAAAAATCAACCTATCACCCATCTCCCTCACCAAAAGCCCAGTGGAACAGCCAGGTCTTACACTGTCTTCGGAAAGAGGGAAGGTCCGGGGCCAAGCAGACCTCCGTCGGTTGACAGTGCCATGTACTTATGTCTTCTCTTGCAGATCTCAAAAATACTACCCATGGGTCATTCAGATACTACCCATGAGCTTGAGTCGATGTCTGGATATCAGAAAGACAGGCCAAGAGTTTAGCTTGGATACAAGATTGGTATCCAAACCATAGCACCCCTGGAGCTATAGGCAACTCATAGTGGGATGTGGGCCCCCCCAATTTTCAAAAGCCTTTTTGAACCCTATTGAACCACAGCCCAGCCACCCTCATGTGCCCCCCCTCCCCCAATGCTGACAGTTATCAGTCACCTATACTTGGAGCAGCGCCAGGGCAGGCTGCCTCTACATCCTTCGAAAAACACCCATAGTGTTTCCGCCATTGGATTGTGGAATTTGTTGCTACATAATGTCATTCAGGCCAAACATTTTGCAAGATTCAGAGAGATGGGGCATCTTTGTGGGTGGAAATGTATAGAACTATCATCCATCCTTCCCGTTTTTCGGGAGGGGATGTAAAACCAGTAATGAACTATGAGGGATCCCAGTGAGATCTCATTGAAGCATCCTATCCTATACCTCCCCACTGCAGGGTTCTTACACTTACTTCTGAAATGTCTGTTGACCAGCGTCAGATATATTGGGATATTATACTACATAAAGCATTTGTTTAAACCAGAAAGGCTATTCCAGTATTTGTGTATCGCTGTGCCCAGTTTTGCTGACTTGAATAAACACAGCTAAACTTTTTCAATCTTTTCTTTGCACAGCATTGAATTGGAGTGAAGTGCAAAACCTTAAAAACAATTATTTTCGGGCTGATAGTTGCCATGCTTTCTTTATTACTAAAGCTTTTCTCACTTTCAAATGTTCTTGAACAAATTGATTTTATCTGGCCTGTCCGAAATCCAGAACTATCATGTCTTCCTTCAGCCGGGCACATAGGGCGCTTGTGAGTACAGGTGGTGGAAAAACTGAGAAACTCAGTATTACAAATTGAGAGAAGCTGACAGCTTCTCTCCAAATGACATCAGCAACCTGCTATGCTAAATAAGTTTGTAAATTGGCTGAACGACTCTGTTGGCGGGCATCCTGGGACACCAACAGAGCACCCTAGGACATCCAGCTCAAAAGCACAGTCTGCACTGTATACTAGGAGAGTCTTCTGTGTTTGGACAGGAGAAAGTTGTAATTATTCAGCTTTTTGTTGCTTTCAGATGCTTTGCCAAGAAGCCACAGCAAATAACATTCATTCTTATATTGTTCTTTTATTTATATTTAACTCCTAGACTAGAGGTTCCTAAACTGTGAATCTGGATACAAAGTGGAATTGTGCCATCAGCAGGTGGGATCATCATCCCATTGATATTTTCCGTAACGTTTTACGTCCTCACCTATCGGTCAGTGGGTGTTTCTAGAAAAGCACCTCCCTACCCACCACACATTGCAGGGCTGCATTGGTGCCATAAGCAGCCCTGCAACACGTCTGATGGTGGGTGATGGATGGGTAATGGGTGGGGAGGTGCTTGTCTAAAAATACCCGATGAAAGTTTTGCCACTGACTTCAATGGGTTCCGGATTGTAGCCTTCATTGCTGCCTAGGGTCACTGAGTTATATTTAAGTCTCAGAATGGGGTGTCTCAAGCAAAGTTTTAGGAACCGCTGTTCATCAAGAGATGAACGCATTCAAAATCCTCATACCAAGTACTGGAAAATGTTGGGATTACACTGGAGTAAGTGGCTTTAGCGATTGGAAAAAAAAAAGAAGGAAAATGGGTAGGGTGGGGTGGGGAGGGGGAATTCTGCCCTTTTAGTTTTTTATAATTTTAAATGTTTTAAATGATATTTTATGTGTGTTTTATTGTTTACGTATTTTGTAAAACGCCCTGAGCTGCTCTGTGAGCAGGATGGGGCGGGGTAGACAAATAGCAAAATAAATATGTTTTCCCCAAAGAGCTTATCATGTTAGCATATGACAAGATAGCAGAAGTAGACTGAAAAAGTAGGAGGTGAGAGAGAATAACACAGGAACAGAGAAATGACCATAGTTGAAAAAAATAAGTAGAGGTCTAGAAGAAACATCAACTGCCTAGCCAATGTTGATTGTTTGGTAGATGTTGTGGTAGAAGTTAATTTAAAGAAGGGTTTTTAAGATGAGCAAGTTTTTGGTGGGTTTGCTGCTGTTAACAGGGAGTTCTTCTCAGGCATAACTACAGCCTATAAGTGGAAAAAGTCTGAAGATGCTTGAGAGAGAACTGGACTAATGGATGGTGACACTGGCAAATTTGAGGTCTATACCTTTAAGAGAGAAGTTGATATGAACATTCCAAGGTCTCTGTGACAGGATTTGACAGTTGGAGTGACTAGAGTTAGAACCTTGAGCCTCATGCAATCAGTAGCTGTTTGTGAGCGTTTTAGATAACGAGCTGTATATATATATAATATATATATATATATATATTAAATGAATAGGCAGCATCTAATGTCCTGACTGGATGTTTTATAAATTTAACTATATGCATTCTAGCCATGGCTAATATGTGCTACTCACATCCTGCCAATTTGAGAGGATGCAGTCTCTACGCAAAGAGATGAGCGTTCACAAGAGAACAAAGAGAGGAAAGCTGTAGGGATGGATAAAGCATACACAAATTTGTTTGGTTTCAAAATCAAGTTATATGTTGAACAATCCTTCACTGTGAGGCTTCCAAAGCGAAAAGGGGCCCATGGGTTTGAGTTCTAGTTCAGATGAGAACATGTTAATCAGTTTCTGTGTAAATATATACCTGTTGACTTAGAGTATTTTTAGACGTTATGTGGCCATGGTCCGGGAGCTGTTTCGGATCCTGGACAGGAATCAGTCTGGCTGTCCTTTAGACATGCCAGGCTGATTCCGCTCGGGGATCGGGGAGGGGGCTTTGCGGTACGACATGCGGCCACACGGCCCCGCCCCCCTGCGCTCCCCTGGCTGCCTGCCCTCCAGGAGACGGGCGGGCGCAGTGGCAAATCCAGCCGCTGCGCCCGATCCCACATCGGGGTCTGGGCCACGGTCCGGAATTGGCGGAGGTAACAGACATTACTTTCCACCAATTCCGGACCGTGGTCCAGCTAACCACGGTTCTGGACCTCTGGGTGGCCTCCAATTCCAGAACCGTGGTCAATGTGTTTCCCGCTGGAGGTTCACCATGATGAACATCTGCCAGGAACCATCCTGGGTACTTTCAGACGTTACGGTACCGCGGCCACCACAGGGGGTTCACTGTGGTTGACCGTGGTATCGTAACGTTTAAAAATACCCTTAGTCGGTGCCTCCACACGAGCTGCTGGGGCCCGATCCCCACGCGGCCCTGTGATGGGCAAGTGCAGCCACCACACTGCGGGACCAGTGCGGGGACTGGGCAGATGAGCTCCCCCTCACCCAGGGCAGCCAAGGCCCTGCCTTGCCTCCCTCCCCTGACCATAACAAATTCCTATCGTGGCCGTGATGTGGGAGTGAGCGACAGGCAAACGTGCCCGCCACTCAAAGCCCCAATGTGGAGCTCGCCACACAACAGGTTAGGAGGAGGCACATGGGCAGCCACTCCTTGGGCAGCCTTACCCCATATGGAGTAAGGCTGCTACATGACACATCCTTGGACCTTTCCCAAGGATGCAGCATGTAGAAGCCAGCTGCTCGCCTCACCCTGGAGTGGACAAAAATAACAAGAACATGACATGGTAATAGGAGTGATAACTTAGAGTCAGTAGGTAGTGGGGTAACTAAGTAGGGACAATGAAGGCAATGGGGAAAAATGCAGTAAACACAGGACCCCGTTAATGATCCTAAGAAGTGGTTGATGGTTGATATGAGGGAGGAAGAGGAAGCTAGTGGAGGGCAGCAATATATAACGAGTTTGAAAACAAAATTTAGGGTAAAAGATTCAGGAAGATTATCTTAGCAATGTTTGGAACAGGATGGAGGGTGACAGAATTTGCATTTCATATGACCAGAGAAAGACAGTTGCAGCCACTGAGGGACTAGATTAGGAGGATCTGTATGAGAACATTGGTTCTTAGACATATTGCAGAGGCATGAAGTCCACTTCTGTTAGGTTTAGCGATTGGGCGTCACCTTTAATTTAGCCCAGGTTACGTGTTTGAATGTGACAAGCTGAGCCAGGATTCCCATGTGGCAGTCAGAAGCTTATGGCCAAAAGGTTCCAGGGCTCAGCAGTTGTGAGGGAGATGATAGCCAAGCAGTCTCAAGTTTTGACACTAGAATAGTTTGCTGCCCCACTCGAGGGCCTCAAGATTTACTGTGTTGTCCTGGTTACTAAGCATTGTGGTTTGAGTTAATACACAGGTAAACATAATAGATTCTGTTCATTGTCTTGTTTTTCTCCTACATGACTAAAGTTGATGACCTTTTTTCCTGCAAAGGCAAAAAAGAATATATTTTTAAAATTCCCTTTCCCCACCCCCACCCCAAATTATTGTTGGCACATGTGACTGAATTTTTAGCCAGAACCCTGTCACTCAACTCATTCTCTGAGAGACTTATAGTAATAGACAGGAGGTTCAGCTGAGAAGGGCTTGCAGAGAAAGAGTAAGAATTTTTTACCATGTTGAGTTTAAGTGGATGTCTGGATATCAGAAAGACAGGCCAAGATTTTAGCTTGGATACAAGATTGGTTTGGAGGAGAGACGAAGGGCTGTGAATAATTAAGGAGACAAGATGGTTTGAATGATATCTTTGATTGGACCAACTGCTGTTGGTGAACCACACACTGGATTGCAGTGGAGTCATTAAGGATGAATAGTAGTAGCCATATTTACAAATAAGCTATGACTAGTTCTAGAAGAAACCAATCTTGCAGAATGAGTGACAGCTTATGTTGTTTCCAAGTCAAAGTATTTATTTACTCAGGGCAGGATTGTTCAATTTTGCTTAAACCCTTAGCTTGTATGCAGTGCACGAATGATTCCAAATATAACATATA
The DNA here is from genome assembly GCA_003113815.1 of Sphenodon punctatus. Lineage (NCBI taxonomy): Eukaryota > Metazoa > Chordata > Lepidosauria > Sphenodontia > Sphenodontidae > Sphenodon > Sphenodon punctatus. The sequence goes on along the minus strand of QEPC01011796.1, from coordinate 3,635,891 downwards.
AAGAAAAATTCAATAATTTTTAAAAAAAAGTATTTAAGTGTAGTTGTGTTTTTGTCACTATTCCATCATCTTTGACTTAAAACAAGAGCTACTTCAATATAGCCACTGGAATGCAAACAAAACAGCAAGGACATGTATACAGAAAGGTATTCCCCCCCATAAATAGGTAAAGAAACTACTCTGAACTTTGTGTAAATATTGATAGCGGAGGAAGGTAGAGCACATTTTTATGTCTGGTATTCAGAAATGTTGAGGTTTCTCAGCTATGCAAGGATTTTAAAGTGACTTGCGAGCAAGCGAATGCTTTAAACCCACGTTTGCCACATTGGCCTCATGGTTTTTTTTCTTCTGGAACCCTCCACCATAAATAATGTGGCAAGAAGCAGGTGGAAGCCTCTGAAACTGAGTATAAGATTGGGCCACAAGGGGCTGATAAAAATGTTGGTGCTCGCAATTGGGAGTGGCTTTTTTTTATGCATGTATTTATTTATTTATTTTGTTTTAAAGATCTTGGCTCCCATTTAGGCACTAACCTGCTCCAATTGTGGGTTTTTTATTCTGGGAAATCTGGCCCTAAGTATCTAGCAGTATTTTGAAGCAGGTGCCTACAACGGACAGCAAAAACAATGAAGAACAATCATGCAGCGAAGTGTCAAAAGCTCTGGAAATGCTATGAATTCTTAGCAAATCAGTGTTTTGTTAACATTCCAAAAGTAACAAGATTGAATGCAACTTGAACAGTACTGATAGTTTATCATGTTCCGTTGTGATACAAGGAAACAAAACAAGTGTCAATATTTTGTGTGAGTCATTCAAGCTGTACAAAGGACCCCATGAATGATAGTCAAGTATTTTAGTTAACCCTGAGTTACGCTCTTCTCTAACGTAGATTGTGCTTGCACCTTTTAGTTTGTTCCAAAATGAGATCTACAATCAACAGACTTTTGATTGTAGATCAACAGATCTACAATCAAACAGAGAATACCCTTTAAAAAAATAAAAGGAACACAATTAAACTACACTCTAGTTCAGGAGTGGAGAAACTTTTCCACCCACAGGCCGCTTTGAAAATTAGTACAAGCTCCATTAGCTGGATCGGAGTTGGGATGGTGTGCTCAGGCTGGGGGGAAGGAAGCAGTTGGCCCAGATCAAGGATCTATCCTTTTTCCTCGGGAGAAAACAGACACAACGCTAACTCCACTGTATTGGTACCCTATGCAGCCCTGCACCATGCATAAGAAATGTTAAAGTGATGTTAAAGTGGAGTTAGTGTTGTGTCTGTTTTCACCTTGAGTGCTTGTCATCATCTTTGTTCCCTTACCCAGAGCTTCCTCTTTCAGAGCTTGAGGGCAGGGACTGGATCTGTGGGCCTGATCCAGGATCTGGAAAGGGGCCAAATAAAAAAACAGCCATAGGTTGGATTCAGTCCATGGGCCAGGGCTTCCAAATCATAGCTCTAGTTTATGCTTTGCCATTTCATTGAAATTACCAGCACCAAAATAAATAAAATGGAAAAACAAATGTTAGTCCTCCTTAATCAGTGTCTCATTAACTGATTAGATCAAGTTGTAAGAATAAGCAGCAGAAGTGCAGAATGCATTTGCCATATTTAAACCATTGTGTATATTAAAAGTGGTCTCCAGAAGATTTTGCCTGACTGTAAACAAACACTCTTCTAGAGGGAAAGTGCCTAGAAGGAACTCTGCAGGGAGATGTGTATGAATTAGAAGTGTGGGAGGAGATAATGTATTTGTTCGCTCTCTTAGGGTAAAAACAGATGTGACTTTGGGCCACTGTGGCCTGGGACCCACCGTCACATGTAAACACGGACCACCAGATGTTGGCCTGGGGTTGCCCCAGGGAGTGTTGGTGGCTAGCCTGGGCTGTGACCTTGGCAAATCTCTGAGGGCACAGCCTGGGCTAAGGGCTGCCCATTCAGGCCAAAGCAGGCCCCAGTGAGCTAACACTACATCTCTTCCCACATGGCATAGCTGACCTGGACTGCGGGCTGTCATCGCCATTGACCGCCTCATTGACCGCCATTGCCTGTCCATCATAGTGGGGAGCAGGGCGTGTGCGGGGCTGTCCACCCGCACGTCTATTGTGCTCCCGGCCCTACTCAGGCCATGCGGGTGGCAGGACAGCTCCCTGGCTGCAGGCATGTCAGTTCAGTGCCCCAACCTGACCCGTGTCACCCACGATTTGGGAGCAGTCCCACTAGCCGCACATCTGTTTTTACCCTCAGTTGATAGAATAATGCTACCTTTGCAGTGCTTTACACTTACTGCAGTTTGCTCTTACTTTCATTGCAGTCACTATTTGTCAGTGGGGATGTAATCCTGCTGGGGAAATAGTTTATGTGCCCTTATAAAAGGTCTTTTTAAGTGAGGTCTTTGACATTCTGCAATGTCAGTTTCCCCAGCCTGCAAAACTCTCCTAATTCAGCTACTCCCATGGCACCCTTCTGTGGCCACAAGAGGGTGCTCCAGGAGCAGCACACACTAAATCCCAAAGTCACTTGTGTGAAACTCTCACTTTCTATGCTCCTATGAAACAGGACTCCTAAGGTCATTCCCTAAACTTGGGCCTCCCACCTTGGATATATCTGTGGGGCAAAATATGGCTTGGAAGAAATCACCACTCAGCTTAATTCTAGCTTTGCCAAAAGTAATTTCAGGCCACTAATTCCTCACAGTGCTTCTTATGTTATGTTATGTTACATGATATCTCCATGTTATGTTCCATGTCAGAAGCCCTCTCTAATTTTGCCCAGATCCCCAACAAACAATGATATAGGAGATGCTTGAATAGTGACCCTTCCTAGGTCGTGGATCATCTGGGTTGGATTAACACCGGGGGGGAAATATATGTGCTTTTCTATCTGAAATTTACCTGTCTGGTAATTTAATCAGTTTGTAGCTTGTTTCCTTTGGGCATGAGCTGAATTCATCAAGCCTGGGATTTTCTCTCTACCCCCTGCCCCCCAGTTAAATGTAAAGAAGCAACAGAGGTTACCAGTTCTGAATGTCAGCAAAAAGCAGGAGTCACTGAGGAGCAGGCAATCTTGTGGCCTTAAGTCAGAAGTCAGTAACGCAAAGGCAGTTCTGCAGGATTTGGTTCTAAATATGTTGCCAAGACATGCCAAGCCTTTCATTTCACAACTCCAGCAGGCAGGCAGCTGCCTTCCCAAGACAGCTGTTGAGCTTTCGACTTAGCTGTGCTGGAGACAAGGAATGTTTTATTAGGATTTTTTGGTCCTTTGACTGTTTGTATTTTATGAGAGCCTTAATCCATCAGAGAACATTATAAAGATGGCAACTTCTTCGCATCTATGAAAGAGGTTATGGGGATAAGCAGAGCAAAGGCTGTGATTGTGTGCGCAGGTGAACTGGGGAAGGGACTGGGAGAGGAGCAGCAGATCCTGGCATGCATTCTGATCTGATCTCATGTGATATGAATATGCGATAGGTTCAGTGTGAGGTCGCAGGGATGTTCGTGAATATACTGTCCTTTTTCTTCTCTCAAATCCCGTTTTTCACTTCTCCTTTGGGTATTTGGATTTGTTTTAGTGCTGCTAATTGTGTGTGTGTGGGGGGGACAATTATTGAGTAGTGTGAATATAGCAACAGGGTTTATTATAGCCCGTGGGTGAACCCTTTGTTAATCGGCTATCTTGCATGTTCAGGTTTTTCCAGCACTTTATCTTATAAACATCAGTTGTGATCATTTCAATCAGGGAATTGCTCCTGCTTTGCTTGGATAGCTCAGGACACAACTTGTTATTATTTACTTTATTTATTTTTGATATTAGTATCCCATCCCAACACACCTCAGGTGGCTCGGGGTGGCTAACAAAAATTATATTGGTGTCCATTTTCTCATTGATGCCTGCATAACTGGAAGCCGCCCCGAGCTGTGTTCAGGAAGGGCGGGGTATAAATGCAACAAATAAATAAATAAAATAAAATAAAATAAAATAAATAACTGCCCCAGTGGCATGGGGGTAGCGTGGCCATACCTCCCCTTTAAAAGAGGATGCTTATGAAAAATGCACGGTACAGGGCTGCACTGGAACCAGTGCAGCCCTGCAACATGCATTTTTCATAAGCGTTCTCTTTTAAAGGGGAGGTATGGCCACCCTACATGGGGGTTACCCATGTGGATTGCTGGGAAAATAGAGACCACTATGGAGTTTAATTATGAGAGCCAAATTGAGCAGTCCTTAATCAGGGAAAGTTCCCATCTATATGAATTGGAATTAAGGTCTGAAGAAGTGTCAGTGAATTTGGCCTTATAGTTGAGCCCACTAGAGAGAGAGCCCCATTGCTATAGGAGAAAAAGAGAGTGTGATTTAATAAATGCCACAATAGTTATCATAAATAACAAGCTTTTCTGTTGGACTTTTCAACCACAGGTCTCAAAGCTTCTTTACAAAGTAGTCTCTCCTATTACAGATTGGGAAACTGAGATAAAGAGAGTTTTTTGTTTATTAAGAGAGAAACTGAGATAAAGAGAGACCAACTATAGTTGGTCCAATAAAAGATACCAGTGTACTACTTTGTCTCTGTTGCCTATATTTGGAACCAACATGGCAACCGTACTTTCTCTACAAAGAAAGTTGAAGTGAGACATGTTAAAGGCCACTTGATATTGTTAGTAGAGGCTTATTTTACACACAAATCAGGGATGACACTAGAATAATTAGATTGGGGTAGCAAAGGGGTGGCCAAGACTGCTGTCAGGGGAGCAAAGATTTTGTTGCACATAGTATGAAACTATTCAATGTTCATGTCGGGTTGGGCAGCGGAAGGGACAGCAGGAAATAGTTTGGGAGAGGTGCCCACTACCACTTCACATCATCCATCAATCAATCATCATCATCATAATCTCTCGCACACGCACACCATCTCTCTTTAGGTCTGTTTGCTACCTCCATTTTCATAAACAGAGACCATCTATGTAGGGTTTAGACAGAGTTTCCCAAACTCATCCATAGCTGCGGTCACAATCCTGGTTGATATTGTATGTTCTACGTTGTTGCCTGGGGTCATGGAATTCTCTTTAAACCTCAGCATGAGGCAATGCAGACAAAAAGTTTGAGATTTTTGATTATTATTATTTATTATTATTTTGACAGAGCTCTTCTGAGCAATCCTCCCCTGTGGCAATCTTCCTCCTTTGTCTATGGCTGCATGGTCTATTATTTTATCATTCATGGTTTAAAAAGTACCCTTTGCTAATAATGCTATTTATGCATAAAGAGCATCTATGCATAAATGCATCTATGCATCTATTTTTATGAATAGATTATGGGAGCCCTACTAATTTAGTTTTAAGTATTTAAATACTACTTATTGAAAAACATCTGAGGTTTGCACATCATTCACATTCAGTTTATAACCCAATATGGCAAAACAGACAGAACACAGTTGAATGCATAGCTACAAGGACTGTCAATTAAAATTTTAGTTGATTAACTGTGTTGGCTTTTAGTGGATTAATAGATCAGTTAATTGATTAAGTGTTAGAACAGAACAGAACAGAACTGTAATACAACTTCAGTCAATGCAATTCTTTACCTTTTTTGGATGCTGCTAATTTTTGGATTTTTAAAAATTTTAGATTTTTAAAAATTGATCTCTTTGTTTTAGAAATGTTTTTTTTAGAATGTTTTTCCTATTTGTCCAGTCTATCTTTTAATCTGCAATCAATTCATTCATTTATTAACACGAGCAATTCATCATTTAATGCAGGGATAGGGAACTTTTTCCCCTGGGGATGGGGACCACTTTGAACATTAGTGCAAGCTATGTGGGCTGGATAAGAGTTGAGGGAGGGGCAAACTCAGGATGGGGGAAGAGAGAGAGAGAAGTGTCCAGATCATGGATCTGATCCACAGATTCATCCCGTATGCTTAAGCACATGCCTCATCTTTATTCCCTTCCTCCTGAATGCACCACCTCAGTGCTTGAAAGTGTAGGGGCTGGATCCATGAGCCATCCAAGAACTGGAAAGGAGCTAAATAAAAATTGGCTGCAGGCCACATTTGACCCACAGGCCTGGGTTCCCTCCCCTCTGTTTTAATGCTTTTGGTTGTAATAGCTACTAATTCCTAGACGTCGAACACCCATTGTAAAGGAACACAGTACATTTGCTTTTAGCTATTTCTGTATTAGGACACCACCTCCCATCCAGAGGGGAAGGCAGTCGACAGGCTTGGTCCAGCTAACCAGAATGCATGCCTCTCAAGACATCATAATACAGTATTTAAGAAGTGAGAGGATGCCCCATCACAATGGATGGGCAGGAACTGGATGCTTGAAAAACTGTCATTAGTATTGTTAGGAACAAACATGTCAGACTTTAATTTAATACTCTAGGCAGAAGTCTTGATAAATTGGTGCAGTAGAAACCCCTTTATCTAGTCCTGTCCAATATGGAACTTTCCTTAGGCCACTTTCACACGTTACCAGGGAGGCAGGGAAAATTCCCTGATGGCAATCACAGCGCTATTCTCAGGGGAAATTAGCACATGTGGGAATGCGCTATTCTGCTTTTATCCCATGAGAACACCCCTCTTTGTAAAAGCTACATTGGGGGACCTGGTCATGCGCGAGTCTGCAACTCTGCAGACACTGCAAGCACACTGTATTACTGTTGCAGTAGAAACTTTTGTGTGCTCTTATCTGGACTAAAACCATCACATAAAGTGTCTGGATAAGGGTGTTTCTACTGTACTAGAGCAGCATTTCTCAGAGGCTGGCTCAAAACTATAAAACCCCCACAGGACCTAAAGTCATCATCACAGAGCTTCTCTCTTTTTATCCCAACGGCAAAGTGCCCCTTTGTGACTTTCTTAATTCAGTTTAAATGCACAATAAAGTGTACATTTAAAAAAAAAAAAAAAGTTTTAGAAAATTACCAAATCATATCACTGCCCTGCAAAAATAATTGCTCCCTGGGGAGGAGATGATGGGAGAGAGTTAACCACATGTGACAGATGTTAGTCATGACACTCAATACACTACTGGAATGTGCTTAGGCATTGCAGTATAGGAATCTATAGAACAGAGTTCCACCCATTTCATTTGGATCTGATATGCATCTCCACATTGGGGGAAAGACGTTGTATTTCCCTTGGGAACTGCATTTATTAGCACACAACATAAAAACCTAGATTATTTTTAAACAAGGGTAGCTTTGCATATAGATTGGGCTTACAATGAATATTTTATTATATTAAATTAGAGGGTCCATCCAAAATCAGAACATCAATGTATCAAGTACTGTACAGACACACTTTGCAGTGTATTGGACAATGGGAAAAGGAAGCCTTACGGGCACACAGCCAGCCACTGGTAAACTTTGGAATAAAACTCTAGTCTTCTGACTTTTCATACAGTCTCCTACCCACTGGACCACACTGCCGGTTCTAAGTGTTGCAGTGGTCAAATTAGACCCTGCCAGCGCACAGCTACGTTAGGCCCAAACAGCCAGGGAATCCTGTGGTATCGGGATCCAAAGAGGCATAACCAGAGTCCTGGTGGGTTCAATGGCCAATCCGCCCCTGATTCTGACCTCCTGCACGCCAAAGGAAGAGAGTCTTGTGGCTCATTCTAAGGATGTCAGCTGACACTCGCCCTAATAGAAAGTCTGGAGAGCAACTCCACAAGACACATATCACAGAGTGTTCCTCCTGCTGCGAGTTCTATCACCAGAGAGAAAATGGCCCTTTTTACACGAGAGACTCCCACGCATGGACACTCGTTGTCCATGCGTGGGAGTGACTCTTGTAAATGTGTGGGGGTGTGCTCCCCCGACCCACGCATCCCCCCCTCCCACACGGAGCAACCGGCAGCAATGCAGGTTGCTCCGTGTGGGGGTGGGGGGATTGGTGTGTGCGCACACACACACACCCGTATTGCCCCTGCAACGGCACGCACACCGACCACCCCCTCTGCCGTGGCCTGTTTAAAAAGGGTCATTGTGGCCAATGGAGACTGCAAGCAGAAATGGTAGTTGGTATTTCAGCATTTACTAGCAATATCTTTCTGCTTCTCCTTGAAAAAGCAGAATGCTCGGAGATCACTCTTCTCCACTGTCACTTTACAAACGAATAGTGGATGATTATTTCTCAATCACCTTCTAACATATAAATCTGTTCACTAAAAAATAAATAAATAAAAAGCATCAGCACAGAATTTCTGCATTTACACCTGCTCTTGGAAAGCACAAACAAGCAGTTCTCCCTGGGGAATCCAGACTCTCAGGAGGGAGCTTCCCTGGCTGGCTGACTGTTGTAAGTGACTGATAGAGAGCCGGTTGTCAGATTTAATTCTGTGGATTCAGCAATTTTGCACAAGAAAGTGATCCAGACATTTTCAAACATGGAGTCAATCCAGATTAAAGAAGGTTAGGACATTCCCAAAAGAAGTATTTGATGAAAAATGCAGTTTCATTCGAATTAGTTTCCCACAGGAACAGAGTGATTTTTTAACAGAATTTTTCGTCATTGCCACCTCTTCCTGAGCATGGGGATACCACAGAAGCAGCCCTTTTCTGCTGCCAGAAGCAGCATATGGCAATGAGCTGTGATGCTAATGTACTTAAGTGGAGTTCACTTCACCCACTGCTTCAGATTCCTAGGGACCTTCATGTGCACATGTCACTGTAGCAAAGGGACTTGTTGGTAAATAGGAATCCTATTGTGGGGAAGAAGTGAAACCCACATCAAAGATATTTGCTTAGTGAGAAATGTGTATGTGACGGTAAACTATGGATTTCTACGCTTTGATCTGTGTGGTTATCCATGGTGCTGTCATGTCTAAAACCAGCCACCAGATGTTACCCAGGGCCAGAGCCCGGTTTTACATGGGCCGTGGTGGCACTTAGCCCAGGCTGTTCCTCGGGACCATCCCTGAGGAGCAGCCTAGGCTAAGTGCTGCCACGGTCAGTGCATAGGACTCAGGACCGGGGTAAAGTGGTCATGTGTGTTGGCCCGCTTGCACTTACCCCGGTCCAGGTCTGCAGTGCTTCCAGGCAGCCATGGTGGCCTCAAAGGCCACTGTGGCCACCTGTCGGGGCGGGGGGGAGCCGCTCCTGGCAGTGCAGGGGCGGGCCTGGGTGGACGCATGTCTGCACGTCACCACGCCCCTTGCCTGGCCCACCGTCACATTTGTTTGGCAGCTGGGCCAAATCCTGCCCAGAGTGAGGGCCCTCACTCCAGGAAGGATTGAAGCGTGGTGGTGCCGTCACGTATGGTTCCCAACCCTTTGCCAGGGCAACCCTGTTTTATGACTAAAATATAATCCTGTGACCCCTCAGAGCAACAGAGACATACAAAGTATGTCAAATACCAAATAAGATCGTGACCCGCCCCCCTTAGGGGCTCCAAGCAACAGTTTAAGAGCCTTTGCTTTAGAAGCTCTTGCGCCAGTTGATCTGCACGGTCCTGCTCTGCCCATCCTCTGATGGGGGAGCTGCAGAGATCTTGGTGCATAGGGGACAGGTGCTGGAGTAGGCGCCTCCTGAATTAAGTCTCCATTGTTTCTACCCTGTGTGGCTGACCCACAGCTTTCAAACTGAAGTGAGGCCTTTCTGAGGATGGACAAGATGGACGGACAAGACTCAGGTCTGGGTCCTGAGAGACTAAGGAGCCAACAAAGTAGCAGTCATTTGAACACTAATGTCTGCTGTCAGTGATGAATAGCCACTTGTTTTTTCAAGTATTACATTCACACTGGTGTGGCCTCAACTGGAATTATAGCTGAGAGGGAGGAAAAAGCTAATGAAATCAATGTCAGTATTATTATTTATGTTAATAGCTCATCCTTCTCCCTTACAGAATACGCGTGTACCTGTTGCTATTCGGTATCTGACTGGGCATTTCAGCAACTCTTTCATCTTGTTTGTGCGTTCAGCCGAGTATGACGCAGCAGCTGCTCATTTCACTTTGATGATTTTAGAACCATGCTCATTTCTAATGTGGAAATATTTCACATTTCCAGTTTTAGTGGAGGCTCAAGTCATGTGCATATGTGCGCACGTGACAACAGCACGTTGAGAAGAGAAGCTAACTTGTCAGTTCCCCTGCTTTCCAAGACTTCACAGAATATCATTACATCATGGGATTCCTCCGCTAGAGAAGTATTGAGTGGAAGAAGGAATATCTATCCTTTTAGCCATATTTCATTTGTGGTTTAATTAAAATGTTGGCACTCTTCTGGACTGGGCCCCCTGAGGGAGTGGTTCTGTGAAATTTGTCAGCAGCTGGATGGCACAGATTTGGGAAATGCTACCCTCCTTAAGTAAGAGAAATAAAATCTCTTGTGAGGCAGCCATGTGTTTTCCCAAATAACCCTTTTATTCCCACATTAACTCTTTGAAAAGAACAAATCTTAGCACGATTTATATCCTTTTGATAGCAATAGGAAGTCTTTCTAGAGGAAGGGAAGTCTCTCTAATGCCGCTCCCAGCAGGAGAGTGTTCCAAAATTATGAATAGCTGGTTTCCTTTGATTTTCTTTCTCTTTTTTTAACAGCATTTTGTTCAGAATTCCCTTGACAAAACAGAGAAATGTCAGTTGTCATTAGGACTGCCTTCTTTCATGATAAATTTGTGACTAAAGACATCTTCTCTACTCTAAGCAGCAATATCTGTGTCATGGACAAAAAGTCAGAGTCCATTTCTGATCAGTCCAGGAGAAGCAGAAGTGCCGGTTGTTAATATATATTTTCCTTTGGTATCTGGTACTGACCATTGTCGGAAACCAGATACTAGGCTAAATGGACCATTGGTTGACCCAGTTTTTATGAGTATACAACTCAGGAGAATTTTGTTATTATTCTCATTATTTTTTAAGATTTATACTGTAGTATTTCTTAGGTGCTTCAGTCATGGACCAAAGCCCCATTGTGACAAGCAGTGTACAAGTGCTTACAATCCAAGTTTAAGAGAAAAGTCAATATGTGGATGTGAAAGAGAGGAGCATAAGAGAACAATGACACAACATTGGCCACTGTGCTAAGCTGATGACTAAGCCTAGCCATCATGCTAGGCCATCATGCTGAATAGATGTAGCACACCAGCTGCTTAACTGTTGTAGAGGGTTTTTTTTAATAGGCATCATGAGGTGAAGTTTATTTATTCTTTTAATTTTATTTGAACCATATTGAAGGAAAACCTTTTCAAAAGGTTGCCAGTTCATCATAGGTTCAGCGCTTCATTAATGTTGGGTGCACTATGTATCAGTGTCATGAGCACCATATCTAAAATTCCACTAAGCCACTTGCTTGGGGCATATTGCCTAGGAATGTTCTAGAGAGGAATATTGAGTAGGGGAAGAAATGCATGATCTCATGAAGTTTTTGTAATATTGTACTTAATCCAAAAACAGAAGCACCAGGTGCTTCTTTAGAGAGAGGCTGGACTTATATTTATATATATCGAAATCCACTTGATATCAACAGAGAATCAATTCCATTTATTCTCTAAATTTCTTTTTCCATGGCATAATTCCAAGAAGCTTGTTTTAATTGATCAGTGAATTAGCTTTAACACACAAACAAAAGCTAAGCATCCTTCATTTTAATACAGGACTTTTCCTTTTTTTACTAAGCTATTGACTATTAAAAGTTTTTAAAAGCAATGCAGTTCAGGCTTAATTTTCAGAAATTCTCTCTATCATCCTTCAAGACAAGTTGGACAGAATATTGTAATCAGCAGAAGATTTCAGCAGTCCACCACCAAGAAGGAGAAAGCACTTAGCCAATGCACTTTAATCAATATGTAAAAGCTGTGGCATAATAATGCTTTGAAAAATGTGTGTGTGTTAGAAGAAGCTTTTGCAAATCATTTTGGGGTGGGAAATTTCAAAATGAATGGCATCATTTCTCATAGGGTATGTCTACACTTGGAAAAGTGGCTACCTCAATGCAATCTTGACCTAGTCATAATCTTTTCCTCATAGTGTAGTCCTCATATACGTCTGTGTAGCTGATTCAGGTCAACTCGAGGGAGAAGCTGATGGCAGTCTTTGTCCAGGTATATTGATAGAGATAGACATACCTGCCCTAGAGAAATGACTGCTGTAAGCTCAAATGAGGTTGTTCAATCTCATTCTTTAATTGTGGGCAAACCCATAAAGTCTGCAGGGAATGCGCTTGATTACGTGACCCCCCTGCCCCAACTTCATCTCTCCCTCTTCCAGCTGACTGTAGAAGTTTGCTGAGTGGAGATTACAGAAGAGCTTTTGCTTCTGCTTTATACAACAACACTCAGCTGAATTCTCCTTTCTGTTTTGATCTGTGTAGAGCAGCTGGCCTCTGCTGGAGAAGGCAGTTGCATTGCAGCTCTTGGGTTTAGGGGATGATCTCCCCACTGCTAGGCAGGTAGGAGGCTTCTGTCGATACTACTTCAGGCAACTGCAACAGTTCAATGCCTATCTGTCTTCCTCTCCCAGTCAGCTGTGCAAGCAGAGCAGGACAGGAGCACAGCCCAGTAGCAAGGAGATGGCACTGTAGGCCATGACTCCCACAAGCTTTGAGGTTAGGGAACAGTAAAGAAACAGGCTTTGTGGAGGTTGAGAAATGAGGACGGGTTCAGTGCACAGGAAGCCGGGGACACAGCAGAATGTACTAGGGATGAACTAAGAAGCAATTTTTTTCTCATGAAAATACCCCAAGAATTGTCACCGAAATCTTGGTACAATCTCGATAACAGACCGAGATCTCTGTTGAGAATTTTTTTCTCAAAATACGTTTTACCGTTTACCACAATTTACCATTACTGTATACTGATTTATTGTGTTCTGTCTTCATACCAGTAATGACGCATGTGCAAAATGCAAAATACCACTTTGCACATGCGCATTACCGGGATGAACATGATACACAGTAAATCGGCAAACAATAAATTGCAGTAAACCGTATTTTGAGAAAAAATTCTCAACAGAGAACTGTCAAGAATCGTATTTTTCTTGATTGTTTCTCATTTAAAATGAGTCAATTTACTTGACGATAACCGAGAAGAACTTGAGATCAAGTTTCAGCCCTAGAATGTATGGAGAGCTGGTGAGGGGGGTCAGTCCAGTGTACTTTTGGGAGGGGCACGAGAGACAAAAGTTGAAGGGAGAGAGGATACATTATGGGAGGGGAACTAATGGGGAAAGGCTCTATGGGTGAAAATAAACAAGACCATAGCCCACATTAGCACCCACCAGGTGGGCGTTTGCCTGCCTGCCTATTAGGTGTTCACCAGATCTTAGCTTGCATCCCCTACACATCCCCACTCACGATGTTGTCCAGGGACATCATGGGTCTACCATACAGGTCGGTCTGCATGCTAATACCTGCCCACGGTACTGCATCTCATTAATTAGGTTGTGTGCAGCCTTGCCTGCATCTAGATCCGCCAGCACCATAGAATTGCTCCTAGGGGAGGCTGCTAGAGAAGAGAGTGATTGTGCTCTCTCAGCTGACAGGAGACTGCGAGAGGAGAGAGCAAGGCAGGGGGTGAAGGAAGGACCTTCTCCAGAGAATCTGCACCTGCACTCCTTTCTCTGCGAATGCAAATTAGCCACATCTTTGAGGTGCGAATGTCAACAGCGTGTGTGTGTGTGTGTGTGTGTGTGTGTGTGTGTGTATGTATATATATATATAATATCCATGTGAAGAGGCCTATGGTTTCCCAGTCTCAGCCTTGCTGGTAGCTCGTATAGGCCCACCTTAAGGCCAGAGACAAGCCTCTCTGCTTTTGCCACTCACCATCTTGCAAGCCAGGCACCAACCTCTCCTGTAACCTGTTAAACCCTTTATCTCAGGGAACCCCCTTCTGAGCAGGGTTTGTTCCTTGGGCTCTCAATGAGGCAGGGCTCTGATCAGCTCTTGCCTCCTCTCAGGCTCCCCCTGACTGAGCCTTTCTAGGTACTTGAGGCTCTCCCAGCCACATCCATCCTCAGGTGATAGGCATTCAGGCATGATCCTCCCACTCTTAGGTGTGCCTGAGCCCAAGTAGCTCCTGCCCCTGGCTACTGGCACTAAGCCCCTTAAAGGAGCAGCATCCCAATTTGGCTGCATCCTGCTACAGTGAGGTTTACGTGGGGAGTGGGGGAGGGTCACAAAGAATTTGTAAGGGGAGAGGAAAGAGAGGGAGTCATGGTTATTGAGGGAGGTAGTTCTTGAGAGATGAGAGACTGGAAATTTTTCAGCAGTGTGGGAGTTGTCTATGGTCTTATGGGAGTTGGGGAGCAATAGTTAATACTGCTGTGGGCTTCAGTTGAGGAGGTGAGTTGAAGTCACTCGGGTCTGTGTATCCCCTGCCCACAGTTTTCTTGCCAAAATTATTCCACTGGTCATCATCATTTATTGTATCTGCATAGCCAAGCTGTTTCCATGCAGTGGCCATGGCAACGAAGGGTCTTGCTTGTTTGCTTCTGAGGCTGGACTAGCATGGTAGCTCTAATGTCTGTCGATTGGGGGAGAGCAGCTGTGGAGCACGAGGAAGTTGCTTGACCGTGGTAATCATGTTTGACAGGTCAAGGGTGATTCCTGGCCTACAGGGACTGCACAATGCCCTGGTCTAGCAAAGTGGTGTTATAATAAACCCCAGATGTTTCCGTTGCTTTCAGTGTATATATGTTGTGCTTAAGCCTTAACATGAGTCCTAGGATAAGGCCAGTGGGGGGAAATGATTATTAGTTGCTTGGAAATGCCTTTTCTTTGTATTGCATCTATTCCCCCTTGAGATTAGTGGCTGCCTGTTTAAAATATAAATCTTTGAAATTATATATAAATGTATACAGCAACATTTCCTCCAAATCAGCTATTCTATTTGACTTCAAGAGAATGCTAGCAGACTGGGAGAGTGCAGGTTTTGCACTTCACATCGACAAATGATGAGATAGCTTTTACATGTTTGTGGGGGGTATAGAAAAAGAGAAACAGCTCAGCTCAAGGCACTGGGGGACTGAATCTCTGTTACCTGCACCGTGGGAAGTCATGCGCATCTGTGCAAAGCGAGAGTGAAACCCTACCCTCCAAGGCTTCCTGCAGACTGTCCAAGTGATATACCTGTTGGAGAAACACACCAAATCAGAATGATCATGTTTTACATGCACTCCGCATTGCTGGAAATGACTAGGCAAGCAACAGCACAATGGAAACTCAGCCCCAAGATAATGAAGAGTCACAGAAAACATTTTGTTTTCCCTGCTTGAGGGACTTGTATGATTTGGGGCTTCTCTACACACACAAGTTGGTGTTGTACACCAGTTAGTTAAATCAGCACAACCCCTTTAAAGTGGACACTCTCTTAAATCAGATTATCTTAAGAAGATTGCAAACTAAGTTAACCTAAGTTGATTTAACTTGACACTCTTAACTGATTTAACAATGTCCACAGGTGAAGTTGACTTGGTTAGCTAAATATTGGCCTAGAATCACATTTTTAGTCCAGCTGACAGTACACAATGGGTGTTTTAAAATGGATGCAGGGGCACCCCTGCACCTGCCCACTCTCAGCCCTGCCTGGATCCACTTTAGACAGACTCAGCGGGTTTCCCTGGCCACAGTCCGCCCATGTGATGCCCCCGCCCCCAATAGAGTTGCAGGCAGATCGCCCAACGCTGTAGGATGGTGCCTGCAACTCTGTGGCGTTGCCAGGGCAAGATTGTCAGCCGTAGGCAGGGACAGCATCTTTATCTTTGTTCTGTAAAGCACCAGGTACATGGCTGGTGCTATACAAATGTTTATAATAATAATAATAATAATAATAACAACCAGCTAGGAGTGAAGCTGTAGTGTGGGCCTGCGGAGGAGATGGACAGCGACTCCACTCCTGGCTGGTGTTCTGGATTTGTCTGGCCTGCTGTGCTGACTGTGCGCCGGGATGTTCCAGAGCGCCTCAAGCGGGGCTGCTCTGGAGAAGGTTCAGCCTGTTCCGCTTCCATCTGAAGGCAGCTTGCCAGGTGTGGACCAGCCAGCCTGGGGGTGAAGCAGGCTGGCGCTGCTGCCTTCAGAGCTGCAGTTCGTCTGTTTACACGTAGGACGCTTTTAAACGAGACAAGAAACGCAGCTGATCCTTTGATCAGCCGCATTTCTTGGCGCTTGTTTAAACATTGCAGCTGGATCTTCCCCCGCGTCAGACCGGGCAGGCGATCCTGCCTCCTCCGACGTGGATCCCCGAAGTGCCGGCTTTACGCCGCACTTCCGGGTTCTTTGGCCCAGTGCGCATGTGCAGAAGGGCGCGCATGCACACAAAGACTCAACGCCGTGTCTGATGCTCTTCTGATCATCAGACACGGCGTACAGAGGAAGGCGGGGGGGATATGCCGGCACTTAACGATCCCGGTTGTGAGCGGGATCGTATAAAAGCGCCCCTAGTGTTGAGATTATACCAGGTGTTAAGCTATGTCATTGGGGCCATCAAAGAGATGACATATAGTATGAGCATTTAAGGGGGTACTTAGGGTGCAGCCACATGAGACGGTTACTGCAGTTAGGGCAGATTATCCCACATCAGTCACCATCGCCCCACGATGCAGTGCATCATGTGCCTGGCCGGCAGCCACCAGATGTTCACCCTGCCAAGGAGTGGTGTGGGCAGCTGGCTGCTACGCCCTGCATCCTTGGAAAAGGGCTGGCGATGCAGCACTTAGTAGCCTTACTCAAAGTGGGGAAAGGCTGCCCAATGTGCGATAGCGCACCACCGCTCATGGGGCTGGACCGGGTATGCCCTACCATGCTGCGAGACCCGCTGCAGGACTTTGAGTGGCGGACACTCTCTTGCAAGGTGTGTAAGGCTACATCATGGCCAGGGTGGGAAAGTGGCCGGATGGGCTGAGGAGGGCAGGGCCGGCTGGGTTGGTGCTTCTGCCCACCCCAGGGCATGGTGGGATCTCTGAGAGCAGTCCATCTGCCTGGATTCCCTGTAGGGGGAGGGCGTACTGTCTGTGCTGGCCCTGCAGTGTGACATCTGCACTTGCCACCCCAGGGCGTGCAGGAGATCAGGCCTGCCCAGCTCGTGTGGCTTCACTCCTTGTGTACTGCATTTTTATACATGAGCCAACGTTTACGAATTTCCAGTATTTTACGATTTACAGAGGGAACAGGAGTAAAGTGAAAATAACAGAAGCAACCACATTTTTCTTTAATGTATTCACGTACTGTGCCATTGGGCCTGGATGTTTTAGAAATGTGGTAGCAGGGGGTGAAGTTTTTTGGTCACTTAATTCTAAATCCATCATGACTGATAGTGACTAAAAGGTGTTACATTTGTTTGGCCTATGGCTGTAAATAAATAAATAAATAAATAAATACAATTTTTGAAAGGTGTTACCACATTATGACAAGTTGGTGGTCTCGGTCCAGCATACAGTGGACAGGAGTACACATCATAATATACACCATAAAAGGTATCCCAGTTCTGAATTGTAAAGTTGATTACCTCCAGGAGGGAATTGAGACTAACTAATGAATGGGTTGCTTGCAGCATTGTTCTGCCTGGAGTAGGCTGTCTTGTCAGTGCTGTCAAAAAACTAGTACTTCTCATCAGAACTTTAAAGATACTTTGCAACATTAACATTCCTCCGGGACATGTTGATGTGGTAAGGTGAAGTCAGCAACGGAACTCTTTCTGCATCCAGTTAGCACAGAATTCCCAAAGAAATTTAGAGTCCCAGATATTACTTGTAGTGTTTAGTCTAGATACTCATTCAGTCCCTGGCAACTTTTCTGAGGCTGCCAGCTGAGATGCCAAATAGCATTAACTCTGGTTATTGCAGGTGTTTTATGTTATGTGTAACTCTCCCATTGGGCTGAGACACTCCACCCCATCCCATCATTTCACAGCCCTCTGATGGTAGCTAACTTTGATCACTTTCAGCCATCACTGCACAAGCCTTAGTAACTTCTTCACGTTAATTTTATTTTCTCTTAATGAATACCAAGGTTTTCCTTCTGAGGCTTGAATCCCCAAGACACCTGTGCTAACAGAAGCCCCATGGACTATGTTTTGAGAATTTGGCTGACAGGTTCCAACACACCCGTCTGATTTTTAATTATTTATATAATCATTGATGTACTTATGTGTAACAGGGATATTGAATATTCCTAAAACTAATGAGATAAAACTTTTTGTGGGAAAACAAATGTGTGAATGGAACTAATAACTCCTCAAATACATTTTAAATTCTTTCTAGAAGCACTAATGCTTGATTAAATCCCTGAAATATTGTAAGGTTTCCGTTTTAATCATGTTGGATTGAGTGTTTTATTATCCTGTAGCATCCCCCTTCTGTGTTGTTGTATCTCCCTGCAAATGGACAGGGAGTCTTAAGGTATTTTCAGACATTACGTGATCACGCTCAACCACGGGGAATTCCGACATGGTGATCGTGGTCTCGTAACATCTGTTGGGGCGAACGGAAGCTGCCCGCCAGATGTTCACCCCTGTGTATCACGGGGGGAATCACATTGAACACGCAAACGGAGGTCCTGCCCAGACCATCTCCATTTGCGTGTTCAATGTGATTCCCGCCCGTGATCAGGGGAATCGTTTCGTCTGTCCCCAGACCACGGCCCGGAATCAGTGGCGGGATTCCAGGCCGTGGTCAATGCCACAGGGGGGCGGGTGGGCGCGTGCTGCAGTCGCATTGGCCAGAGGGTGGGCGGCCTAGGGAGCGCGGGGGAGGGGGGCGGGGCTGTGTGGCTGCATGTGGAGCCACATGGCCCCTCCCCGATTCCCCGCTGGGATGAGCCGGCACATCTATTGGACGTGCCGGCGGGGGATCAATAAGTGTTTCCGCGACGGGACCAATACAGACCCCGTCACGTCTGAAAATACCCACAGTTGCAGAAGGACAAAGCTGAATAAGGAGTCTGCCCATAGTCAGCATTTCTCTGGATCTTTTCCATTTGTTTGTGCAATGCTGGTGACACTCCACCAGCAGAGGGACTCAGAATATTAACAGAGGTGATTAGGAAATTTCCTTTCCTTGTTTTTCTGAGCGTCTGCTAACTTCCTTGCAAGCATTTACACCTTTAATTGCTCTCTGGGTAAAACCAGACGTGTAAGCAGCAGCGTGGCAGCTTCCCAGCCCAGGGTGGGAAACAGCACTCGACACAGGACGGGCAGAGGGAGGGGCACCGAACAAGTGTGCCCATGGCCGGAGAGCTATCCCGGCACCCACATGCCCAAGGTAGGCCGGCAAGCTAAGCAAACGGGTGGGTGACCCCACCCATGCCCTGAGACAGCGCTCCACCCCCTGCCATGACAAACAGTCATGGTGGCCCCTGCCCTGAGGCAGGAATAGCGGGGGCTGAACACACGTGATGGCCTGTACAGGTGGTGCTTAGCCCACGCTGCATCCGTCGAGATTTTCCAAGGGCCCAGCACAGGCTAGCTGCTTACCAACCACCAGGGCAGTCCCGGGCTAACATCGACAATCACATGGCCTTAAGGTGCAATAATCTCCCCATGTGTCCCTCCTCTCGCAGAGCAGCCTCAAAGCTCC
The DNA here is from genome assembly GCA_003113815.1 of Sphenodon punctatus. NCBI lineage: Eukaryota > Metazoa > Chordata > Lepidosauria > Sphenodontia > Sphenodontidae > Sphenodon > Sphenodon punctatus. Next base: position 3,616,381 of record QEPC01011796.1, on the reverse strand, counting down.
TTACTCCGCATGTGCCAGGTTTGTGCTGACCAGCAGCTGCAGGAGGAAAGAATTTCCTGAGGGCATTTTAGTTTGTGACTGTGATAAGGAGATGTAGTGCAGAGGAAGGGGGGGCACCCCAAACATCTTCCTGGTACCCAGGGCATTTTTTATTTATTTTTTAGAAATATGGAGAAAGCCGGATAGCCATGATAGAATGAACCATCCAGGCTAGCAGTTCAGGCTATGATGTGGAAACCATCTGGGAAAGGAAATAGCATGACATGGTGGATAAAGACCTCAGTCAGTTGGGCATTGCATGGAACAAGGCCCATAAAATGACCTTGCATCACGAGATATGGAGGAATCTGGCCATTGCCTCTCATTCCATTTTGGAATTAAGAGAACTGTCTGACTGAGGATAGTCATGACCTTCTGACACCTCTTTGCAATCTCATCTTGAGGAATTCTGATCCGCTGCACTTGTAAGATACTTGCAGCCTTGCCACTACTAATTCAGAAAACAGAACAAATGGGCTTTCTTAACCTCACTAGTCAGACGTCATTTGTAACTCCAGTTTCCTTGTGGAACTGTGTCATTACAGGAGACCTAGGTTCAATGGCTTCGGTGCTGACATTGTACTAAAGCAGAGCTTTCTCAGTGCAACCAGAAAGTGAACAGAGAAAACCAGGAATCAATTCTTCCTTTATTCTGTAGTCAAAATCAGGTCTAAAACATGCAGCAGGATCAGATTTTTGAACACTACTAAAATAAGGAACTAGATCCCCAAACTCTCCCCAAACCCAGCCTTTTGTAAACAGTTCAGCTAGTGAAAGAATGTCTTCACTGCTTTTCCTGATGCTGGTGCATGGTCCGATAGCTCTCGCAGGGTGTGGTGGATTATTAAGTGTCTGTAGCATGGCTAAACAGGATTATAACTAGAGAGAGCCCTGCGGCTATGCAATCCCGGATTAAGCATATATGCTTTTAGCGCTTTGAGCTCTTAGTGGGGCTTGTATTGATTCCCTTACACAGAAAGTTTTGCTGCAATTAAGTGTGCCAGGAACCCCTCTGATCCCCTTCCCTATCCTGCTAGCTGCGTAATCTTTCAGGTTTACTATCCAAGTAATGCGAGTGCAGTCTGGTATCCTGGCAAGGTTTTACAGGTGACATAGATAAATAGCAACAAATCACAACTTCTTATTGAAATGTCTTAGAATGTGCTACAGAGTGTGGTTGCAATGTTGGTTCCAAAAATGAAACTGCTAGAGAATAAAGTAGTTAAGATGATACTTTTCAATGGACCAACTTCTGTTCATGAGCACGTGCAAGCTTTTGGGCAGCACACAGCCCTTCCTTGTGTGAACCTAAAATGCACTATAGAATATACAGGGAACAATGTGAAAGAGACATTGTAGAGCTTTGTTCAGACACAATGATTTCAAGGGTGTGGAACATGTGATGTAGTAGGTGCCTGCCATGTAGTACTTGCTCCTTTGTATCCCTTACTTGGAACATTCCAATATGACACTGTAATTCAGAGTTCCTGGTGAGCATTCCCCATCAGGAAACATCACCGAAGGATAGGCAGTATTGAGCAGAAAAGGTTTGTGGGAATTCTGGAGGCTTAGGGGCGGGGGATTGACTCCCAATGAAAGTTCCGATATAGCAATACCATGTGGTAAATCTGTACCATGTAGTCCATGCCACACACTACCCTGTTGCCCACTAACAAGTACTACCACTGGAATGGAAACAAAGAGGCGTTTCTGTGTTTGTGAATAATTATTCACATTTTCAGATAACCCATTAGATAGCCAAATAAATATTTGCCACGGAAATGCTCTTTTGCTTATTTTGTTCCGCTTTGGTATTTCACTTATTCGTTTCAGCACAATAGCACTATTAGTGCTAGTGCAGGAATAAAATAACTGAAATAAATACAGAAGTAACCAAAATAACTTAATTAACCAAACTAGAATAGCCAAACCGAATATTTGTGTGAGGAAATGAAGCAGAAACTGAATAGTGGTTCATATCCTCTTTGTGAGATCCGATTTTAAAAAAAGGGGGAAATCATCAAATACGATCTTTGCCACAGATATTAGTTATAGCTCTAACTACCACATAGCAATAATTGTTCATTACCACAAGCATCATGTCTGAATGCTCACAGCCTTCTGTGCAGTATCTGTGGTGATACCACTTGGTATCTCTACCCCTACATCAGGCCTGAGCATGACGGAGGTTGTCTTTTTGCAGAACAAAAAGAAATTAATGTATAATCTGAAAATTGCCTTCCTCTTTTTTAACAAGGATGTAAGGGAAAACAGAAAAAGGAAGCAAATGGGAGAAAGACACTGTCATGGTCACTGAGGCTGTCTTTACAGGAATTTGAAATTCTATTAGCTCCTTTCTAGTAGGAATCATGTTTAAGAATGGCTGTGTCTGCATACAGAGTTGCCCTGATTTAACTGAACTGAATTTTAAAATTGGTTTAGTTAAAACTGAAAACCCCCTGTGTGGGCACTTTTAAATTGATTTAAAGCTGACTTTTATCCATTTAACTTGAATCAGTAAGGAATCAACTTAAGCTAAGTCAATGTACAGCAGGTTTTAATTTGATTTAAAGGTGCCCACATGGGGTATCACACTGGTTTATCTAAATTTTACATTTTAGCTAAACTGTGTCTGTACAAAGGAGGCTTAGATTTCTTTAGAAAGGTGCTGACATGTTTCCCCTCCTTGATGTGTATGCATTTCTGATTCTCCCAGTGTGACAGAAAGAGCCTCCAGATAGTTTCACACTCGATGTTGTCAATTTTCAGTCCACAATTCTGTTTCTCTCTGTGGTCAGTTCTTCATAAAATAAAAGCCATTGGTGAAGCAGACTTTGGATGTGATCCTTTGAATGGATAGCTCTGGAACTAGCACTTAACATAGGTGCTGTCCCACTGAAGTGAATGATTTCTAGTGCTGGCACTATGTGTAAGGAGGCTCATGCTGCCTTTGTTTGCTGTAGAGGATCATATTCTGTTTAGTTCAGTATTGATCCGAGCCATCAGATTATGTGCTATTTTTGCCAGTTCTGTATTTTAACTGAACAATGTAACATGATAGGCAGACACCAAAGATCTGGAAAATTGTGTCCATCATTACTTTCTAAAAATTGATACTTTTTTTTAGTAATTCCAGCACAAGCATTTGTGAGTTTCAGCATATTGTGAATGAGCACCATCAACATAACACAGAATTTTTCCAGCTGGAGTTATACCTTTTTCATGGTGCTCATGTTACCATGGTGGTTTGATATGTTAGTGTGTGTAATTGCTAAGTTTTAAAATGGTTGTTAATAATGTAAATGGCATTCTATAGATTTTAAACCCAGAATGGACTATTTTGGTCATCAAAGGGTGTTTTCAGACGTGACGCTAACCCCAGATTAACCACACTTTAACCACACTTGAACATTTCTTATGCATGTTGCAGGGTTGCGTAGGGCACCAGTAGAGCCCTGCAACATGCATAAGAAACATTCAAGTGTTGTTAAAGTGTGGTTAAACTGGGGTTACCGCATCATGTCTGAAAACACCCAAATTTAACTTCACACATGACAGAGATTCCAAGGTCAGAATAGATCACCAGACTCTTTAATCCAGGGGTTCCCAAACTGTGGGTCAGGATCCCAAGTGGGCTCATGACGCTTGTGGATGGGTTTGTTATCTTGTTACTTGCTTTACTTTGCATTGTCTTTGTTGCTGTGTCTAGGATCATGAGATTATTGTGGAATCTCAAAATAGGCTCACACTGGCAGAAAAATTGGGAACCATAGATCTAGTCTGACCCTCCTCCCTATATATAATAGTCCATCAAGTCCCAAACCCTGAGTTAGCTACAAATAGGTTACCACCTCTCTCCAGGTTTTCACATGGAGAGGGTGGTAGGGGCTGCTGCCCCTTTCTGATATAACTTTGCCTGTTATGGAGCATCATGATGCTCTGTAGGGGTGCAGGTCAGATGGACTGTCACACCCCTTTCAGATGAGCCCCTCCCCATATGAAGTGCCATGAAGTGTCATGCTACGTTGCAGGAAAGGGGGCAGGAAAGACCCTATGGCTTGCCCCCTTTCTGACATGGCTGCAGTCAGTCCCAGTGGGGGTGCCCCTGGTTGAACCAGAGAAACTGGGGCTTCCTCCAGAGTCTGATGTACGTGCAGTCTCTAGATGAAACCTAGAGGGGTGGCAACCCTCGATACAAATAATAGAAACCTTGGAAAACTACTAGCCGTGAGCAGGAAGTAGCAAGGAGCCACTACAGAGCAGGTAGGGAGTTTGGTGAGATGTATCCAGAAGAAACAAGCAAGTGAGATGCATGTCAGGCTGCAGGGAAAGGCATCCTCTCTCCCATTCTCCCCAGTGAATCTGACCTGGGGAAAAATCCCTTCACAACACCTAAAATAATGACTGTTTTATGATCAGTGTGGCAGCATAGTAGGGGGTGCTATACAGCTGAGCCACCCACCTCACTGCACCAGAACGAAACTCTGACCCACAGGTCCCAACAGGGGAGAGAATCTACCTGGTTCCCCACCTGCTGGCAACCCCCCCCCCCCTCAAGAACTTGGGTATCGCTGCCACCACCCAGACTCCAATTACAGTGGGGGTCCACACAGTCCAGGTTACACAAACCCTGGGTAGTTACAAGCATCTCAAGGGCACACCTTTTCCCGGTTCCTCTTATCTGGTGTTCTCCCCTTGTGTGGGGCAGAGACCCTTAGGGTAACTCAGGGGTGCTTAACTTGGTTAGAAGCTGTGTCCCTCCTTCCTTAGGTGGATCCCCTCTCCCTTCCAGTAGCTGTGCCTAGTAGATTGAGAGAGATGTGTCTTGGCAATACACACACACACACAAAACCAAAGAAGCTTAGGCTTTACTAATCATGGGTATGACAAGCTCTTAAGCAGTTATAGAGTTAGGTTTGGGGGCTCAGTGGCCCATTTGAATTGCATCTGGCCTAGACTGTCCCTGGTTAGAGGTTAGGCAGGCAAATAGTTCTCTTACTCACTGTACTTAGTGCCAGAGCTGTGTTCTGACCACAGTCCAGAGGAGGAGAGAGCAAGCGAGACGTGGGCCATCCCAGACTTTTTAGGGCCAGTCCAGCTCGGCAGGGATTGGTTCATTGCCAGAGGGCTTGGCCAGTCCAGGTGAGGTATTTGGAATACCTGAGCCAATGATTCACCAGCCAGGAATGTCTGTTGGGGGAGTCCTGCCCAAAGGTCTCAGCCTAAGGTGATGAGCCATCAACATGTGCTAGCGGCAGGGGAAATACAGGTATATGGTGGTAGGAACATGTCTTTCTTTTGTTTTTTTGCCACAATCAGACCCTAACCCTGCCAGCCACCAATCCGAAAAAATAGATTTTTCTTAGGGATTCAATGTGCGTTTGAACTTAAGCATGTCCATTGGAAAGATTTTTAATTTTGCCTCTCATCACATTCAGAGCTGTGTCTAAAGGCACAGTGATCTTTCTTGGGTTTTTTTTATTTTGTTTTGTTTTGTTTTTTTAAAAATAAATTGTGTCTTTTCTGAGAATCTGCTGGAGTTTATTGATTGCGTATTATAGATTTTTGAGGTTTATTATATATAAAAAATTATATATTCTTGTATAATAATTTAGCTGAGGATAGTGACAGATCAGCACCAATGCTTTTTGAAAACTACTGCTCCATTACAAATATTTGCAAAATATTACCTATGAATATTTTAGGTTTTTAAAGTATTGTCAGTAGGAGGGGGGGGAAATGGGCGAGAGAAGGACAGAAGCGGCCACCCACAACCTGACTCACACAGGGGAATTCTAGGAGGGGAGAAAATGCCCGTCAGGATAGTGTGTGGGCCCTTCCTTGTGCAAGCACAATTGGAAGTCAGGCCCCTATCATCATAGGGCTCAGAGCAAAGAGAAAAGGAAGTGGCCACACGCCCACACACGCACGTACCTGGCAAGGGGGAAAAGGACAACCAGTGCAGGACGGTGAAGGGGAGGCAAGGACAGGGACCCTGGGAAGGAGGGAGCTGGGTTGAAGGGCTCTTACACACGGGGGGGGGGGGAAGGGAACTGGAAACCCAGGAGGGGCAGGGGCACACCCACTGCCCGCAGGCCCAGGCAACCCACTCAGGCGTCCTCCGGAGCAATGGGGGGGGGAGTTCACATGACACACTCTTAGAGACACGAGGAGAAAAATACAGGAAGGGAGGCAAGGGCAAGAGGAAACAGGGCGGAGGGGTTCAGCCAAATTCAAATGCACAATCCACACTTAGCTTTCTCACGAGGGGGCCAGTCCTTCCAGGCACAACGAGGCTCTGTTCATCAGCACTGTTTCCTTCGTGCTGCTGGCTAATGAAGTAGAGGCCCCGTCCCCTGAGCGAGCCAAGAGCCGTGCCGAATGTCGCAGCCGGGGCGTGGCTCCGTGCTGTTGCGTGGAGGCTGGGGAGGGCCTGCATTATCAGCCCCTGTGTTGCCGCTCGACGGTGCTTCCTCTGGAGGTGACGTGTCTGCCTGGAGCCCCATGGTAGGTTCCTCCGCGGGGGGGGGGCGGTTCTTGGGGCTGGGGGGGCGCCCGCCACGCTGTCAAGCGGCGGCGGGTGACAGTACCCCCCCCTCGAAGACCCCCACACGGATGCCGTGCGGGTCTTGGTTTATCGGGATGGCGTCGATGGAAGAGACGGAGGAGACGGGGTGCTTGGATATTAGTGGCAGGTTCCCAAGAGCGTTCATCCGGGCTGAAGCCCTGCCAATCAACGAGATAATGCAGTCGTCCGTGTCGTAACTTGGCATCGAGAATGGCCTGTACTTCATAGTCCGGACCTGAGTTTTGCGCCTCCGACTCTACATTCTCCAGGGGAGCGTTGGTTCCTGGAGGTGGAAGAGCTGGCTTGAGGAGAGAGACATGGAATGTAGGGTGAATTTTTACCTGCAGGGGAAGTTGCAGGGTATACGCTACATCATTAACTTGTCAAAGTACAGGGAAGGGACCAAAATACCTATTGTCCAGTTTAGGTGAGGGACGCGTGGAGGGGTAATGTCGACGGTCCACCCAGACCAGATCTCCGGGTTGAAAACAAGGAGAGGGACGCCGATGTTTGTCGGCATATAATTTGTAATGTTGCCGAGCTCTTTCGAGAGTGGCCTTGGCAAGGCTGTGGGTTTGCTGGATCTGTTGGGCGAGGGCTCCTTCAGCGGGTATGGAGATGGCGGGGAGGTCAGGAGAGATCATTTGTGGATGGTAACCATAGGTTACGTAAAAGGGGGATTCTCCGAGCGAAGCATTCTTCGCGTTGTTATACGCGAATTCCGCCATGGGTAGCCACGTATACCAATCGTCCTGCAGATAATCGATGTAGCATCGTAAATACTGCTCCAGGTTTTGATTGACACGTTCCACCTGTCCATTCGTTTGAGGGTGGTAGGTGGTGGATGGGTTCAGTTGAACTCCCAAGGCCTTAAAAAGGCCCATCCAAAAATGGGAGGTGAACTGGGACCCTCGGTCGCTGATAATCTCAGTTGGCCACCCGTGAAGTTTCACAAAGTGCCGTACAAATAGGAGCACCGTATGTTGGGCTGTGGGAAGGCCCTTGCAGGCGACAAAATGGGCTAGTTTTGAAAAGTGGTCCACGCCCACAAGTATCGTATCGTAGCCCCTGGAGGAGGGTAATTCGACTATGAAATCGAGACCCACTCGCTGCCAAGGCCCGGAAGGAGTGGGGGCTAGCTGCAGGAGGCCTTGAGGAGGCTGTCTAAGGATTTTCGTCCGGGCACAGGTAGGACAGGCTGTAACGTACCGTTGTACATCCGCTGCCATCGTTGGCCACCAGAAGGTCCACCGGAGGAGGTCTAGGGTTCGTTCTATGCCGGGGTGGCCAGCTAGAGGGGCGTCATGGTGGGCCCACAACAGGGGTGGATAACAAGACGGAGGGGCAACGATCTGCTGAGCCCTCTTAACTAGTCCATCCTCCAGCGTAAAGGCTGAGTCCGTTAAGGGTTGTAACTCATGGGCCGAGGCTTGTCGGAGAAGGTCCAAGGGAAGCGTGGTGGCGAGGAACACCTTCTCATTTAAGATAGGACCACGGGGATACAAGTCTTGCTCTTTCCCTTCTTGGTACCGGGACAAGGCATCTGCAAGAATGTTCATCCTTCCTGGGCGATACTGTATGATGAAATTAAAACGGGCAAAGAATAAGGCCCATCGAGCATGGTGTGGGTTGGTAATTTGCGCCGTTTGTAAAAAGGTCAGGTTCTTATGGTCGGTTGTCACTGTAATAGGGTGTTGGGTCCCTTCAAGGTAGTGTCGCCAGGTCTCAAACGTGGCTTTGATCGCGAGAAGTTCTCGGTCAAAGATAGTGTAGTTCCTCTCTGCCGGTGACAATTGCCTGGAGTAATAGGCTCAGGGGAGTAGTTTCCCCTGAGCATTTTGCTGGAGGAGAACTGCTCCGATCGCTACACTGGAGGCGTCGGCTTCTACGAAGAACGGTTTGTAGAAGTCGGGGTGTTGGAGAAGGGGGGCATGCATGAAGGCCTTTTTCAAGAACTGGAAGCTGTACTCTTGCTCTTGAGCCCAGGTGTAGGGCTGGTCTTTCTTTAAAAGCCGGGTGAGTGGGATCGTGACCTCCACATAGTGGGGAACATACTGCCTGTAATAATTTATGCTGCCAAGGAACCACTGGAGGGCCTTAACTGTCTTGGGGCTGGGCCATTGTTGAATTGCAAGAACCTTTTTCTGATCCATTTGGATTCCCTCAGGAGTTATGAGGAAGCCCAGAAACTCTACGGAGGTGCAATGGAATGCGCATTTTTCCAGTTTACAATATAGTTTATGCACCCGTAATCGTTGCAGGACCTGTTGCACGTGGTTCACATGTTGAGCAGGGGAAGAAGAATAAATCAGGATGTCGTCCAAGTAGGCGATGACAAAGGTATCTAAGATGTCCCGAAAAATGTCATTTATGAGGTGCTGAAAGGCGGCCGGAGCATTTGCAAGGCCAAAAGGCATCACTAGGTATTCGAAATGCCCATAGCGCATGGAGAAGGCCGTCTTCCATTCATCTCCTTCGTGCATCCGGAGAAGGTTATAGGCCCCCCGAAGGTCTAGTTTAGTGAAAATTCGGGCTCCTTGAAGTCGGTTAAGGAGTTCGGGGATGAGTGGTAAGGGATACCGATTTTTTTATGGTAACACTGTTGAGACCCCGATCGTCAATGCAGGGTCTCAAACCACCATCCTTTTTGGCGACAAAGAAAATGGGGGCCCCCGCGGGGGAGATGGAATACCGGATGAATCCGTTCTGAAGGGCTTCGTCCAAATAGGTACGGAGTTCGGTCAATTCTGGGGCAGAAAGGGCGTAGATACGCCCGAACGGAGGTTCCTTGCCTGGGAGTAAATCTATGGGGCAGTCGTAAGGGCGGTGTGGTGGCAATTCTGCCGCCTGGGCCTTGCTAAAGACGTCAATGAAGTTGGCGTACTCTGCGGGGAGTGACGAGGTGGAAGTGTTACATGTTGCCTGCGACGGGGAAAGGACTGAAAGCTGCGGCCGGGGACGTAGGCACTGTTTCTTACAGTGGATGGAGTCAAAGAGAAGTTGTCTCTGGCCCCATTGTATCTGCGGTTCGTGTAACATAAGCCAGGGGAGACCAAGAACCACACGAAAAAGGGGGGTGCAAACGATATCGAAGGTTATGCTTTCATGGTGTTGCCCCGAAGCGCAAGGCAAGGGGGCCGTTTCTTGGGTGACTGGCCCGGAAATCAAGGGGGAGCCGTCAATGGTACAGATGG
>QEPC01011796.1:3587978-3605140 GCA_003113815.1 Sphenodon punctatus | reverse complement strand
CAGGGACCCTGGGAAGGAGGGAGCTGGGTTGAAGGGCTCTTACACACCGGGGGGGGGAAGGGAACTGGAAACCCAGGAGGGGCAGGGGCACACCCACTGCCCGCAGGCCCAGGCAACCCACTCAGGCGTCCTCCGGAGCAATGGGGGGGGGCGTTCACATGACACACTCTTAGAGACACGAGGAGAAAAATACAGGAAGGGAGGCAAGGGCAAGAGGAAACAGGGCGGAGGGGTTCAGCCAAATTCAAATGCACAATCCACACTTAGCTTTCTCACGAGGGGACCAGTCCTTCCAGGCACAACGAGGCTCTGTTCATCAGCACTGTTTCCTTCGTGCTGCTGGCTAATGAAGTAGAGGCCCCGCCCCCTGAGCGAGCCAAGAGCCGTGTCGAACGTCGCAGCGGGGGGCGTGGCTCCGTGCTGTTGCGTGGAGGCTGGGGAGGGCCTGCATTATTGGCCCCTGTGTTGCCGCTTGACGGTGCTTCCTCCGGAGGTGACGTGTCTGCCTGGGACCCCGCGGTAGGGTCCTCCGCGGGGGGGGCGGTCCTCGGGGCTGGGGGGGGCACCCGCCGCGCTGTCAAGCGGCGGCGGGTGACAAGTATCTACAATGCATGCTTTTTAACAGATGTGAAATAAATATTCCCTCCATGCTTTCACTCCTTCCCATGCTGGCTTTAAAAGCAACCTATTTTACTTTTTAACCTGCTATGCATTCAAATATGCACTTCGCCATGCAGACTACTTTTAAAGTTAAATGTTTTTGCACGGTTTAATACGCTATCTTTTGCGAATGAGGTATAGGCTGGATGTTATGCTTTTGGCCTGACCCAGGATAAATTTGAATGGCTGTTTAGAAGTCACAGTCTTTATATTAGATTATAGGTCCCCTTAAATGTTCAGGACTCAGTTCACATGTGTCTGGTCTTACGCATCCTGGAGACAACTAATCACCTTATGCAATTTGCAACTTTCTTAGAAATTCTACCAAAAGACATCTGTGCCTCGTGCTGAAATATAGGCAAGACATCGTTAGTTTAGTGTATTTGTTTCTCATGGTGCCCTTCTAGAAGAGCACTTTTCTGATTTTGTTTCTTGGCTTGTGTTTATTAGCATGGTAGCTCAGTGAACCTTATTCTCAATGCTAAGTTAAGTTGCATTCCTCAAACCACTGATTTCAATGGGGCTACTCCAGAGTCAGTGGTTTGAGGATTGGACCCTCGATAGGTACCATCAGCTTCCTGGATGTCTGGGTATATATGAGGTACTGAATGCAGACTACTACAAACAAAAAAGGAGCCACAACCACCTGAAAAGCATTAAGGAATTAAAGGGGAAAGCTTTAGAATTCAGTGAGTTAGGATCCGAAATCCATAGCAAGGCAACTGGCCTTTGCATTAGCAAATCAATGGTGTAAAAGCTTGAAAGTTCTTCATGTGGCTGTGAATATTTTATATAATTTGTAACCTAGTGGCAGCATTTCCTCTGACTCTTCTATTAATCTTGTTTTCTCCAAATTGGCCTTTGCTTCTTAACCTTGGCTCTGCTAATAGCTATCTTCCAAAATGAGTTTAATCTCCCCCCTTTTACACTCCAAAATGTTAACGCTGATAAATGTCCATCCTGGTTGTACCTCCATGACCATTTTTAAACCTGGAATAAAATATGTTTATCCATATATAGAATGAGATTCCTCCCCGTCAGCACAAGGATTTTTTGTAAAGGTTTATGTGGGACTTCAGAGGTCCATATGCCCTGTCAAGGGCCTCTGTGTACAGGGTGAATTTAATACAGGGCAGCCTGTTCACTGATACCACTGTACAGTTAGGCAAAAAGACCTAAGTTCTGCTCCATTTAATTTGTAATCCAAGGACAGGTATTAACTTCACAGTCAGAATCTACCTTATAAATCAAGTAACTCTAGCCTTATCATAGCCTATTTGTGGAAATAAACCACTGGAGAAAAAAACTGGAACATTCCTTAGGAAGGTAGAAGTAATTTAGTGCAAATCAAATGCGTTAAGATCTGAATCAATTGTAATTCTGGATATTGATGCTGCTCGGCAATGAAAGTCTGTCAGGTATATATATATGTGTATATGAGTGAGAGGTAAAAGGAGCTACAGTTGGCTACAGACGCTTAATTAGGTAGATGTGTTGAACTGGCACCTAAAGACTGCTATTGCCTGCAGTTTTTGCAGTTATTTGCAGTGTCACTTGGTGTCCTAAGGCATGTCACCTTCACACCCAAAAAGGACTGAGACAGGATCACATAGCTATGTCGCTATTGCTCATCCCCATGATAATTAGTTTTTGGAGTGGTTTAGTGGATGAGTCCTGCTACAGACACCTATGAAAAACGGGATAAATTGCTGACTAGTACTACTAAGCAAGTTTCCTTCTTTTCTGTATCCCATAATACATGGGATCCCAGAACATTTGTTAACAAAGCAGGGTAAAAAAAAGAAAGAAGGAAGTGATGTTTAAAGAAAGGAAGTGATTTAGTGATTTAGTTGGCAGGTGACGGGAACTTGGACACTGGGGAAGTGAGTGACCCCAAAGGTGGAGAATTGCTAATGGGAGACATCCATGAAGACATCCATGAAGACTGAAGGAGCTGAGGTGGAAAGGAGGGCAGAGAGATAAAGTGGAGCCTCATTCATAGGAATGTGCGATGGAGTCATCATTGTCTGTAAAGAGCAGAGGTGGGCAAATGGTAGCTCGGACATTAGGCACTACAGCTCTCGCCAGAAGTGGCTGTTTTGGAATATGCCCATGCCCTAAGAAGCTGAGCTGCCAAATCCTCATGGGGGAGGGGGGAGTTTTTTTTATCTGCACAAGAAAACAGTACCAGGTTTTCCAATCAGTTTAAGGTTTGTACTGTTTTCAGCAGACAATGGGGGTCATTAACACCTCATTAATCCAGCTGGAGAAAAAGCCAACTGAAGGGAAAGGAAATTGAGATTGAGGGTCCTGACTCCTTTATTGCTGCGGGGAGGGGGTGGACACCTTTTCTCACTTTAACAAGCTTGGGATAAGCAGGGCTATCAAAGAACAAAGAAAGATAACACCCAGGCAGGAGGGAGCTGAACTAAAATAGGTTGGAGGGATGTGTTTGTGAGAGATGATTCTTTAGCTGCTAATGATTCTTTATCTGCTGAAAGTCAGTGCACACATTTGAGAATGTTAACTTTTTAGAGACTGAGGGTGATTTGTCTGAAATCACCACAGTCAACCTCAGTCAACCGTGTGTGTGTGTGTGTGTGTGTGTGTGTGTGTGTGAACGCAGGTGAACGTCTGTTCGCGCGCATCTAGATGTTCACCTTAGTCAACCACCCCCCGCGGTGAACCTAACCACGTTTTGTTCTCCCGCACCACGGCGGCGAATGAAGCGTGGTTAGAGGGAATCCGGAACGCGGTGAAGGAAAAGTAACGTCTGTTACCTTACCTTCACAGTGTTCCGGAGTCCCGGCGGTGGCAGCAGGGAGCACAGGGGGTGGGGCTGTGCGGCCACATGCTGCATCGCACGGCCCTGCCCCCTCCAGGGGGTGTGTGGCACAACAGACGTTACGGCCAGCGGCATTGACTCTGGGCCGTGGTTCGGTGGTCCCCACGACCAGGGGCAAAGGGGCAAACGTCTGTTCGGCGCACCCCTTCAGCCCCGCCCGTGGTCTGAACCACCCCACGGCCCGGGGTCAATGCTGCCGGCCGTAACGTCTGAAATCACCCTGAGTTTTAACTTACATACAACTACAGTATATAGATGCACATACAAATATAGGTGCACACAGACATCCATTTTTTTTCAGCGCAGTCACAAAGGTTATTACAAATTTTCATATAACTACTTAATAATCATAATATATGTATGCAAATTAGGGATGGCATGAACTGTACCTATTTCATCAAATGTTGGAGGATATGGTCCTGTACTGCTATTGTTGCTGTCTGATCCCACCAGACCACCTGTGAGCCTGAGCTTTGATATATGGGAGGAGCTGGGGGAAGCAGTACTGTCCTGTCCCCGGGCTTTTGGAGAAGATGTACTGTGTTGTGGCGCTTGGTGATATGAAAGTTTTGTTATGAGGCTCTTGGGCTTGGTAACTTTGCCCACCCCTGGTATAAAGCTACTAACGTGCATAGCATACAAGAAATGTATAAGTGGACTAGGTTGCAATGCAAGTAGAGATGGATAGGAAGATGGCAAAAAATGGAGAATCGTGAAGTGTAATGGTCACAACATTTTGGACGAATAAAGTTTAGAGAGTGAGGATTAAGAAAGGTTATTAAAGAAATAGCAACAGCCAGGATGGCCAAGGAGTTAGGTATGGATAAAATTTTCACCAGATACCAGGACAAGAGAGACATACTGGCAGTCTTCTATGGTGAGAAGAAACTCACACAAGGAGAAAATGTGGGAGGGAAATTTATTAGAAATCTTTTGTTTTCCCATTTTATACCTCTACCTCCTCTCTCTGCTTCTCTTCTCTCTTTCGCCTGGCAGCTTGGTCTTTATCGTACGCTACTTCCTTCAAACAGTGCTTCCTGACGCTTGCTGTTTTAGCTTGAACATTCTCAAGAGGAAATTTATAGCCACAGGCGAGGATGTTGAGAATGATGCCCTTGTGCACTGCTGCAAGGTGGAGCTACGTTTTGCAGCAGCCTCGCATATATCTGCTTTTAGCTCAGTGGCACTGCAGTGTGGCAGACTGGAAATTCTGCAGCAGATTTGTTTAAACTTTTAATAACTGGACCAAAGTTTTCCAACCTAACTTTGCATTTAAGCACCTATGGCAAAGCAGCCTAAGTTTAAAAAAAAAAAAAAAAAAAAAAATGCTTCTTCTGGGATTTAAAAAAAAAAAAAAAAAAAAAGTGGTTCATCTGCATGTTCCAATAAAATTGATGAGAGATGTGCTTGCTCTGAGCTTCTGAATATTAGGTGGCTTTTTCAGCTTTGATATTAGCTGTCCTGGGCTATTTGGGAATGGTGGGGTAAAAATTGGGGAAATAAATAAATATGGATTTAAAAGCCTAATGCTGGGCTCTTGCAGAATTTGGCCTTGAGAGTCACTTTTACTAACTTGAATGTAAACCATAGTTCTTGCATTGTTTACTGTGATATTACACATAATTTATCTTATGCTCTTCCTGCATTTTTGGTTTTCAACAGCAGATTTTGGGACTGGCAGCACATAAGCATATCTCAGAAATTGATCAGAGAAATCTGGCAGGAGGGTGGGACGGTTGAGACTTTGAGCATGAGATAGTGGGATAAGCACACCAGGCTGTATGATTCTTCAGAAACGATCAGCAGTGAAATAATAATAATTATTATTATAAGCATTTATATATAGCGCCAGAAATGTACCTGGCGCTTTACAGAGAATAAAATAGACACAGTCCCTGCCCAAGAGCTTACAATCTAAAGTCAGGGGGAGGGGAGACTGGGAAGGGGAAACAGGGGGAGAGACAAGGGATGCAACATGCACGAGGATGCGAGGACTCAGGTACATGTTCTTGGCTTGGTTTACAGTAAATAGGAGTTTGCAGTTAACAGGTGGGAGATAATCCTGGGTGAGGATGGTTAGCAGGAGTTCGGAAGGGCGGAACGGAAGAGGTGGGTTTTGAGGAGGGACTTGAAGGTGTGGAGAGTGGGGGCCAGACAGACGAGGGCAGGGAGGGAGTTCCAGGCATGCGGGGCAGCGAGGGAGAAGGGACTAAGGCGGTTGGGAGAGCAGGGGAGGCATGGGAGGGTGAGGGAATGGATGGGAGAGGAGCGGAGTGCTCGAACAGGGGTTCGGTGGGAGATCAGGGCAGAGAGGTAGGGGGGGAGCAAGGTTATGAAGAGCTTTGTAGGTGAAGACGAGGAGCTTGTGCAGAATATGCTCAGGAAGGGGGAGCCAGTGGAGGGAGGAGAGGAGAGGCTGCACTTGGTCAAAGCGACGGGCTAGGAGGATGATCCTGGCAGCAGAGTTTTGAACAGAGATGAGGCAAGAAAGGTGAGAGTGGGGAAGGCCAGCGAGGAGGAGGTTACAATAGTCGAGGCATGAGATGACTAGGGCGTGGATGAGAGTTTTGGCAGAGGAGACAGACAGAAAAGGGCGAATCTTAGCAATGTTGTAGAGGGAGAAGCGGCAGGATTTGGCCACAGAGTCAATGTAGGGTTTGAAGGTAAGGTGCAAGTCGAAGATGAAGCCCAAGCTGCGGGCTTTGGGGACAGGGAGGATGGAGACCCCGTCAATGGCAATTGACAGGGAAGAGGGAGAGGAAGGATTGGGAGGGAAGATAAGGAGTTCAGTTTTAGCCATGTTCAGTTTGAGTTGGCATTGAGACATCCAGGCGGAGATATCAGAAAGACAGTTGGTGAGACGAGCTTGGACAGAGGGGGAGAGGGAAGGAGTGGAGAGATAAAGTTGAGTGTCGTCAGCGTATAGGTGGTATTGGAAACCATGGGAAACAAGGAGTTTGCCTAGGGACTGGGTGTAGATAGAGAAGAGGAGAGGGCCAAGGACAGAGCCTTGGGGAACCCCGACCGAGAGGGGCAGGGGGGAGGAGGGGGAGGAGTTAAGACTAGTGCACTTTAGGTTAGATATGCTTATTTACCGTCAGGTGCATCATCTACATGTTTACATTATCTTTGAGTTTGGGTTGCTGGGTGTTTTTTACATAGCAGTAAACCTTCGCAAGTGAGTGGTTCCTGCTATGCCTGAGCACCACTACCAATTTTGTGGTGTGTAGCTTGTACCTTGCAGCTATGTAATACCCGCTCATGGGGACAGTCCTTGGTTGATCTCAGGCGAACTGTGGGTGAGAAGCGCTTGCAGACAGTTGTTGTGAGATCTAAAAAGGGGACCTCACAACAGCAGCAGCAACAACAACAACAACAAGGGAGAGATGATGAAAAAGTGCACAAGGGCTGCCCACTCCTCATCACCACCGCTTTCCCCAGATGGGCTTCCTACCATGCTTCAGTTGTTGCCACTGGGAAAAGTGACAGTAGGGAGCAGGTCCAAGGGAAGCTCCCAGTCTGCTCCCGGCTGCAGCTTATCTTGCTGTTGCTGGGGAAAGTGGCTGTGTGGAGCAAACCGGAGGCTTTTCACAGACCTGCCTCCCCACTGCCACTTCTGCTGCTGCCCCCAGTCCTGAGTAGCAGCATTTTCATTGTTCAAAGTGCTTTCATTCATTATCTGGTTCAACCTTGTATCAAGTCAACCCTGTGAGGTAGGCCATTATTACTCTAATTTTAAAGATGGGAACTGAGGCTGTGAGAAAGGGACTTGCCCAAGGCCACCTAGTTAATACTACCTGAGACAAAATTTGGATCTTGAATCAAAGGGCCAAAGTCCAACACTTTATTCAGTAGGCTACCTTAGCTCTACAAATGCAAATATTTATTGAAGCACATGAATACCTGTCTTGAACTTAAATCTCATATCTTGGGGGATTGTACAGCTCATGACAGACTGGTATTTTTAAGATCCCTGTCCTGTTTGATTTGCCCCCCCTCCCCTCCCGGACGTATGTGGGCGCCCCCAGTGTAAAAAGGGCCTCTCGTCCTGTGTTTCCATTGTCCTTATCTCTCCTCCCTTGTCCATCCTAGATTGTAAACCCCTTAGGCACTTAGTGTGGGGACATTATTATTGAGTTGACTTTCACATTAGAGGAAAGCATTCTCCCTGTAGGCAGCACTTTTTACTTTCTGCATCATTACTGTGTTTAGAAAGCAAAAACAGCTGTCAGGGTTGCTTTCTGTTCTCATGCTCTTGTTCAAGGCCACCATCTTAGTGGCATCATGTTATGGAAGCATTGCTCAGGCTTCTGGTGCATTGTTAATTTTTAACTCCTTTCTGCACTTAGTAAACAACTTTGCTATTTGTAATGCCTCACTTCCAAACCATTTCCAGAGGACAGTTATAACTTTAATTTCTAACTGATTGTGGGAGGTTACGGAGTGAGAAAGAGAGAGCAGGGTTTGTTTGTTTTGCCAGTGAAGGTTTGAAGAAACTCCTTGTGGATGCTTTGCAGAAATTCACAAGCATAAACCAAAGAACTGAAACAAAGCCTTTTGAGTCTGCAGGTGGCACTGCCGCTAGAAGATTTCCCCATGAAATGCCAGTGATCTCATGTCTAAAACATAGAGAGATCCTTGCAGCACATAAAGAGCAATGTGGTTTGTTGACTTGCTTATTAGCAGCTTGTGCAGTTTATTTTGTCTTGTTGCATTTTTTCTTCACCTTTAAAAGTGAATGACTTAGATCAAGTTATGGAACTGGAAACCTATAGAACTACATTTTTAAAAGGCTTTCTCTACCCAAAAAAATCCCATTTAGGCTCCTGAATGAAGTTATGAAAATGTTCAAGTGTCCACAAAACAGTAGCTCCCAATTTCTCACTGAGAGCTGGTAACTCTTTCTAAAATCTGGCTACTTCAGTTAAGGCTTGTAGTGGATAAGCCTGGGTAGGACTGGGACTTGGGAGACTCGTGTCAAAATCCTGTGCTAGCCATGAACTCACTCGGTGACCTTGGGCAAGTCACTGGGTGCAGCCACACATGCCGTTAGCGTGGTTTGGGAAGCCTTATTCCACACTGGGCAGCCTTACTGTGCGATGCAGTGCATTGTCTGCCCGGCAGCCACCAGATATTTACCCTGCAGCATAGTGGGGTGGGCAGCTAGCTGCTATGCCCTGCGTCCTTGGAAAAAGGCCATGATTTATTTGTTTTATTTATTTATTTATATAACATTTTTATCCCGCCCCTCCTGCCCACAGGACAGCCCGGGGCGGCGAACAACAGTATAACAATAAAACAATTCAAAACAGTTAAAAATTTACAAATTGCAGGGAAAGAGACCCTACCCCCCTACCTCTCCCCCTCGCCAAAGGCCTGGCGAAACAGCCTCTGGACCAGCTTCTCGGGCAGCCCCACGTAGAGTGCGTTGCAGTAATCCAGCCTCAAGGTGATGAAGGCATGGATGACAGTGGCGAGGTCAGAGTCTGAGAGATACAGCCGAAGCCGCCGGACAAGGTGTAACTGCCGAAATGCACTTCCCACCACAGCCACAACCTGAGATTCCAGGCTGAGCCGTGAATCGAGGAGCACACCCAGACTCCGCACTTGAGAGACCATGGGAGGGCGAAACACCACCACCCCCTCCAACAAGAGGAGATTCAACCACTCCCAGGTCCCCCAAGCTCTCGCCCACCAACATCACCTCCATCTTGTCAGGATTCAATTGCAGATGGCTCAACCTCATCAAGCCCCTACAACTGACAGGCAGTGGGAAAATAGGAAGACTGCGTGACCTGGGTCGATGGAAAAAGAGAGGTAGAGCTGAGTGTCATCTGCATGTCCTGAAACCCTCCCCTAACAGCTGCATATAGAAGTCCCCCCTCTTGTTTAACAGAATAGCACCTTGCGGGACTCCACACATGAGGTCTCGGGGAGAAGACGTACACTCCCCCAAGACCACCCAGTGAGTTCTCCCAGCCAGGAACAAACAAAACCAGTCCAAGACCGTTCTGCCAATCCCGGCACGGTCCCGCAGGCGAGTCACTAACACCTCATGATCGACTGTGTCGAATGCAGCCAAAAGGTCTAGCAGGACCAGTAAGGTCTGACAACCTTGGTCCAATGCCAGACAGAGATCGTCAACCAAGGCCACCAATGCAGTCTTCGTACCATACCCAAGCTGAAAACCAGACTGAAGGGTCAAGGAAACCGGTGCGGTTCAGATGTTCCTGGAGCTGCCATGCCACAGCCCGCTCAATAACCTTCCCTAAAAAGGGAAGGTTAGAGACTGGCCGATAACTGGCAGGAGCATCAGCGTCAAGAGATGGTTTCTTGAGCAGGGGCCTAACCACAGCCTCCTTCAGGCAGTCAGGCACCCTGCCCTCCCGAAGGGAGGCACTAACCACCCCAGCCAGCAACGGCCGTAACGTCTCCTGGCTGGCTTTCACCAGCCAGGACGGGCAAGGATCTTGTTCACAAGTGGTGGCACGAACAGATCCCAACAAGGACTCCACATCGGCAGGCGACACCATCTGAAACCGATCCCACAAAACAGGACAGGACGGGGCATCCATAGCCCCAAGATGATCCTCTGCAATAACTGTGGTGCCGAAATCGTGGCGGATGCGAGCGATCTTATCTACAAAGTACTCGATAAACCGGTCACAGCGGTCACTGGATTGCTCCAGGTCCAGGCGGAGGCAGGCAGGACTGACCAAGCCTTTCACCACCCGGAAAAGCTCCGCTGGACGTGACTTTGCAGATGCAATAAGAGCAGCAAAGAACTGCTTCTTTGCTGCCTGCACCGCCACAGCATAAGCCTTTAAACTGCTCTTATGCTGCGATCGATCATACTGGTCGCGAGTCCGGCGCCACCGTCGCTCTAACCGCCTGCTCTCCCGCTTCAAACACCGCAGACCCTCAGTAAACCAAGGAGACCTGCGGGAGACTCGAGAGGGCAGCGGACGCCTGGGAGCCACCCTGTCTATGGTCTCGGCCAACAAGGTGTTCCAGAAGGCTACGAGATCATCGACAGAGCGGGTGTCAAGGTCCAGGGGAAACTCCCCCAGAGCATTCCGGAACCGATCCGGTTCCATAAGTCTCCGGGGGCGGACCGATCTAATAGGTCCTGCACCCTGCCGGGGGCTATCGTGCGCCAGGATGCACGTCTTAAGGAGGTAATGGTCAGACCATGACAAAGGCTCTACAGCCTTAACTCCTACTAACTGACCCCCCGCCTCAAGGCCGGTGCAGAAAACCAAATCCAGTGTATGTCCCTCCTCATGTGTGGGGCCACAGATGATTTGGGACAGGCCCATGGTTGTCATGGAGGCCATGAACTCATGCCTCGCTCCTCCAAGATCGGTGTCAGTGTGGATATTAAAGTCCCCCAGGACCACCAATCTAGGGGTCCGGAGGATCACATCTGACACCAAATCAGCAAGAGCATGTAGGGATGCCACCGGGCAGTTGGGTGCACGGTACACCAGCAGCACCCCTAATCTATCCCCGGCCAAATCCAACACAAGATGGAGACAATCAACACCTGGTGGAGCCTGCACCGGATATCTCCTAAAAGACAACGCATCCTTGATAACAATGGCTACACCGCCCCCCCGTCCCTCCAGCCGAGGCTGATGCTGCACAGAGAACCCAGCCGGAACAAGATCAGCCAAAATAGGACCCGATTCATTGTCCAGCCAGGTCTCTGTAATACACACGAGGTCGGCGTCCCACTCCGGGATTAACTCCCGGATGGTAGATGACTTATTGACAACCGACCTCGCGTTCAGCAGCACCAGACCAAGGCCTGGGGTCTCCTGGGCCTCGACCCACAACCCACCTGCATGGGGGTTCGAGAGGGGAATGGGCACAAGGCACTGCCCCCTCTTCGCTGATGGAACATACCTCCCCCTGGGACCATATCTCCCCTGACCCGTAACAACCCCGATAGCTGCGGAACCCCTCCCCTCCTCAGAGAACCCCGTTAGACACCCACCCTACCTGCCCCTGCCACCGGCGGGCAACCCTCCCCCCTGGAGGGTCACCCCTGCTCACACCAGGGGTTCCCCTCCACACCGCCCCCCGACCTCTCTCTCCTGCCATCAGAGGGAGGCCACTAACCCCCACACCCCCAACCCCCAAATTTTACAGCTCCACACTTACAGTTCCCACACAATACATATAGGACCCCACCCCTCAGTCAATTCACCACCCTGCTCCCACCCACGCAGGGAGGGAGGGGGGCAAAGGCTCCGTTCCAGCCATTGTCACTGTGCAGGGGCCGCTCTGCAGAGCAGGAATAATATCAATGGTGGCCACCTCCGTCCGCCAGCGACCCAGCAACGGCACTTCACCCTTTGACGGGCCCTTCGGCTGCCACCCAGAGGGCACCGCCCTCAGGGCAGCTCCCCTTTGTATTGGATGGTTACCTGGAGGGGGAGGGACAGCAGAGTGGTCACAGGTGGGGAGGATTCCCAGGGCCTTGCACATGATGCAGCACATTGCAACATTAGCAAAAGTAGGAGAAGGCTGCCCAGTGCGTGGTAGCATGCGTGGTAATAAAACAACAACTACTAACTACACCCTATGCGGAAAATGTTCCCTGCCCAGATTATTTAAAGATATTTTGAATGGTAAAGAAACTACTATCAGTCATAAATTGTTAAAAGTAACACCATTTACTACACAGTCAACAAATCTGTTGTAAATATATCTATATGGTTCTATAAATGACAATGAATACATATACAATTCTGCAAATGTAATAGCGCAGAAAATGAGTATTAAATCACCTAGTCGCAGGAGCAAACGGAGGGAAGCTCAGCAGAGAAAGGAAAAAGGCTTGTTGAACTCTTGCATTTTTAGAATCAAGTACAGAAACATTTGTTACAAAGGAGAGGAATGTTTAAAAACACCTCCCTGTGTTTTGGAACAAAGTTTTCCCTTTGTGGCAGACCACATGGCAAAGAGTGTGGTCTGCTTCTTGGGGAGAGCTTCCCCTTGGCAAAATATACCACAAGAGCAGTTGTTTTTGCAATACCATATTCTGCGCAGCAGAGATTTCAGTGATACCATTAGAAGAAACACCCCTGAAGAAGCTATATTTAACGAAACGTTGGGTAATTAAGCTCTGAACTGTAAGCTTAATAATTGTTATTTACATAGTTCTTCAGTTTTGGTTTGTTAATTATATCTCCAAGTATTTGTCTGTCATTTATAGAACCATATAGAGATATTTACAACAGATATGTTGACTGTGTAGTAAATGGTGTTACTTTTAACAATTGATGGCTGATAGTAGTTTCTTTACCATTCAAAATACCTTTAAATAATCTGGGCAGGGAACATTTTCTGCATAGGGTGTAGTACTAGTTAGTAGTTGTTGTTTTGTTATTGGTGGATACTACACCCATATACCTGTACATTGTAAGCATGCGTGGTAGTGCCGCTCGTGAGATTGACCCTGTCCGCCCCACCACAAAGTGAGGTCCGCAGCAGGTGCTGCCTCCATTGCCACGTGACCACGTCTCAGCCAGGGGAGGTGAGTGGGACAGGGCTGGGTGGCCTCCCATGTTGCCGGCACCTTGGCCCACCCTGCGGTTTGGCAGGACCTCCAACAGCGGCCCACCTGCCCGGCTTCCCCACAGGGGAAGTGGGGAGTGGACCGTCTGCCCGGCACTCTGCATTGGCCTGAAGTGTGGTGACAGCGATAGCCTGCCACGGGCGGTGCAGGGATTGGGCTCGCCCAAGCTCGTGTGACTGTACCCATTATCTCTCAACCTCAGTTCCCCATCTGTAAAATGGGAACAATAATGACCTACCTCACAGGGTTGTTGTGAGGTTGAACTAGATAAGGGCTGTAAAGCAATCTCAACAGTGAAGCCACTATATAATAAATGATTAATAATGCATGAACATTTAACTCAACTTAACTTCAGAGTTAATGAGATTAATTCCAAAGAAATTCCAAGGTTTTTAGTGTTTGTGAAAGCAATCTGCTTGTGAAGTTATTAACACCTCTGTGCCTCAGGAGCTATAACACTTCTTCAGACTAACTGAAGAGCTGTGTTTTGCGTATACTAGTGGGCGGCCCAGGGACAGCAAAACTGCCGGTGTGCCCCCGCAGCTCACAGCCAGTCCCTGGGGACAACACAATCGCTCACACTTCTCTCCCTCTCTGCCCCCCCCCCCCCCCCACTGACTGACAGCAGAGAGGGGACCGCTAGTGCTGGCTCTGATAGAAAGAGGGGTCACGGCCAGGGATGACTTCTTCCCTGGCCATGACCCCCCTTACATGCCCATTGCTATCCTTTCCTGGCGGGAAAGGAGAGGAGTGGGGATCAAAGCCAGAATGTGGCCCCACTGGAGAATCCGCTTGAATACTGCAATTCCCCTCTCCGCAGAGGCAGCTGGATCCCAGAGAATGGTTCTCCTCCTCCCCCTAGGAGCAGGGCTGGGGAGGGAACCCAAGGCAGATGCAGCACAGACTGCTTCTCATCCACCCTCTATTCCCTCCCTGCCACCAGCTCCAGGATGGGATTACCCAGCCAAAGCGCAGCACCCATCCCCCCTGTGCCTGCACTCCCCTGTCCTAGCTGCCTGACAGCTGAGGGCACGATCTGCACTCCCCTCTCCCAGGACCAACTCTCAGCCGAGAGGGGTGCAATCCATGCTGGCTCTGATAGAATGGGGGTCACAGCTCGAAAGTCTTCTTCCATGACTGTGACACCCCCACCCCTTTTCCTGCTCACTGCTCTTCTTTCCTGACAGGAATGGAAAAGAGCAGGGATCAAAGCCAGCACCCGCCCCCTCCAGAGAATCTGCATGGATCTTGCAATCCCCTCTCCATTCAGGAAAGGAACCGAGAGGATTGCAGGATCAGTGCAGCTCCTCTGGAAGGGTTGCATGCTGGCTTGGGTTCCCACTTCTCTGCTTTCCGGCTAGGAAAGGAGAGTAGCGAGCAGGGAAAGGGTGTGTGTGGTGTCATGACCCTCCCTTTCATCGGAGTCAGCGCTAGCATGTGCCTCTCAGTTGACAGGCAGCTAGGAGAGGGGAGTGCAGACTCCTCCCTAGAGAGCCTCTGGGGACTTCTGAGCTCCCCTTTCCTGATCAGCTGTCAGCTAAGAGGGGCACGCTAGCCATACCTCTATGGTGCTGGCAGGCCTGGGGTTGTGGGGGACCCTAAAAAATGAGACCTGGCCCCGAGGTTGTCTGTTGCCTCTGTTTGGGCCATGGAGTGCTCCCCCTTCCCGGGGATGATGCTGTGCAGCGCTACCTTTGGGCAAACATCTGGTGGCCACCGTTCAGACAGGCAAGTAAATCCAGAGCAAAGGGGGTCAATGTGAGGCAACATCTCGGCTGTTAATACCCCCGTTCTACTCAGTGGTGTAACTATAATAGGAACAGGTGGTGCAGATGCATCAGAGCCAATAAACCCTGGTGCAGCAGTGTCCCATACTCCTGGAAGCCACCCCCCACCCCCACCCCCAATTCCATCTTGTGCAACTGGGTCCAGTCCAACCTAGCTAGGCCCCTGTTTCCACTCCAATGAAATATGGTATATACCATGATCCCCACTGGCAGATCAGAAGTCCATTCCACTGCAAGAGAAATGAACTACTGCTGTTCATGTCTATGCTCTGCCAAGCAGTAAATAACTGCTCAGTAAATATAAGCACAGATACTCTTCAATAAAGTGTTTGTGTATATATGAAGCCAGAGCTGGTGAGTTCTTTTGAAGATTTGACCCTAATTGTTGGCAGTGAGTTCTTAAAAATCTGACCTATAGTCTGAGTTTGTCTGTAAGCTTGTGTGTGAAGTAATATGTGATGGGGAAGTGTGCTTAGCATTGATAGCTTTTGAAGTAGATGTATTGTGCCTAAAGTGACTTTTCTTTTACCTTGCTCATAGTAGCTATAGAAAGGGGAAAGTGTCAGCCTAAAGAACTGATAGATGTTGTTCCTGTGGCTTGCATTTACTAACACAACTGTCATTTACAGTTTTTTACTATCACATAATGCGCATGGCCATGCTGGCAGGCATGCCTAATTCATTCCTGTGTTAAGCCTCTTGAAAAGGTTTTGTGCTTTTCTACAACAACTTCCTGGCATTTCATTTGCGCAATATTTTTGAAGCTCTGTGGACCATCACTATGCAGTTAAAGCGTTGAGGATGAGGAGGTGAGACAACATCTGAACTGCCAACAAATTATCTCACGTGGGATGCTATTAAAGAATAGAATGAATTTAGAAAAATTTGTTCCCACTCCTAAGTAATATATGGCACAACAACCTGAGTGCATTTCAAAAGTAATGATGAGATAGCAACAATCACCAAAAGTCTCCACCTGCTCAGAATGCGTTAATAAGCAATATTGAACATTTTAACACCTTGCTTAATGCCTCTTAATTTTTCAGCTAAGCCTGATTGTTGTATATGCACCTGATTTTTTACTTTTTCTTTGAGTTATTATGTTTATTAGTTTCTCTTTGTCTTAAATATTACAGCACCAACTGCCACAGTGTCTCAGAAATTTAGCACTTCTTTGACGCAGAGCAGATATTACCCTCCCTCCAATTAACAGACAGGGAAACTGAGCCAGAGAAAGATTGTGACTTGCACAAGTTCACCCAGGAAGTCTGTGGCAGACCAGGGAGTTGAAGGCGGGTCTACCATGTCCTCTGTTAGTGCCCTAACCACTAGACCACCCTTTCCTCTAAATCATCTCTTCTTTATTTACCTCTCTTGTGTTTCTTTTCTTGTGATGTTTGTCATGTCACAAGAGGTCAAAGATGTTGCAGAGTAATAACTGATTTGCAATCAGTAAGGGCAAATGCAGCTGAAGGTTTAAAACAGAACTTTACTTAAGCTTTCTCAGGCACAGATCCTTAGTTACATCTAGCTAGTAAGAAGACAAAATGGAGACTGAGACAATGAGAGAGAAGGGAAGAAGGAGTGGTTACACAAAGAAATCAACAGTAAAACCCCATCTCCCTTCCATGTACACATAAACTTAGCAGCGCCATCTGGTGGCAGTATAGTCAGTTACTGTTCTTAATACAGTGGGCACATGTTGCATATGCCAACACCCCTTCTCAGCAGACAGAAGTTAACTTACTATGCCCATTTTACTTAGTAGCTTTTGGTGGCGCTCTCCTGCTAAAGGTTTTGTCAGGGCGTCTGCTAACTTGTCTTCTGTAGGACAATATTGCATGTCTATAATTCCTTGTTCTTGCAAGTCTCTTAGGAAATGATTTTTCACGTCTATATGTTTGGTCCTCGGGTTTACTCTTTCTGTTTGTGCGAGTACAATACAGCCTTGGTTGTCTTCCAAAATTTGTGTAGGGCTGTTCAGTTCTTTTCCCAAGTCTGTGAGCAATTGTCGTAGCCAAATTACCTCTTGACTAGCATGCGCGGCTGCAAAATACTCGGCTTCTGTTGAGGAGAGTGCTACTGTGGTCTGTTTCTTGCTAGACCAACGGATGGGTCCCCCTCCTAGCAGAAATAGCCAACCACTGGTGGATTTTCTGTCAGAGCTGTCCCCAGCCCAATCTGCATCTACATATCCTGTCAGGTTACATCCAGAAGTTGCAGGTAGCTGCAGTTTAAGGTGTGCAGTTCCCTTCAGGTAGCGCATGACCCTCTTTACCGCATT
>QEPC01011796.1:3526888-3585607 GCA_003113815.1 Sphenodon punctatus | reverse complement strand
GTGATCACCTCCCACTGGTCATCTTTGGATAGGAGCATTTCTATTTTGAATTTCCACAACTGGTAGTTTGTGTTATTCAGCTTGCAGACTGAAAGCTTTAATTCAGAGCTGCTGGCCATGCTTGCTTCCCTCCCCTCAGATTGGGATTCTGGTTCTTCTGCTCACTTACACTTAGTAGGCCTCCTCTGGGAGTTTCCTTTGGGCCTCCTTTCCTTTCAGCTCACTTTGGGCTGTTCTGAAGAGGTCTGGGCCCATAACCTGTTGCAGAGTAATAAATGATTCACAATCAGTAAGGGCAAATGCAGCTGAAGGTTTAAAAGAGAACTTTACTTAAGCTTTCTCAGTCACAAATACTTAGTTACACCTAGCTAGTAAGAAGACAAAATGGAGACTCAGACAATGAGAGAGAAGGGAAGAAGGAGTGGTTACACAAAGGAATCAACAGTAAAACCCCATCTCCCTTCCATGTACACATAAACATAGCAGCGCCATCTGGTGGCTCTATAGTCAATTACTGTTCTTAATACAGCAGGCACTTAACTTTAACTTATGGATGTTGCATATGCCAACAAAAGAGAGAGTGAGAAAAGCTTAGCGTAAACTTGGATGCCTTTCAGTCTGTCTGGCTTGGTCTTTAAAGCCTGAGAGCTTGTCGTCTGTATTCCAGTGTATTTTCTGGTCCTAGAACGCATATAAAATATATCCCCATATACCTTAATATCAGCACAGTTGGGTTCAGGATATTCCCTTTGACTCTTGTAAAAGGTTCTCTCTGACTTTGCTTTGTTGCAACTCTGTTGGTGAGACAGTGGTTGCAAGATGAAATTACTTTTAAAGGGACATAGTGATTTGCCTTAAATGTTGGGGAACAACATTTGTACTTATAGGGCCTGATCAAATGTCCACACATGTAGCCAGAAGGGAAGCCCACTGCTTCCTGATCACATAGCCACCAGCTTCCCCTGCCACAACCCTCCCTCTTCTGTGGGGTGGCAGCAGGGTCAGGAGACAGCAGGTATCCCAGTAGCACCATGCACACACACACGGAGGGTTTGGTCCACGTGTGCATACATTGGATCAGGGCCATAGTTTGAACAAATCAATTTGTCCCCCACAGTTGCTTCATAGCCACTATTTTGTAGAACCTACAAAAAGAAACCCTTTTATGTTCCTGCGCATTCTCTAAGCCAATGGAACAGCAGACTTCATCCTTAGCATTTGGAAAATGTTGCTGGTGCCATCAGATATTAGTTGGCATGCACAGGGAGAAACTGAACATCTTGGCTTAGCTTCTTTAGGAACAGAGGGGAGAAAAATCAATGCTTTCCAAATGGAAAAGGACAAAAATTGGTAGGGAAATTAATATCCCCTGAAAAGCTTGAAAATGTGATTTAAGCAACACAGAGTTAAATATTAATAATACTTGTGTCTCTTTGCAAATCACTTCACTCACAAACCAATTTATATACTACAGAGACTGCTCCCAATTTTTTTAGATATTGCATCTTTCACAAATTCAGTTTCAATCTGTATAGATGCAGTTTTATTAGATCACAAAATGTAACACTTTCTGCTCTATAATTTATCGCTGAGTTTATTCTCGTATACCTGAAAAGTCTATTGGTAATTTCAGACGTGCTGGGCCTCCAGGCCCAACACACTGAAATCCCGGTCAGTGATGAAGCCGTCCATCCTTTAGGCATGCCAACTTCACACGGAGGAATCTCGGAGGGGGCAGGGCCATGCGGCGCGTCATGCGGCCGCAGAATCTTGCCCCCCGCGCTCCCACATCTTCCTGCCCTCAGAGAGATGGGCGGGTGCAGCGATGCCCGATTCTGTACCACGGTCCAGGCCACACTCAGGAATGGGGCAAGGTAACACGTTACTTTTGCCCCTTTCCTGATCGTGGTTCAGCTAACCATGGGTGAAAACAGACATGACGCTAACCACCCTTGGTGGTTATTTATGCATGTTGCAGGGCTGTATTGGTGCCCTATGCAGCCCTGCAACATGCATAAATAACCACCAAGGCTGGTTAAAGGGTGGTTAGCGTCATGTCTGTTTTCACCCCATGGTTCTGGGGTTGAGGCCTGTTTCACCCCAGAACTGTGGTTAGCTTTGCACTCTGCCAGGAATTCTCCGTGGTGAACATCTGACAGGGCTACATGCCACCCATCACAGCCGCCACACTGGATCCACTGTGATCCAGTGTGGTTGACTGTCATGGCATCACATCTGAAATTACCCTCTGACAGAGTTTTACAAAAGATGGGCTAAGAGGAAACAAGCATATGGTACATGAAAAGGGAATACTTTATTCTTTGACAAATCTGTGTGAGAATCATACTCTTTACACTGGAGGGCCTCTGTCTTTATGGATTGCGTTACTATGAATTAGTGCGGGGCACCACCATTAATCAAATCTGCTTTTATGTTTCCTGATAACTCCCAAATTATAGTAAGAGCAGAGAAAATGAATGTAACAGTCTCCTCATTGACAACTCTGAGGAGGGTGGGGGAGAGGCAGGAATCTGCAAGTCATTTTTATGCAGGGCAATTGGAGTTAAAAATAAAAGCCAGCAATAAAATGGCATCTGCCGTTAACTCATTATTTCTTAATGATAAGTTGTCAGTCCAACTGATGGCCAATTAAAATTACACATACAAACAATTGATAATTTATAGTCAAGGTTTCCCTCCAGATTAACATGCCTTTTGCAGGAAAGCACTTAATAAGCATATTCAATATAAAATAAACAGGAAAAATATTCAAATTGTGATTTATTTATTTTTCTATTTCCCTACTTCAACGGCACTTATCACCCTGGTTGCTGAGAACTTCATAGCATTGGCTGTTTTCAGATAAACACTCTAATGCCGGCATTATTTATAAAACCGTCATTATAGTCATGTAGTTTTAATCAGGAGTAAGTGCTCAGATGATCACGGACATGACGATATAAATCATTAAACTGGTATGGCCGTCTGAATGCTTATGCTGGTATAGGGGTCTCAAGGAGGATTCCGTCAATTCCATGGTTCACTATAGCTGAATTTCAGTTCCCCTGCTGCCGCTCCCATTATGGAGATGGGCAGCGCTCTGCCTCTCCCGTTGCAGAGGGAGATCCGAGGGGTCAGGCAAGGTGCATGCGATTATCATCCTGTTTACCTGCTTCTGGCTCGTGGCTCTTTATAAGCAGCTTGTGGGCGCTTCTGCCTGAAACGCGGCAGCTGGTGCAGATCTCCAGTCCCAAGTCCTTTTTGGGAGGGGGAGAGTGCCAATCCTGGTTTGCAAGCCCAGCCAGGAGAGGAGACCCTCAGGCAGCACGGGCACTGCTCAATCAACTCCTGAGACTCCATGAGTGGGGGACAGAGAGCACATCTTGCAGGGCTCCTGCCTTGCCGAGGCTCAGAGAATGGGGAGGAGGCAGAGCCTGTGCAGTAAGATGGCTGCCCAGATGCAACCCACTCACTTTAAAAAACAGAAAGGAATGAGAAAAAAAAAATCTTTAATAAATCTAAAATAAAAGGAAAAGAAATTAGGGAGCAGAGTCTCTGCGTCTCAAGTCTGCTTCCTGCCTGGGTGCCTCTCCTGGCTGCTGTGTCGGCAGCTTTGAACCCCTTTCCTCACAACCTACTTGCTGCTTATGTCACTTACTGTCATGGGTCCCTGGAGCAGATGTGCAGAGGGGACATAAACTCTAACTGCAAATCTCTATGATCTAGTGGCTTAATATTGGTTTAGGTATTCGCACAATTGTTATGCCGACATTATTTGAAACCGATATAGATAAGACCTTTAAATCCAGGTTGAACTATACCAGTATTTAACTAGGATTCAACCTGGAAGTAGAACTATATACCAGTATGGCTGTTCAAAAGATCACCTTCAATCCGGATTTATAGGGAATTCCCTCGAAAAAAACCCTTTTAGGGTTAGGAGAAAAATTAAGGTGCAGACAGTTTCAGGCAAGCAGCTAAAAAAACGGAAATAGAAAGTTAAGGCACACATCTTAACTTACATGCAATATGTAAACAATGAACATATTGTACACTGACAGATATTGTACTTGCTTACAAGTTAGGCCCAAGCCACACACACTTTGCCCTACTATTTCACGCAAAATCCTCCTCTTCTACAGAATATGGAAACCCCAAAACTGGGGACAGAAGAGGGTGACCTGTGCCTTAATTTCCATGCAGTAGGTTAGATATTGCACACTGTCAGTTATTGTTATTGTTTACCCATTAGTTATCATGTTACAGTACTTTCCTTTTGAAATTTTCATTTGGAGAAGACTAGATGCTCTGCCTTGTATTTTTGGAGTAATTTCAGTTGGTGGAGTAAGTGGAAATTTGCGCAAGTGTCACTGTCATTCATTAGTGCTTTACTTGTAAGCAATGGCCACAAGTGACACTAGTACTGGAGGAAGATGGTCATTGCAGTAAATGGGGGTGACATAGTTGGGGATGTAAATGGAGGTGACATAAATGGTTGGATAGGGTGAGAGGTAGGCTGGATGTGGTATGGTGACAATTTAGCTAGTACAGAGAGAGGAGTGGGTAGGAGAAGGACAATGGGCTACATGGAATGATACCGGTGAAGACCAATGGAAAGGCAGTCCAGTACCAGTGTCAGCTCATGTACTATTACACCTCCACCTCCACGCCCAACATCAACCCATTGCCTATAATACACTCCGTGCCTATTGCCTAGGTAATAACCATGGGGGAGTTCACAGTTAGAGTACTATTTTATGGCTGTTCAGATGATCACCTTAAATCTGGATTTATCGGGAATAATACCGGTATTATGTTTGTCTCAAAGTAGCCATTGATGGGTTTTAGCCCCACAACTGCTTATGAGGACTGTCTCTCTTTTTTAAGGATGGGGAAGTTACGCATATAAGTGATCTGACCAAGGTCATATAAAAGTCTGGTTGAGCTCAAGGTTGAATGCAGATCTTGTGATCCCCTGTCTAGCGCCCTATCCACAGGCAGTTTTTTTATGCAAACAGTTTGCACACTGTAAACCATGTGAATAATCCTTACACGTATCAGAGGCAATCTTATGTCAAGTCAACAAGACACAGATCTTGTCAGCACTTTGTATGCTTTGCATATCTGAAGATTTACAACATGAATGTTTATCTCATTAGAACAGTGAGCATGGGGGGGTTCTG
The DNA here is from genome assembly GCA_003113815.1 of Sphenodon punctatus. NCBI lineage: Eukaryota > Metazoa > Chordata > Lepidosauria > Sphenodontia > Sphenodontidae > Sphenodon > Sphenodon punctatus. The sequence goes on along the minus strand of QEPC01011796.1, from coordinate 3,580,424 downwards.
AGCATGCGCACCAGAAGCTGTGGGGAAGCCAAGTTCTCTTCCCACATCCCGACAAAGCTGCAAAATACCCAAGTAACAGAGGCACAACGCAGCAGAAGTAAAAATTAAATGACCGGAGGGGCGAATTGGATGAGAAAAAAAGCAAAGCACAGCGCAATTGAGCGATATTGTCAGCCCAAAATGAGGGCAGACCTGCGGGCAGCAGCGGCATCAGAAGTCCCCAAAATGGCAGACACAATCAGCCAGATGTACGTGGGGGATGAGATGAGCCCAGGCAGCAAAATTAAAGCCTTGATGGCGGCGCTCAGAAAAGACCTGGCAGTGGCAGTGCAAGCTAGGGAAAAGCTGGCAGAGGAAATGAACAAGCTACAAAAGTTAACAGAATTAAAAAACAAAAAAGTGGACGGTCTTTCCAAAAGAATGGACACCACAGAAAACCGAATTACTAACATCGAGGAATATTCGCTGGAGAATGAAGACCAAATAAAAAGGATGAAAGAGACCATAGATTACCTCCTAGGAAAAACTGAGGATCTAGAAAATAGATCCCAGAGGTCCAATCTAAGATTTACAGGGCTGAAGGAAGGGCTGGGGAAAAAGGGGGCCCAGAGAACTGTTTGGAGAGGTGTTGGAGGCTCTCTTTCCAGAAGCACCAGATCTGCATACAGATAAACTTGAAAGGGCTCACAGAACAGCCAGATTGAGACCCAAGGAAGGAGAAAATCCCCACACCATCAGAGTCAAATTCCTGGACTTTCAAGACAAGGAAAAAATATTAAGATTGGCCAGAAATAAGCAAAAGCTGGAATACCAGAACAGCGTGGTGAGAATATTCACTGATTATTCAGCCTCCACGGTTGCTAAAAGAAGAAGATGGGGGAGGTTCTTCCCAGTGCTTCAGGACAGGAGACTGCAGCCACAACTGCAATTCCCTGCCAGGATGTTCACAATGTGGAGAGGTAAAGAAAAGTTTTTTCAGGAGCCCGCAGATCTTGAGATTTTCCTTAAAAGTGGCAGCCCTAGTCACACAGAGGACAATTGACAAGGGATACTTTGGATTGTGGTATGAAGGACAGTACGCTTGTTTCTCTATCCCATTATTTTCTAGTGTATAATTCATAGAAATTATAATCAAAGCAAAACTATGGGGGGGAGGGGAAAGAGGTAAATCTAACAGGAAATGAGGATTACAGAGGTACCCCCTTTCGATGGGCCTTAAGTACAACACAAAACAACGGGATACTGGAAAGACAGGGAGGGGAAGGATCCAAAGAGGGTGAAGTTAAATAGGGGAAAACCAGTTAAATAGGGGGAAACCAGCTTGAATTTATGGGCCCCTCAACTAAAACCTAAGGAAACTAATAGAGGGATGAAAATAGAGGTAACCAGCTAAAAGAGGGCCTCAGATCTTTGAGCTACAATAAGCGGTGTTTGATTTTACATGATTACTAGGTGCCCAGTAAAGATTCTAGCACATAGCCTTTGGGCACTGATGCCACAAAGAGGATGAGGGGGAGGGGAGGGAGGGCTTGTTGAAACTCCACAGTTCAGGACCACACCGAAACCACACAGAGAGAAAATTCAAAATAAAGGGAGGCAGTTGGTTCTGGTATAAGTCAGCTAGTAAGTGCACCAGCAGAAACAAAATATGGGTGTTTGGGTTTTATTAGTTTGTGTTCAGTTTAGGGTCACTCCAAGGCAAGAATTCAAGAGAGTCAAACTATCACTGAGATAGCAGCAAAAGCTCACTTAATGTGCAGGATAAAGTTTAAAAGTAATGGTGAAAAGAGGGTGCTAAGTCTCCACAGACAACAGCAGCAGCCCCCAAATAGAAGGCAGTTGCAAAACAGAGGTCCTAATAGGCAAGTCAACCATAGTCCAGGTGACAGATCCCTTACAATGACAAGATAACTGAAAAAATAAGACACTTACTTTAAATGTAAGGGGCTTAAAGACACTAACCAAATGCAAAAAAGTAAAAGACCTATTATGGGAGACTAAGTGTGACATCTTTTTGCTGCAAGAAACTCACTTATTAGAGAGAGACCTGTTTCGTTTTAAAAATAAAAAAAATAGGGGATTTGCCTCCTGTTCTCCAACTACAAAGGCCGGTGTCCTGAATAGGCATAATGGCAACAAAAACATTTAGCCCACAGCAGACAATTAGAGACAGGGAGGGAAGATTTCTAATGATCAATGGGAAATTGAACTGATCAGACATTTCCTTAGTCAATCTGTATGCCCCCAATGAGGGTACTCGTCAATTTTTCCAAAAATGTATACCCAAAATTATAGATCACGGAAAGGAAAGGTTAATAATACAGGGTAATATGAATACCCCACTCTCATGGAAAGATCATTCGAACTCCAAGCCCGTAAGATAAAAGAGCTGTTGACTGATAATGAGCTAATCGATATTGGAGACATTTAAACCCACAAAATAGAGAGTACACCTTTTGTTCAATCCCACATAGAATATTCTCCAAGACTGATGCCATAATAGTTCCACAAAAGGAACTGGGATGCTGTAGGAAAGTTTACATCATATCTCAAACCCTTTCAGATCATCATGGGATAATGGCAGAGTTCAGTTGGGGGAAGCAAGGTGCTCCCATGGGAGCCCCTCAATGGCAAATAGACAGATTGTTATGCAAAAACAAATTCTTTCAAAAACAGTTAACACAAAATATGAAAGATTATTTCGAACTGAATGTTGGTACAGTCAATTTGCCTATTACTCTATGGGAAGCAGCCAAAGTAGTCATTAGGGGAAACATAATCGCTTTGAAGGCAGCAATCATTAAAAAGAAAAGGGGAAGTACTGAAGGGTCTCTATGAACAATTGAGAATTGCGGAAGCCAAATTAAAACAGAATCCTTCCCAGAAATCTACAAAGAGCTATTAAAATTGAGGGAAAGTATTAACACTGAGGAAATAAACAAAACCACCCAAAAACTAAAAATAATTAGTTGCAAATATTTCGACCAAAACAATAAATCAGGCAGGGCCTTAGCCAGGCTCACAAAAAATGCAATACGAAAACATCACATAACAGAAATCAAAACCTTGGAAGGATCTAGAATTAGAGAAATGGATAAAATACAAGAAGAATTCTATAATTTTTATGAGAAATTCTACACCACCACAAACCCACAAGCAGATTAAATCGACAGTTTTCTGCAAAAATATAAATCTCTGAAACTTAACGCTGTCCAAAACAGCTTCTTAAATGCCCTGGTCGACATAGAAGAAGTAATGGAAGTTGTCAGATCCATGCCTGAAAACACAGCAGGAGGCCCGGATGGATTGCCAATGGAAGTTTATCAATGTTTTGCGGGGGGACTGGCTCTCCTGCTGACCAAGGTCTTTAATCAAATACTAAGAAAAGGTCGTATGCCCCCATCGTTCTACGAGAACAAGATAACCATCATCCCCAAACAGGGCCGCCCATAGATGAATGTAAAAACTATAGGTCTATCTCCCTGTTATATTGTGACCATAAATATTCACCAAACGTTTGGCAAACCGCCTGGCAACAATCATAGGGGAAATAGTACATTCAGATCAAGTGAAATTTATCCCTGGGCGTCTGGGCACAGACAATATTTGCAAAGTAGTTAACATAATGCACCATCTTAGCAGAACAGGCCTTCCAGCAGTGGTGGTCTCAGTGGATGTGGACAAGGCCTTTGACAGGGTGGAGCCGCTGTATTTGTACCGTATCATGGCAGCCATGGGCTTTAGAGGCAATTATTTAAAATAGGTACAGGCGATATATAAGGCCCCACAGTCAAGGGTGCTCATTAACGACAGTATCTCGGCACCAATAAAATTTACCTGAGGGACCAGGCAGGGCTGCCCCCCGTCACCACTGCTCTTTGATCTGGTCCTTGAGGTACTGGCCTGTGCAATCAGACAAGAGGACAAAATTAAAGTAATAACTATGGGCAGTGAACAACATAAAATAGCCCTCTGCTGATGACATGATGGTTTTTTAAAGGGATCCTATGACCTCAGCTCCTGTTTCGATTTATTTAATTGATGACTTCAGTCGAATATCTGGATATAAGATTAACCATGAAAAGTCTCACGCCTTGATATGTGGTACAAACGATGCACAAATCCAAGCTATCAGCAATATGGTCCCCTTTACTGAACAAAAAGAGAAAATTAAATACTTGGGAGCTTACCCAACCAAAAACCTTAAAAATCTTTAAAAAGAGAATTTCCCTGGTCTATTACAAAAAATAAGAACAGAAGCAGAAAAGTGGAAGGACCTAGCCTGTAGCTGCCTGGGGAAAATCAACTTATTCAAAATGATAGCCCTAAGTTGTTGTATCCAATCATGGCATTGCTAGTGGACCTACCTGAAACATTTGTTGTTCAAGTGGAGACATTCCTCTCAGATGTGGTCTGGAGCCACAAAAAATCTATAATAAAACGAGAGACCCTGATGAGAGCCAAAGAAGTGGGGGTGGAGGGATTAAACCTCCTGGATCTTAGACTGTACCAAAAGGCAGCAGCGCTCAGCACTCTTAAATCTTAGTATCACAGCTTAACACAACATAAATGGGTCCAACAGGAAGCAGTTAGTCTGCACGTGAACAGTTTTAAAAATGGTTTACTAGACACGAGCCAAATAAAGGGATCAGCATGGAGGGAACACCCCTTTGTGTGGGAAGCATGGTGTAATTGGAAAACAATGATAAAGAAAATTAAAGGCTCGATCACAATCTCTGCATATTCACCTATAGTCCTTAAAATTCTTGTAGAACAGAACACAGCGACACAACTCCGAACACAACTCCACCAGGAACAGCTCATTAGAGCTGAACAGTTGTTCATAGAAGGCATCTTTATACAGTGAGAGAATTTGGAATCCCTGGTGCAAAACAAAATAGACATCTACCAATATTTACAAATGATGAGTGCTTTTACGAGCAAAGGGAAAATTAAAGATTTCAGTAGAAGTTCACACAACATAGAAAAAAATCCTATTTGAAACAGCCAGTAATAGGGGCCGTCTAGGTAGAATTTATAGAGCATTAAGATCCCTATGGTATAAAAAAGAACTGAACTACATAGAAAGATGGGAGAACGACCTCAATAGAAAATTCAATTAACCACAAATAGAAAAGATTATTCTTCATTTTAATACATGCGCAGCCTTGTTAGAGGCCAGAGAATCTCAGGTGAAACTCACCCTGAGATATTATTTAACGCCAGCTCAATTCAAACATGTAGATAGGGTGGGGCAAGGAGCCTGCTGGCATGGTTGTGGGGAAGAGGGAACATACCTTCATTGCTGGTGGTCTTGCTATAAAATTCAAAGGTTCTGGCGGTTAGTATGGGGATACATGGAGGGGGTTACCGGTTTTTCAGTACCATTTCGACTGGAGGTGGCCCTGCTGGGGTTATTTTCAGAACAATCAATAATGAAAAAGCACAGAGACCCTTGTGCAATTCTCACTTTGGCCGCAATAAATGTCATTGCCAGAAACTGGAAATCAGAGGTGGGCCTCACAGAAGGGGAATGGCTAAACCATACGTGGTTTATATTTTAAATGGAGAGACTACTGACAAATCTGCAAGATGATAATGAAGAGCTTCAGAGCCACTGGCTCCCATGTTTGCGGGTTATTCAAGACAAACCACTAATGCCAGACAAAAGAGCCTATTTGTTTGACTTTTATATATGAGGCTAAGGAAAGTTGAGTGATACCCATGAAAAGGAAATGAAAGAAAAAGCGAGTTGACCATTTTGTTGTTGTTATTTCCCAGTTAGGGGTTGGACTGGGAGGAGTTACACCCAGATGTTAGACTGGGGTTTGAAACTGTATTTCATTACATCAGTGTACCACGGAAAAAAAACCAAAACAATAAAATAATATATTAAAAAAAGAACAGTGAGCATGTATCCTAAAACATGATACAGGCAACGCACCCTGCAACATAATTGAGCTAGTGGACGCTCCAGTTGTCTCCATGTTTCAGAAGTGCTCAAACCTTGCCCCTACCAGAGTTACATTGCAAGTTTGTTCTGTTCTTGATGGGATGTCTCTATTAACATTATACAGAAAATATTGTTCCTGCCTTTGTATGTTAGAATCAAGAGATGGCCAAGTTGGCTCCTCGTTTCATCAGTTGGGCAGTATGATTACACAAAAAACAAATCTCACTGCTACAAGAAACATAGGAAATAAAGTTGATATAAAAGTGGGTTGATTCACTTAGTTGACTACAAGTAGTTTTTATGAATTTCACTTCTCTATTGAATATGTGTGTGGCATTTTAGTTTTGCATGGGTTGCCTTTATCTTGCTGACAACACTTTGTGTGCCCATGACCCTATTAAAGAATGGGATGGGGAACTTTTTTCTCTCTCGCAGGCCTCTTTGAAAATAAGTACAAGCTCAGTGGGGCCAGATAAGGGTTTGGGTTGGGAGCAGTTTAAGGTGTGTGCTCAGGATGGGGAGGGTCCAGATCATGGAATTATGCCATGGATCTAGCCTCTGTTTTTGAGTGCATGCTCTCATCTCTCCTCCCTTCCTCTGAGTTTACCCTTTCAGTGCTTATGGGAAGGGACTCGATCCATGCGCCAGATCCAAGAACTGGAAAGAGGCAAAATAAAAAATAGCCATTGTTCATATTTTGTCCATGAGCTACAGGTTCCCGTCCCCTGTTATAGAGTATAGTGGACCCAAGCCAGTGGGAATACTTTTGTTTCCTTCCAGAGTGAAGAATTAATGTCTGCTATTTTCCCCACATCCTTTGTGTAATCTATGTAATGGATTCTGTTTGACTTTTTGGTTGAGAGAATTTTTGGTCAGGTTCATTCTTTCAGACTCCAAGCAGGGCCGGCCCAAGGGTTTCAGGGGCCATGTGCCAAGCCTTGCTGCGGGCTCCCAAAGGCCGGCCGGCACTCGCTAGAATTGGGGGGGGGGGATTTTCAGGGGATGAGGGGCGGCTGGTTACTTACCTGCAACTTGACTGTGTCAGCTCAGCTCCACAGCGTATAACTGGCCAGGGATTCCCAGGAAGTTTACGCCCCTCCTTCCATGAGGACTGACTCGGAGACGCCCGGTGGGGAAAAAAACAAAAACCGGCGGCATCTGTCAGTCTCTAGCCCGCGGCGGCGTGGGGCCCCTCCCTCCATGGGGCCATGTGCCTGGGCACTGGTGGCACATGCCTCGGGCCGGCCCTGCCTCCAAGCTTGTTCAGGTCTGCTTCAGCTAGCATTGTTTTCCCTTTCGAGGACTGCCTAATCACCAGCACATTCTTTTATTTCTTTAGCTGTGCCTCCTAAATTGAAGGAGATGAGAAACCAGGAAGCTACTGTGGGTCAGACGGTAGTGCTCAGATGTGAAGCCAGTACCGAATACCCATCTCTCAAATTCAAATGGTTTAAGAATGGAAAAGAAATAACCAAAAAAAACAGACCGGAAAATATCAAGATCCCAAAAAAACAAAAGTAAGTACAATGATGTATCTTAAAAGCAGGACTAAGGGAGAGGGTGGTGGAATGATTCACCAGGGCTCAGGCAATGAGCGTGTTAATTAGCTCGACATGAGCAGCTGAGTGTTGTGAAATGTGTAAAAAGAGCTAATTAATGGAAATAGGTTATCACTTTATTTTAACTGGATCTTATGTAATGTTCCCACTGTCTGTGTTGAGGTAAAACAAAATAGACAATCTCTTTAAGGAGCAGTCCATTTAAAAATTGGATGGCTCTAACAATCACAAGAGTGGCAAGTCTTTATTTTCTCACCAAATCTTGGATACAAGCTATTTTTAACCACTGGTGAACCCTGGGCTACCTCCCATTCATTATGTGAAGATCCAAACTGTTTGAAGCCATCAAAGGGATCTAACTCCAGTAATATCCTTAAGTTTTGTGGTGCCTCAGTCCCCAGTCTCCTGGCTTGAGGTAAATGCTTCTTAATGGGTGACTTTTACAAAGTGCTGAGGGGGAAGAAGCTGGAGTGGTGCTCCCGGGGGTACATTCAGGGTTGTTCCCTGCTCCCCTCTGCAGGATTCCTGAAGCACCACCTACCAAGGTCGGGGGCAAGGATGGGCATCCAGGACATAGGCAGGCATGGGATTAGAGGCTCGAGATTAGGCCAGGACCAGGAATCAGGATCAGGGCCAGAGGGTAGGGATCGAGGAGGGGAGCAAGGCCAGTGGGGTGGAGGGGGATCAAGGAGTCAAGGAAGCGTGTGGGAAGGAGAGCACAGCAATGGATGGGAAACAAAACCAAGGAGGCAAGACTCGGGGAAACCAAGGATGCTATAACAAGGCAGAGAGGGACCAGTAGGTTGACCAGATATGAACATTTTAGAGGAGACTTATGAAAAATAGAGATTGCAGGGCTGCTTTGGCTCCAATGCAGCCCTGCAACCTGTATTTCTCATGTGCCCTCTAAAATCTGCATATCTGGCTACCCTAGGGACCAGCGTTCAAGAAGCAAAGCTAGAGGGAGGCTGGAGGAGCAGGAAGCAAGGCCAGAGCAGGGAATGCAAATGTGTTGTTCTGCCCAGCTTCCTGGTGCTACCAGTAAGCCTTATATGCTGGCTGATGGACAACCAGAAATCTGGGAGGCGTGGCAAGGGTTGGGCCAGACAGGAAGTGAGGTGTGGCTAGGGTAAACCAAGGAGGCCTCTTGGCGCAATAGCTGGGCCTGTGGCAGGCTGAAGCAGTGGTGCAAGAGGGCCAGCCACTGCTCCTGGAACTCTGGGAGGATGAGGGTTCGAGGCTGTTGCCCAACATTACCACAGGGCTGCCTCAGCTTCACTGCACAGTGCCCTTATTCTGCTACATGATAGCCCTGAGGTGATCCACCCTACATATGTTTGTGGTGCTGCTTCTGCAGATCACTTCATTGCGACGAAACACTAGATCCATTCAGACATCACAAAAACCACAGCCACACAGTAACCTCGTGGTGCTGCTGCGGGGTTTGGCAGTAGGTCATGGTGATGTGCAAAAGCCCCCTCGGAGGCCATGTTTTCAAGGGATTGATTGATAAACTTTAATGTTTAGCTATTGCCATAACATAACACAGATAAATAACATAAAAAGTAAACATCCAACATATATCACAAAATATACCAAAAAGGAGGAGATTTAGATAAACATAAATCAGAACAAGAATCTCCCCTATAGGGGCTGTTTGGCCCGCAAAACATTATATAGAAAAAAAAGCCACCCTCACTGATAACACTTCATCTTGACCTGCAAGATAAGTTTGCCATGAAACAGAATTACCTGTCAAGTGACAACTGCTTCTATAATGGTTTATTGTAGATTTGATTATGTGAGCATCTTTTACCACATGGGCCATTTTATTTATTTTATTTATTTATGCTGATACTTATAAGCCGCAGCCTCCTGCACAAGGCAGGAGCCGCTGGTTGGGGGGGGGATGGGTGTGTGCCGACGGCAGGTGTACTTCGTGTGCCGACGGCAGGTGAAGGCGGGTGTGCTCCATTTCCCACCGGTGCACATCCATCTCCACCCACGGAGCTTCCTCCGTTTTGTCAGATGGCTCTGTGGGTGGGTGATGGGTGGAAGGGGTGTATGCATACCCACCTCCACCCGTGGTGTTTCCATGGGCACACACCCATTCCCCCCACCACTACCACCACCACTGTGCTGTGTGCACAGACGCCCCCACTGCACACCAGCCCGCACACCCAGCAGTGGTGGGTGGGGGTCGCCCGTGCAAAAATGGTCACGGTTACCACTTGGTAATTCTATAGCAGTCATCCCTAGAATATTAGGAGAGCTCTACTCTGGATCAAGTCTTCGGGGGAATGCCTTTGCATGGATATGCTGATTTATTACTTGAAAACATGATGTCTAGGAATACCTTATGTAAAAACAGTCTTGGAAAGACATGTAGTTTATTCGCTCATTGGAAGCAAGGGGATTCCATTGCCACAGGAATATTAAGGCTTATAAGGACCATTGGTATGATGCCAAAAATGACAAAAGTATTTTTAAAAGATATTTTTGGTGCAGTCCTCCAGTTCTTGCTCACGTGAAAATTGGATAGGTCTCAGTAGGTTGAATGCGACTACTGGATCAGAGATCAAGGCACATGGGTCTGCAGTGCAAACTGACTTGATTTTGGGGTATGCGTAGAGGGAATAAAAAGAAAGCTTTTGTGGCTTTCCCATGTAGGCCTTTTTATCTGGAACACTTAGTGCACTTATTTTCATGGCTGAAATACTCAACCCAAATAGTAGCCAGAATCAAGGAGACACTTAACCTTTTTGTGTTAAACAAAGCATTTCTGTTCCTACAATTAAATGCAACAGTATGAAAAGATAAATTCTCTTCCCTGCATTGTCCTCATCTATCACAGTGGCAAAGCCAGTGATGGATGGAGCAGGAAAGGAGTCAGCTAGAATAAACCGCAATCGGAGTCTGACTGATGGTGACATAAAGAATTTTTCAGCACTTATGCCATGGATGTGCAGGAAGTGAAGAAAGGGTTTCTTACTGCTTCTGCATTCTCTCCAAAGGCCAAATCAGAGGAACTGTTCTATGACCTAAACAGCCCAGTGAATGTAGATTGCCACGAGCCATCTGCAGAGTCAAGAAAGACATTTCATACTGTTTCAGTTTGTTGGGAAAAGCCACTCTGATTTGGAAGTGGATCTCCATGGAAGTAGAATGATGCCCGAGAAATGCAGAACTGTCTCCTTTGTTGTTTTGACCAGTGCTGCTCACCTAGGTCTGCTCTTTCATACACCACAAAAACATGGCTTGAAAAACTGCATAAATCTCTATCTGGTTACCCCTCTAGGAAGTTCCCTGGTGTTTGTGTTACCCAAACTTCTCACAAGTGGTAACCTGGTGGCACTGCTAATCAATTCAAAAGTCACCCCAGGCCCTATATGGGGTGACTTTGAAAGTGATTACCACTTGTTACAATAAATCAGGCAACCAAACGCACACGGTGGAGAACCTACTTCTCATCCCAGCGTAACTACATGGTGCTTTCTGTGATCTTAGAGCAAGATCAGTGACCATCTTGGCTAGTAAACTCCTGGTAGGGAAATGTGGGAACCATTAGCTGATGAGATTATCAGGAAGGGCATGTGGCCAAGGTTTCTTAAACAAGCAATAACTAAGCCTTTGGTTAGGGAGACATTGCTTTAGACAGGATTTACACCGTTACTTCTTGGTTTAGAAAAGAGTATTAAGGAGGATATAGCAAGATAGTTCTGCTCAGACTTGGAATCCTCAAATTTCCTTGAGCCCAGTAATCTAATGACTGTGGACAGTAATCAAGTGCTTTTGCCTATTATTTTAGCTCCACATCTGCCTTCAGTACTTTTTCCCACAGGTGACATGCCTCTGACACCTACAGGGTAACGCTGGTTCTGCTCTTGAGTTGCACTCTCTCGTTATGAAGTACTAGGAGGAAAAGATTACCTTGTTGCAGTCTGTGCATGGTGTTCTCTGAGAGAGTCTTCAAATTGTAGAAGTTAATCGGGCCTGTTGCTTCTCCATGCATATCACCAGCAAGATTTGGCATTCCACTGCCAAAATTCTAATACTCTCTCATCTTGATATACAACCTCCTTACTGGTCTTCCCTGCTCTCACCTTGACCCTCTCACTTCTGTTCAACACTCCACTACCAAGATCATCCACCTCGCCCACCGCTTGATCATGTTTATCACCCCTCATCTTCTCCCTCTTCTGGCTCCTTTTTCCCGTTCACATCCAGCACAAACGTCTTCTCACCTTCAAGGCTCTTGATGTCCTTGCTTTTCCCTGTATCTTTCTTCCTTCATTTCCTACTATGTCTCCACCCAAAAACTTCACTACACCAATACCCTCACTTGCACCAGAGACTCCTGCTCCCTTCTTCTCTTAGACTACCCCTGTGCCTAGAACTCCCTCTCTAAGCGTGTTCTGCTCCCCCCTTCCTGATCTTCAGATCCCTCCTAAAAACTTACCTACCGTTAGTCACAGCTGTTTAGCACCAGGCTTCCCAGGGGTCTTTTTTTTATTCCTCTTTTTCTAAATGTAGATGCTGTAGTATGTACAATGTCTAGCAGTGGCGGCCCTCGCCTGAGGGCACTTGGGGCAGTGCCCTGCCCCCACTCTCCCTCGTCCCCCTGGTGTCACTGACAGAGCACTCACTGACTGTCACTGAGCACTCTGTCTCTGCCGGCGGCTGAAATTCACATTGGAGCGCCCCACTGCTGACTGCTGCAGCTTGGCTTGCAGTCGAAGTAGCGCGGCACTCCAATGTTAATTTCAGCCGCCTGGCAGACACAGAGCGCTCAGTCAGTGAGCGCTCTGTCTGGAGTCCCAGAAGGGACAAACTTGGACTGAACGCGTATCGGACTCTTGAGCGTTCAGTCCAAGCGCGCAACTGGGAAATCAAATTTTCCATGAGCAGTGGGCGTTCAGTGGAAGCACTCGGTCTCACCTGGGCGTTCAGTGGAAGCACTCGGCGGCAAGATGTGCTGTGGCGCGCATGCTTGAACTGACTCAGTTGAGCATGAGCACTTAGCACATCTTGCCGCCAAGCAGCTTCACGTTGAACTGCCTGGTGCCTGCCCGCCCTGCCCTGCCCTGTGCGACGGTGAGTAAACGTGGGGGTGGGACTCGGGGAGCAGAGGCTGAGGGCCTGGGATGGAAGGGGTGGGGAGGGTATGACAAAATGGCCTCTCTACTCATGCTTGGGAGGGGTGAAGGAAAGCAGCAGCAATGCATCAATGAATGTATTGCTGCTTTCCTTCTCCTCTCCCAGCATGAGTAGAGAGGCCATTTTGTAAATTTGTGGTTCCACTGGTCGTGGCTACTCTTTTTTCTTTTTTAAATGGTCCCTTTGCTGTTTCACTGCTGCTTCCTGCTGCTGCTGGAAAGTAGTTTGTGTGAACAGGCATTTGGCTGCCGGGGATAAGGTGTGGCTGCTGGGGATGATGCTGGTTAGACTCGGGGCCTGCTTTGGTGGGAATGCATCCCCGAAAGGGGCCAAAATGTTTTTTTAAAAGGGGGCCTGTGTGCTTGAACAGGCAGTTTGTTGGTGAAGCTACTAGGGATGCTGGTCTGATGTGTCTGATTTGGTGGCAATGCATCCTTGAAACTGGCCAATCTTTTTTTTTTTTTAAAAGGCCTGTGTGCTTGCACAGGTGTTTGGCTGCCGGGGATGCCTTTGGGGGCTTGTGGGAATGGTTTGTTTTGTTTATGTGTGGTTTTCTGGTTTTTATATGGGTTTTGTTCACTTGATGATGTGGAGTGTTAAATACTAATCCCCCCCCCCCCACCACACACGCAGCAGAGGGTGAGGGGGAATTTGTATTTAATGCCCTGTGATTCAATTGAGGTTTTGAAATCGTGAGATGTAACGGCTGTCTCTTATACACATCTAGATGTGTATAAGAGACAGGAATATAACCTGCCTAACTGAAATTGCTGGATTAAGTAATGTAATGTCCATCCAATGTTAACCCTGGGAACTCCTTGCTGCTGGCTGGGTTATGCCCTGGCTCTGCCTACCGTATCCCTGGCTCTGCCCCTAGGCTAAGCTCCACCACTAGGCTAGGCTCCGCCCCGAAGGCCCGCCGGCCTTACTACCCCAGTGCCCCTCCAACATCAAAACCCACCAGCCGCTCCTGATGTCTAGGTAAAACTTGGGCTTGGATACGTGAGAAGCTGAAGCAGCATACAAATGACAGAAATAGAGCAGGAGGGGGCCATCCTCACAGTCCATTGAGGGAGCTAGATCACCTTTTGTCATTCAGCTTTGCAACTTCATAGTCTTGGCTGCTACTGGATGTGTCCAGATTTGGAAAAAGGGGAGCAACCCAAAGAAGGGATTTGCATAGCCATCGATGTAGCTGAAATGGTTTTTGTGACCACATTGTACATGCACTTATGATAGGCACATAAAGGTAAGTAAAACAAACAGCTCGAGTGTGGAATTTTAATGATAACAAAGCATGTCAACTATTAAAGTAAAAGGGCACAATATTCAGTGAGTTAACTAACAGTAATATATATTTGAAAGGGCATATAGCATCTTAAAATGTAACTTGTGTTGCTACTTCAGCTGACACGCAGACATGTCATTAGTATTCAGAGTAGCATAACCTTCTTGGCTTCATCAGTCCAGACAGTTCCAGGGAGCACTGCCTACATATTAATAATATCTTGTTAAGTCTGAAAGTAGCGTCCGATAGTCAGAAGCTACCTCTATTAATTTCAGATTGTACTGCCCTGCTTTTGGGGGGGAAATTGCAATAGAAAATGAGTTCATATCTGAACTCTTCTCAAATTAGATGCATATTTGTAAAGAAAATGTAAACATCTCTGTTAAGCAGAATACATGGCCAGCTACTCAAATGTAAAGGCATACAATGGCATTGCAGCTGCCTTTAAAATGTCAGGGATGAGTATCACCAGCTGATACTGGAACCAATCTTTTAAAGGGCTGTATGGATTGGATGAGAGAGAAGATGAAAGTGCAGTCTGGGATTTACGGGCTGTGACAGTTCCAGATGCAAATTGTCAGCTAATGAAGCGTGTGCAAGTGTTGCAGATGCACAGTCTCTCCTCAGTCTGTTAGCATATTTAAAAGGTTCTAGTTTGTGATGCTGGTCAGTCCAGGTTTTGATAATCACAGGTTAATCTTAGTCTTGCATTTGGAATGTCTTTAGCAGACATAGTCTGTCTCCTAAACTGGCCCACTGAGACACATTCGGGGCTCTTTTATATCCACTAGCTGAGAGTCCCCTACTTCCCACACTCCCATCATAAGTTTTGAAATCAATTTCTGGAGCTCATACTGGTGCTTTATTTACACATGTGTTAATTGCAGTGATTATTTTACTCTTTTTATAATGCATATTAAGAAAGAAAATTCTTCTTGTTCTTGAGGTGGGGCGGGGCTGGTACAGTTGTATCCCCATCGTTCCCCTCCCCCCCATTAGGCTTTCTCCTAAGCTTTTGAGAAACTACTGGATTGACTCATGCAAATACTATGCTAACATAGGGTGAAAACAGACATAATGCTAACCACCCTTTAACCACCCTTGGTGGTTATTTATGCACGTTGCAGGGCTGTATTGGTACCCTATGCAGCCCTGAAACATGCATAAATGACCACCAAGGGTGGTTAAAAGGTGGTTAGCGTCATGTCTGTTTTCACCCATAGCCTCTGTATTGATGAACATATCATTACTGCTGTCCAGAAAGTTTGGCACCAGAAATGCTTTTTCATCTCTTTGCAAAATATTCTCTCTTCTAAGGCCAAAAAACTGTCATTCTCCTCCTCCTGCAAATTTAAAATCCATTTGGAGCTTTTAAAAAAAATCGTAATTCACATTGGACTCAGCTGTGCGAGGCTAGCCGAAATCCTGACACCCCTCAGTGAGCAGAATCTCCCTCATCAGTTGTTTTTGCTGCTTCACCTGTCTGATGGCATCAGAAACAAAAGCACACAAGAAGCGTGGCATGCAAGCACTCCAGCATTTTGTGCTGTCAGATTGGCTTCACTTTAATCCTTTCTCATAGATAGCAGTCCTGGATGACAAGCAAAAAATGCTAGCACGATAGCACAGGAATCGGGGTATTTGTACGAGCTGGGATTTGTAGTTTGGTGTGTGGATGTGATGTGCACATGCATATGAGAGCTGTGTTTCTTGGATGGTATTTCATTTATCACTGGTAATTAACTGTTGTCTGCTCTCACGGCTTTGAATTGTATCCTGATAAGTGCCTGTTGTGCAACTGATAACACTGATGCCATGAATATTCATTTCTATCCTCCATTCATGGAAGTCCTTCTATTGATTTTGCCCCTGAGAGAAATAAATTTTACAACTAATTCAACGTACCTTTGCATCCTAACACATTTATATCCTGAAATGAAACTTTTAGATCTAAATAGTTATTGTTATTATTATTATTATTATTCAATTTATTAACTTTAACCTTGAGAAGAGTATTAAGTCTGAAAAACAAACGGCTTCTCCTCCTCCTAAGTTTTGAATCTGATACATATTATAAGAGTTCACACACACAAATCCTTTAGCTCCTATGTTTTAAAGCTGCTTGCCTTCCTGTCTTCCCAGATCGAACACAAGCAAGGCTGGAAACATAAGAATTAATCAATCAATTAATTCATATTCATCCCGCCCTTCCCCAAAGGCACAGGGCGGCTTACAAAAAATTATAAAATACAGTAGAAAAACGTTTAAAATACATTTCCTCCCAAAACCCAACCCACTCCCACCCTCCAACAACCTTCCACTGAATTGAGTTGAGGTGCAGGGAATACCCTGTCCCAGTGTCCAGGTCCTTCCTGCACTACACTCCCCCCCCTATAGTCCTTTTGCCATTCAGCTTCTTCCAAATAGGGAAAGAGAGAGAAATATTAATTCCTGCTACAAGATCCTCAAACAGATGCAGTGTGACCCCGAGGGTGTCACGGGCGGTGCCCCTCCTGCCCTGAGGACCCCCTGCAGTCATGAACACTTGAAAAGGCAGATCTGCACTGCTTCTGACCAGCACCGTTGGGTGAAAACAGAGGGTGTTTTCAGACGTTACGAGATTACAGTCAACCACAGTCAATTCCCTGTGGTGGCTGTGATCACGGCACGTCTGTTGGGGGGAAACGGATGTTCCCGCCCCCCCCCCAGATGTTACCACGGCGGGGAATCACATTCACAATGCGAGCGGCCGAAGCGGCGGGGCCGGAGGCCACCGCGTGGCGCAGGCGATTCCCCGCCGGGGTGAACCCCGCCGTCACTTCTGGATGCCGGCCACGGCCCGGAATCCCCACAGGGATTCTGGCCCGTGGCCAAATTGGGCGAGCGCTGCGGCCACATTGGCCGCAGCGGCCGCCCGTCTCCCCAGAGGACGGGCGGCTGGGGCATGGAGGGGGCAGGGCTGTGCGGCTGCACGTTGCACCGCGCGGCCCCACCCCCTCCCCGATTCCCCGCCGGGATCCCCCAGTACGTCTGTTAGGGCGTGACGGGATCGTCCCGGCGGGGGATGAATACATTGATTTCATGACGGGGCCACCTGGCCCCGTCACGTCTGAAAACACCCAGACATGACAGTAACCACCCTTTAACCACCCTTGGTGGTTATTTATGCATGTTGCAGGGTTGTACTGGTGCCCTATGCAGCCCTGAAACATGCATAAATGACCACCAAGGGTGGTTAAAGGGTGGTTAGCGTCATGTTTGTTTTCACCCATTGTTGCAGCTTTGCACCGCACTTCCAGCTGTGTGGGGGATGCTCTGGCCAGTGCACACGCATGAGTTCCATATGAGCTTCTGCGCATGTGTTGTTTGTGAAGGAAGGCTGGGGGCAGGGCAGGCCACCATACTAGTGTGCGTGCACCGGCACCACTGTTTACTGTGTCTGTTGCTAATGGGAGGCGGAGCTGGAGGGACGAGATTGAGAGAGTCAAATTGGACTCCGCAAAGGAGTCCTGAGAGGGACAAATCCTTGGTTTTGCAGTATGGGTGGCAGTTTCTGCCATCCATTCCACAGGCATTCAGGGAGACAGTACTTTTAGCCCTGTAGGGGCAGAGCCCCTATGGGGGCAGAAAAGCAGCAGTATTAAAGGGTGCCTGGGCAGCTGTGATAGCCACCCAGGCCAGCAGCAGCTCAGTCACCGACTCTGCCTGCAGCTGCGTGGGCTTTATCATGACATGTTACCCACCTGGTTTCTGCTGCTGGCGGTGCTGCCACCATACCGCAGCTGGCTGCTGCTCTGGAGCTTTGTGATGTGGTAAGGGTTTCTCTGACTTTAGGGGACAGTGGAAAGGCCTAGCTGGGTTTGCTGGACCACCTAATTTAGATCTAGAGCGTGATCTGCAAAGCCATCCACCGTGCAGGCCTATTCACTTTAATAGTGCTGGTACAGACAGACAACTCTGTAGATTGGGCCTCATTGTCCTGAGAAGTTTAACAAAATGCTTGCAGACAAAACCATTTATTTTACCAGTGAGAAGTTTAAATCAATGTTCTGTTTCAAAACATTGAACACCTAGGGACATATGCATATGCCAACCCTGTGGCAATGTCTTCAATGCATTTTCAAACAGTTGTTAATTAAGTTTAACAAGAATCACAGATGTTGCTGAAACAGTGGCTGATAGCAGTTTCCAGATAAAAATTGCTTTCAGTACATGACAGGCTGTGTGTGTGATGTGACACGCAAGATGGAGACCTTGGATGTTAAAATCTCTCCTTAGCATGCCCTGTAAATAGAGAGGGAAGCAAACTGGTTTGAATGCTGTGAAGTGAGGTCCTGCAGGGGTTGTCATGAGGGAAATGGTTGTGTAAGGACTGGTGATTATTTATTTCCGAAGCTGGTAACACTTAACCTGTGTGCTTGTCAACATTATCTCTGCTTGAGGCAGGAGCTGCTGTGAACTACAGTAGTTCAGTTTTGTACCTTATTTTCAGAGGGGGACAACTCCGGAACAAGAGATCCAAGTTCCAGATCTGTTTCCTTAGTCTACTGTTGAAGCATTTGTCGCTTCATTTAATCTTAGTTTATTTGGTAGTTATGTGCATGCATGTTCTATTCCATTGATCACGATGGTATTTGATGTGTTGTTTGTACCCCTGTCCCGTCCTCTTCCTTCAAACAACAAGCAGGGAGAACACTAAGGTAGGAGAGACAAATCCTACCTAACGACGCCTAGCCTGGCTGAAGTATTAGTCCAGGTCTAATGTGTGTCATCATTTTGTTAGTGGGACAAGTGAAATATTGTTGATTTTTCACAGGCAACAAATTATAATTGCTTGTCCTTAAAACTGTTGGTAGTTTCCCATTAACTGGACTCCATTATGGAGCTGGTGAGCTTAATAGGGTTTGATTGTGGGAATAAAAGTTGTGTTGTGGAGTTTTTAGACACTAGGGGAAAGAGTTTGTTTTTAAAGCCTGAGTATGTTTCCAACATTTTTGCATTTGTAAAGCGTTAATTATTGGGTCCCTTATTAATTTTGTTTCTGAGTTGTTTTGTGAAGAGGGTATGCTAAAATAATTTGGATATCTTGCAGTGGGGGAATACAGTGAACACACAGGTCTCTGCCAGTGCACCAAAGCCAGACTGTAAAAATAGAACTGCAAATGCAAAATTAATGGAAATGCTGAAAATACAGCTGAATGTCCCACATGGTGGGTGTTGCATGCCCTCTCCTGAACTGTGCATGCCTCCTCACCCTCTGTAAAACTCTAGGCAGCATTTATGGTGTGCCATTTAGGATTTCACATAATCCTGTTGGGTTTTGTAGCATTTTCTGTGTATTTTCAAGACAAGACGTCTGTGCATGTTCTATTCCATTGATCATGTAAGTGTGCAATTTTTGGGTTGGCTCCGCCTACCATTGGCTCCGCCCACCTCTGGGTTGGCCCCACCCACTGCCCCACCAGCCTCAGAACCCACCAGCCGCCACTGTCCTCACAGAGAAGAACACTTAATACGAGGGGACATGATGCAGGTGAAAATATTGTGCTGCACTTTTCCCTGGATGTGGAAGGAATGGAAAAGTGTAAAAATCATGAAAACCTGGGATTCATCCCTCCCTCCCCCTACCACACCACACCACACACACACACTTTCTGCTTTCACCCATTTTCTGAATTTTTCTCAACCGTTGCCAATTGCAAAACTACAAGCCAGAGTCTCATGAAATCTCTGTTATAGGTTCCCAACTAGAAAGCATTGGTAAATGTTCAGAAAGAGAGACAAAGTTGCCTTCCACCCCTCAATTTTGTCCTGATTCTTATCAATGTCCTGCCACACTTCTGCAGCTGACAGAAGTCAGGGAAATCATTAAACCCTCAAGGAACATCATACCTTTCCCCCACTGCCTTAATGCTTTAATAGTTCTGTCAGACTAAGGTAGCAGCACAGTGACACAAAGTAAGTAGTCTTCCCTTTTTGCCACCTCCTCACTTTCTGAGTATTTCCTTGACCCTTGTCAGTTTCATTTTAGCACAGTGGTAAAATTGACAGCAGTCTGGAAATGAGTGCAATATATAGTAAAGTAGGAGGGGGCAGAGAATGGGTTTGAGGGAGGAATTTCTAATCCAGTCACCTTCTACACACTGGAAGAATATCATTCCAGGAGTGCCTCTAATGTCACAACAAGTTGGAAACAATTTTTCCAGAGGCAAAAAGGTCAGGCACTCATTTCAAACATTTCTGGAGAGAGCAGTTTTGTGAAGGCAAATTGTAGAAAGATGCCCCCTCTTGCCTCCTACAAATGTAAATAAAAATGCAACACTTCTTCCAGAGTTTACAAATGATTGCTCTATTTGTTAAGATCTTGCATGGTTCCAGAGATATAAAAGCATTCTGTCCCCCACATCTCACTGCCAGGAACAAAACATAGCCGTACGCAAATTGTGCTACTAGTCACTTTTTTTTTTTTTTTTTAAGCTGGATAGTGATTTACTAGGGTGCTGCAGAGGTTGCTAAGAAGCATGTTGTTATCTCTTATTTATTCAGACGCTGGAGATTATAAGGCTTTCACAGAACTTTGCTACTGGCAATGAAAGCATCAATGAAAGGAAATCTGTGTCTTTTTTAAGACTTTATACTAACGTCTATGGTATCAAAAGTGACTAATGGTCCAGTTTTTTAACAGAAGGAACAGTTTAAACAGATGCATTTCTAGTACCTACGTATCAATAGGGCAGAAGGAGGGATTTTACTCTTTTTGTTCTATGAAACCTAGTGCTATTGAATGATCAAATCAGAGGGTGTCTCTCCATTGAAAGCATGCATTAGCTCTTGTAATGAGTCTGATAAATTGTCTTTACATGTTGATCCTGATTCCACAGGAAGAGTTCGGAACTTCGTATTTCTGGAGCATTGCTGGCTGACGCAGGGGAATATACATGCAAAGTGAACAACAAGATAGGGAATGACAGCACCAAAGCCAGGATCGTCATCACAGACCCCAATGGTAAGACATGGCTAATTCTTTCATTGGGACAGTATTAAAAAGTTCTTGTATTAAAAGATCTGTGGGTGCAAATGGGTTTTTCAGGGGATAAGAAGCAATGGTGGAACTCTGCTGGTGAGTAAAGTGCATCCAGATACAGCCTTAATCAAACCAACAGGTACTCCCATGCAGCAAGCGCTTGAACTAATGAGCCCTTGGGGACAGTACTCTGAGACAGTGGGATTTTTCAGCTACGAAAGGGGCACCTATAGATGCACCTGTTGTGATTAAATTTGGGGTATCTAATTCTGTCTTTCTACCACATTTGCTTGAAATAGACCTTCAGGATCAAACGTGTTTAAGGGGAGATGTATACAGGGATCGCACAAACCTTTTTCTCCCATTGGCAACTGGGCTAAAAACACTTACTAAGGCTGCAATCCTCAAATGACTTATCCATGAAAAGTCCCATTGACTTCAACAGGAGTACTTAGGAGTAAATGGTTTGAGGATGGCAACCTAACTTTATTATAGTTTTAATAAACTTCTTAAAAAAAAAAAAAAGAAGAAGCTGTGCATGATGCAGGCCAACTTAAATTAGATTAAATTGGCTCCATTATGCAAAGAAATGGAGTAATTATGGTTATGCATTATTTGTACAATAGCTGCACCTAAAGGCTTCAGCCCAGATTGGAACCTCAGTGGGATAGGTGCTATACACAAACATTTTGCTGCTGTCCTTGCCCCAGAGAGCATACTGACTAAGTACATAAGTGAAACACAGGTGGTGATGTTCCTACTCCAAGGACAGCAAAAGTGGACAGATTGAGCAGTCTGACTAAGGTCACGCAATGTCAGGACCCCAGCCTGAGAGTCTCGGCAAGAGTGGGCCAGCACCAGGGTCCCGTGTGGGGTCCACCTCCAGGGGGTCAGCACCAGGGTCCCATGTGGGGTCCACCTCCAGGGGGGCAGCAGCAGGGTCCCATGCAGGGTCCACCTCCAGGCTTCCATCTTGAGGTGCATCAAGTTCATGAGGCGACTCTGAGAGTGTGGTCAGGTCCAGAGCCGGAGTCAATACTGAGACAAGCCATCCAGGGGTGAAGCATGGAGACAGAAGGGCAAGGGCGAGGTGTGGAGAGGGAAAGGCGAGGCAAAGCATGAGACTATCCTAGTCTGAAGTTCAGAACTAGGGCTGACCTCTGACCTGGAAGTCTTTATAGGATCTCTGAGCCAACCCCATGCCAGCATTCTGGGACCAATCACTGGAACTCCCCTGGTCCCAAAGGGAAGGGTCTTAGCTGTTTCATCCACTCCTCCTAGACACCAGCCTCTGAGGTCAGGGAAGCTGGGCCCGGTCTGAGAATCCCGGAGGACTGGTTTCTATTCCCACCGATGCCAGATCCTGACAGTACCCCCCCCCCCCCCCCCCCAGGTGCCCACAGGGTGCTACAGATCCCAGTTTTTGAGGATACCTTTTATGAAAATTGTCAGACCTTCTTTGGGGAATGGAGGTGGTAAGCAGGCTCCCAGGTCTGCTCTTTGGGGCCATAGTCCTTCCACTCTACAAGGAACCAAAGCTTGCCACTGTGGCATTGCTAGTCAAGGATGGCTTCCACCTAATATTTGTCTTGTCCATGGACTGGGGGTGGAGGCTGCTGGGCCCTACCAGGTAAAGGGTTCGGGTTAAAGGGCTTGAGGAGGGACACATGGAACAGTCAGTGGATGTGAAGGGATTGAAGAAGGACCAGTTTGGCGGTCACATGGTTAACCAGCCACTTGATAGGGTAAGAACCCACATACCAGTGGTCCAGCTTCTGGACTGGACAGCTTAGGAGCAGGTATTTTGTGGGAAGCCAAACGTTCTGTCTGACTTTAAATGGGCAATCTTCATGACACTTGCAGTTGGCTTGGACTTTGTAGGCTCGCTTCACGGCTCCTAGATGTAACAATGTGGATGTGTTCGACCAAGGAGGAATCAGCGGGTACTAAGGAATCCGGGGACAGGTCCAGGTGAAATTTGGGATGATAGCTGTAGTTTGTGCAGAAGAGACTGACCCAGCTAGAGGAATGTTTGGCTTGATTATATGCGAACTCAGCAAGGAGGAAGTAGGGAAACCCAGTTGTTTTGATGGTAGGTGAGAAAGCATCACAGCTGTTTCTCTAATACTTGGTTGACACACACTGACTGCCCATCGTGACCCTTGAGGTCCCTTCCAGCCTTGTGACTATCATTTTGTGGGTGGTGCATAGATGATCAAGGCAGCTAGATGTTCAGAAGACAAAACATGTCTTTCTAGAATCATGAGGTAAATTGGGTCCCTCGATCCATTACAATGTGTTTGGGTAAACAATGGGTCCCGAAGACATGACTGATGAGTAATTGGGTGACTTCCTTGGCAGTAGGTAGGTGGGGACAGGGAATCGGATGTGCCATCTTGGTCAATTGATTGACTATGTTGAAAACAGTGTTGTGGTTTTGGGATAGTGGTAGGTCCATGATGAAGTTCATGTTAATCCATGTCCAGGGTTGATTAGGGGTTTAGAATAGAAGGTGTGCCCCGAGGGTCTTGGCATGGAGAGTTTTGGTGCGGGCACACGTTGCAGGAATCAACATAGCAACAGATATCAGCCCACAAATTGAGCCACCAAAAGGAGCGGGCAACAAATTGTTGGATCTTGAAGTAGCCAAAGTACCCAGCTAGGTGCAAATCATGGCATAGGCAGAGCACTGACACATGGGGCAGCCCCGAGGGAACATAAATGCAGCAACCCCTGTAGAAGAGTCAATCGGTAAAGGTAAAACACTTGGGGGGGGGTTCCCCAAGTAGAAGGAGGGCATAATTTGGGATTGTCACTTGGGCCATCAGGTTCCTGGGGATGGCTTCCCAGAACAGGGTATATGGGTCTGAAGAGTGGGTGGCACTCACAAAGCACTAGGGTTCTACCATCGGAGTTGCTTTGGTCAGGAGTTCTTCTGCCCTGGTGTAGAAATTCCCCTGACAGGAAAGGGCATCTGCCCTCTTATTCCTTGCCCCCAGACGATACAAAATGACAAGATCAATGTGGGCAAAAAAACACTGCCCAGTGAAGCTGTTGGGGATTCAGGGCCTTGGCCATGTGCAAGTATTCTACGTTTTTGTGGTCTGTGGGTACCAGTACTGGGTACTGAGTCCCCTCTAGATAGTGCCACCACTCCCTCAGAGCTGCCTTGTTGACCAGCAGCTCCTGGTCCAGAATGGTGTAAGCTTATTTTGTGTGGGTTAGTAGTAGGCACGCAGGTGCAGCGCCTCATCTGTGTTCTGGGGTTGAGACAGGATGGCCCCAAGGGCTACATTAGATGCAACAATCTCCACTATGAAAGGTCGTGTGACAGGTCAGGGTAGACCAGTATCGGTGTGGTGGCAAAGGCTTCCTCCAGGACGTTGAATCCAACTTTTGCCTCTGGGTGGGTGGGCAGTGGAACTTGGTGAGTGTGCATAGTATGGATGCAATGGGTGCAAGGATGACAGAAAACTTCAGACGAACCATTAGAAGAAGTTAATGAATCCTGCAAAGCATTGGATCTCTCAAATGGAGTTGGGGACCGCCCAGTCATGCATGGCAGTCACCTTTCCTAGGTCCATTTGGAGTCCATATTCTGAAAGTATGAAGCTGAGGAGCTCATTGGAACTCTGGTTGAAGTCACTTTTCCTTAGCTTCGCATACAGATGGTGCTGTTGTAGTTTTCCTAGGACCAATTTTCCTAGGATCATGGGTCGCTTGAAAGATGAGGCTGTCATCCAAGTAAATGACCACAAACTGCTCTAGAATGTCCCAGAAAATGTTATTTAGAAACCTCTGGAAGGTAGTGGGAGCATTGTTTAGACTGAAAAACAAGATGAGATATTCAGAATGCCCATAGCGATTCCGAAAAGCATCTTCCACTCATCACTTTCCCATATGCGCACCAAGCTGTAAGCCCCCAAAGATCTAACTTGGTGAACATACCAGCGGTGCAGGCACAGTCTAGCAATTCCACGATGAGGGTGGTGTCCTAATGGTGATCTGATTCACAGCTTGGTAGGTTACACACAGCCAGGGAGAGTTATCTTTCCTCTTTACAAAAAGTACAGGGGCCCCAGCAGGCAACGTGGAGGGATGTATAAATCCTTTCTGTAAATTATCTTGGATATATTATTTCAGAGCTGCCAGTTCTGATTCAGACATGAATCAGATCTTTGAGCAATTGAAGTTTCTATGGGAAGGTTGTATATCTCTTCTACGGATGGTCATCGAGTTAGGTCAATCTGCATGGATTCAGGTCTGGAGAGACAGGGAGTTTCCCATGCAGCAGGAGAGGTAAAATGCAGTGAAGTAGGAGGTACTAGATCCCTCTTTTTCAGGTGGTGTTCTGTCAAACAGAACTGGGTAGACATCAAGGTAGCTTCACCCTGCTAGGCATCAGGGTAGCGTCATCCTGGCTAGTTCATCCTTGATGGTCTCACTGAGCCCCATTGACACTGGGACACTAGAGCTGATTCATTCAAGTTGGTGTTCTGGATGAGCTTGCAGAACCGGGTGGCATAAGATGTGTCTGAACTCCGTCCTTCCAGCAAGGTCCGGAGGGTGACTTCAGCTGTGCTGGCCTGGTACAGGTCCCTAAATCCGTGCAGTGGGTCAGCTGGGGACTCCTTGCTCCAGGAGGGGTGAGGTCCAGTCCAAGTCTTCCCCCACTAACAAGCTAATGACAAGCCTCATCTTAGCCTGGTTCATGCCATACATCTGTGGCTTCATCAGGAACAGCAACAGACAATGATTTAAGAAGCCCCTGCAGCCACTTCTGAGTCCTGTCAAAGTTCTCGGGGAGTGAAAGGGCGGGCTCCAGGACAGGACCGGACCTCAGAACAGAAGAGGCTGCCGCGAATGATGTCTGGAGGCAGGCATATAGGCTTTGGATGCCTGTCTGTAGTTGGGCTATCTGAGCCCTCAGGGCTTGATTTTTTTATTCCCCCCCCCCGGAGGTTCACCCACCTGTCTGGACCCCAGCCCTTGCCAAAAGTGCAGGCCTTGGGGGGGTGGGGGTGGGGTGCATAACAGTTCTGAGCTTCTGTCAGGACCACAGCCCAGGAGTCTCGGTGAGAATGGACCGGCGCTGGGGTCCTGGGCAGAGGTTCATCTCCAGGCTTCCATTTCGAGGTGTGTCGAATTCAAGGGGCAAGTCTGAGAGTGTAGTTGACTGGGTCCTGCACTGGGGTCTGTACCAAGATAAGCAGTCCAAGGGAGAGGAGAGGCGTGGAGAGGCGAGAGCGAGGCATGGTGTGGTGGAGAGAGGTAAGAGCGAGACATGAAGAAGCAAGTCCTGGCAAGCTGCGAGATGCCATGGGCATGAGGGGGCGGCTAATAAATGTAAATAAATAAGACTATCCCTGGGTCCTGAAAGGGGAATTCTCCGTTGTTTTATCCACTCCTCATACACAAGTGCCTCCATGCACGGGGCAGGGGAGTCAGGCCTGGTCTGGGAACACAAGAAGCCCAAGTCCAATTTCCACCAAAGCCAGATCCTGACACACGAGACTGTAGCTGACTGAGGAACTGAATCCATATTTTTAATCCCAAGGCCACTCTTCTTTTCTTCCAACATGGTTGTGAGAAACAGATGGAAGCAGCATTGTTCTGCCCAGTTTTCTTTTCTTGCTGGGTAGACTTTTTTTTACTGGCAAGTGGCCAATCATGAGCCTGGAGGTATGACAGAGCTAGAAGAGAGGGCCTTACCAGTCCAATTCCAGATAAAAGTTGGCAGTGGTGCTGTGGAGCTAACCACTGCCTATAGACTCCAGTTTGAGCCCCGTTTCTCACATTGATCTTCAAATTGTTTAGCACTGATGCAAATTACTTACACTTGCGATAAGGGTTAGTACCATTGCCATACAGCTATAGGACCCAAAGTGTTATTGGCTAAAAAATGAAACTAGTTCTACTTTAGATTTAGATTTATTTAGCGATTAGCTATTTAAACTAGTTCTACTTTCCCTGATATTCTTTGATGAATTACTTAACACAGATTATGTAATAAACATATATGGAAGTCATTAGCAATACTAGCAGCTCTCAAGTAATGTAATTAAGACAGCAACGAGCTTCCAAGGTCAGAGTAATTTGAAATGAAGAAATGTATATGTTTCAAAGCTTAAACTACACAAATTGTTACACACATTTCCAGAAAATCTAGTTCCCTTTTAGCAACACTTCACCAATTATGAGCATGCTGGAGTGTGTATGTTGAAGCTTGGCTTCTTGGACCTGGTCTTGCCTCATGTAGACATGTTGCCAATTAAAATTTATATAGGTATCACGCTGTAGTAAGACAGATTAGATCAACACAACAAAGTCAATTTTCTTTTGCCTGTCATGTTTGAAGACACTGTTCAAGTTCATTTGACTCTTGGGATGCATTCTTGTTGCACGTTTTGGTACTTTTTTGATTGGAAAATGATGCTATGATCATAATCTTTGTCATCAATATGTCTTTAGTCCTTTCTGTTAGGATCTGAGGTTTGTTAGAACATTCCATAGCCTGGAATAGTGATTTGCATAAACTAAAGGTCCTACAAAACAACTGCATTAAGATTTCTCATAAGGCATACAGTGTAATAGTATTAATAATATGTTGAATTGCTCACTTACAAGTTCAAAGTTTATGGTATTACTTGAATGTTATTGGAGGCAAAACTCCATAGGTTTTTATCATTTAGCTAATAAACTCACTTGGTTTCCATGTAGGCACTCAGTATCACACTGGAAACAGCTTTACCCGTTCCCAAGAATTCACAACTCAGACAGATATGCAAGGCTAAAATAATAACGTGGATAAATGCAGACATGTTTGGGCATGAGGACATCCCCCAGTTTTCTGCAGGAATGGTGAAGCCATCATGGAATGTGTGTGGGACCTCATTCCAACGGAACATAATAACTTATGCTGTTGAGTTCCAATAGGGTGGTTTTGTAAAGAAGCCTGCAGGACAAAAGATAAAATCCTACTGCAGTGAAATTGGATCTTGGTTATGAACTGGCACTTTTATAGTCGAGAATGTGCGTGTGTGTGTGTATGTATGCATCAATATTATCATCCGATATCTAGAATCTGGGTGATGTGTATGTCTGTATGTGTGTTTGTAATACACACACAAACATGTGTACACATGCATAAACACACCCTTCCACATCCTCCTCCCACCCCCACGTACTCCTACATATTCATCCAAATCCCCCCTGAGAGAGTTTTGATCCAATCTTAGCCTTGCAACTGTCTGCTATTTCTCTGAGGCCAAACCCCGGCTATGTAGCCCAACTAGGCTGTTGGACTGTGACATGTTTTGTAGTGATAGTCAAGGGAGAATTAATTTATTGTACGTGTTTGACAACCTCACCTGCGTTCTGCGAACCAAACTGCACAGAGTTTTGAACAGCTGCTGTTTTTGTTAAGGAACACCATGCCAATTAAATATTTCCTTCTTTCTTCCACCACTAAATGTAGAATTTTCCACACATGATTAAGTTCTGAGTGGTCAATATCTTGTGACTTGTGGTTCCCAAACCAGGCTTACAGCCCGTGTTTTTAGTGAGCTCCTCACACCTTCTTCCCCTGTATCCAGTGATCTCTTTCCTTTCATAATGGATTTGTGATCCATCCTCTATAATGAGCCCTAAAGTACAACCATTCTTTGGCTCCCATTCATAATCTGCCATATTAATAATAATCCTATTTGGCATTTCTCTAACACCTTCCACTTCAGAATCATGGAGGAAGCCCGGACACACCACGGCCCTAAGGTTGGAAGTAGCCACTGTGCGCTACAATTGGCGGGTGGGGGAGATGGGGAGTAGCTGGAACAGTCTTTGTGCACCAGGACTTGGTGGAAAAGGCTGGTTTAGGTTCCTCACAGGTAGGTAGTGGAAGATATAATCTCATGCTAAGATAGCAAACCAGCCATCAATGTCAAATTGTCAGCAAAGCATGTATCTTGTTCGAAACCATTACTATAAATGATCATTGCCATGTATGACACCATTGCCAGATTACATATGGATACCATATTTATTTTTCAACATTGTAAATGCAGTGGTAAAGCATGGGCATACATTCATGTAGTAGTATTTATCTGGCAGAAGCACCTAGAGACCATATAGCTTTGTTATTTTAGGCACTGTAAAAACAGATGTGCTATTGATATTTTCTATAGGCAGTGTTACCATGATGATGATAAAATATAACAGGGCATGAAATTTCAGATGCAACTCCAGGAACAAAACAAAACAACAACAAAATTCAGTTGCCAGACATTATTCTGGTATTAATGCGAAGTAACAGACAAATACTGAATTTCAGTATCATTCCAAACTACAACTTAAATACACAAGTAATAAATTGAATCTGAAAATTCAATTAAATAAAAAGAACTATATAAAATACAATTAATAAAGGTGTATGCACAGCAGCTCCCACTCCCTCACACAGCTGCCAATGCAGCACTAGCAGTAGTGCTGCCGCCGTAGTCCAAAGTCTATGCCAGAACAGAAGACAAGCAGAGCTTCTGCCAAAGTCAGTCCTCAGAAACTACTGCTAAAGCCCCCTCCTACTCCAAGTCGACTTAAAGCTACCAGCCCCCCTTCCCATCTCCCAGCATTTGGGTTGGGCCTCTGCAATAGGAAGAGGCCTCCAGCCTCCCTGCCCACACGCTTACCCCCGATTCCTTCAAACTCCTCCGTTCCTGGGACTAGCACTCAAGGCTGACACCTGGGCAGATGTGTCCATCCACCCCCCACCCTGCCAGTCTAACCTGGGGCAGGTCTCCAGTCGCTTGGGCTCTCCTCCCTGCCGGGTCCCTCCCTGCGCTGCTATGGCCATTCTGCACATGCGCAGCCATTTTCCAAAATGGCGCCAGCAGCTTGAGCTGGACGCCTGCCATGCACACGCCTCCCCCATACTCTTGCTCAGCCACCCGCCTTAGTGCTGCTATGCCAGCAGGGGTGCACCAGCAGGGGTGCTGAACAGAGGTCCAGGGGAAGCAGACCTGGGGGTAGAGGAGACACATATGGGTGGGGAGGGGGGATAGTTACTTCCCAGGACCCCTACCCAGCACCCACCTCCCCCGGAGCCCTGCTTGTGCCCACCTGCCGGCGCAGTAACAATAGGGTAGGCAGCTGGGCCAGAGTTGGTGAGTTGATTGTCAGCACCCAGCACAGCATTCTCAAGGCCGTGCAAGACAGAAATATTAGAAAAAATAACTGCGCATGTGCTAAAATGATTCCATGGTCATTTTGCACATGCGCAGCCATTTTCCAAAATGACACTGGCAACTTCAACACCATTTGGGAAAATGGCAGCCGTTCTTTGCATGCTTAGCCTGCAGCTAGGCATGCACAGACCAACTGCCATTTTCCAAAATGGCGCCGACACTGCCGGTGCTATTTTGGAAAATGGCCATGCATGTACAGAATGGCCATGGGGGCTATTTTTGCACATGTGCAGTTATTTTTTCAAGTATATCTGCCCAGCATGACTTTGAGAATGTCATGCCAGGTGCTGCCGGTCAATTCACCAGACTCTGGAGCCTGCGAAAAAATATAAGTTTACCTACACCCTGCTCTGCCTCCCAGGACCCCTACCTGGCATGCACCTCCCCCAGACTCTTGCCCAGCCACCCGCCAGGTGGGCACAGACTGGGATCTAGTGAAGGGTGGGGGAGGCAACTAACCCCCTCCTTCCCCCTGCACAGTCCCTCTATCCCCAGCTCTGCCTCCCCTGGATTCCTGCCCAGGCAGGGGCCCGGGGAAGGCAAGATTGGGGGCAGACACATGGATTTCGCTCATATTGCTTAAAATCGGAGCCGATTCCGATCAATATGATCTAAACGCTAATTTTAAGTTGGGTCAGTCTGATTTTGAACCGATCCCAATTTTCGTTACAATATAAAGCATTCTGTTATTTTTGCTCCTTACTTTCCAAATACAGTCATCCTTAGGAAAGTGAAAGGAGGTTGGGAAAGGTGCACAGAGTTCTTTTGGAGTTACATAAATAGCAAACACTGAGGTTTGAGTCCACTGTGCTAATAGCTTTTCACAAAGTAATTTGACATTTTTTTCTACAAAGGATTCCTGCAGCATGTTTGTCGTTTGGATTTTGTCTTATTGTAAGGATGTCATTCATGCTAAATAATGGCAGTAATACATTTGATATACACTAAGGACAAAATTTCAAAGATGTCTTCCCAAAGTTACACACCTGAATCCATGTTTGGGCATCCAAGGTGGAAGGTTGTTTGGGGTAATGTATGATAATTCACTTCACTTCACATGGCTTCCTCTGCTCCATAACATGGAACCAGTATAATTTCTCCCCCTAGATAGAAGCAGCCAGATAAACAGACTTTGGGCGCAATCCAACTCCCATTGAAGTCAATGGCTAAACTCCCATTGACTTGAATGGAGCTGGATTGCGCCCGTTATCTTCAGGAGAAGTTTACCTGGGGATAAATGTCTCATGTGATCACAGGTTCCTAAACCATATGGGCAGCTTTTAAAAGTTTACCATCAAACCATAATTTAATTAGCATGTGGGATTTGGGTCATTTTTTTCCCCTCATAGACTAATTCAGTTCAGTCTTCTGCAGAAGTGATGATAATAAAACATCAAATGTCCCCACCCACCCCAAATAAATAAAAATAAATTCAAAACAGAAGCACTGGATTTATCATTCTGCTGCAGGCTGTTCTAAAGTCCACTATCCTGTCCCTGGAGGTAGCCAATATTAATGCTTCAGGGGAAGAAAAATAGAGATATAAATGAAGCGGACCAAACATAGTATCCCATGATGCAGCTGAACAAATTGTACAATGCTCTACATGGAAGAAAAATTCCTTCCTACCCTCCTATTGATCAGTTTGAGATGTGATTAGTTCAAGAGATCTGATTACCTCTCCTTTATCATAACTTTAATTAACTTTGAAATGGATATTTTTAAAATGCCAGACAGGAAATTATGGGCCAGATTGTCTGTTCGTGTAAATCAGCATAGCTGTTGTGGAAACCAGCTGGGGGTCTGGATCTTTGCGTGTAAAGCATATTTAAAACGGTGACTAGAGAGAACATTTGACGATGTCAACAACTCTCCAAAATGGGAAGATAGCTAAAAATACGGTAATATAAGTGATGATGATAATAATTAATAATGTGCTTGGGCAACTTCTTTCCTTTGGAAAGCATCAAGTGATTAAATTATTTAAAAATTATAGCACTAAATCACTCCTGTTTGCTGCAAAAATATCATTGGGAGTTTGGAATTGAAGAAGAACTTTTACAAGGCTCAGGAAGCAAGACCTCAAAGGAGCAATTGGAAACACAGTGATATAGTAGCTATTCCACTTGGCACTTTCCATTGGAATATGATTGACATAAGATTAGCTAATCTATTGATTTCAGGGAACTGTATAGCAAACCCATAAGTGTAATTAGCTCCATCTCATGTTGATTGTGTGTCCATAAGAGAAGTCTTTAGGGCAGAAAGAGGAAAGCTTGCCACATCACCCACCCCTCACTGTACATCCCATACTGTCCCTCTCTCCCTATGCTTGATCCATAACCATTGGGCAAAAGACAGTACAGGTCACATACTCTCCTGCCCTACAAGTCTCCCATTATGGACACAGCCTAAAATGGGGATGTGATTCCTTAAAAGGTATATGAGCAGTATAACTACAATTCTTTAAAATAATGTATTATTTTGAATAATATAAAACTTAAATGACAGCTGACGTGGAATGTATATGTATGAAGCATGATAGACATGGTGCACAGAGCTATTTTAAGAAAGATACGTTGAATATTTTAAAATACTCTGTCCATTAAAGTCCATGGGAACTGAGCCATTGACTTTGGATGGAAGATTTGTGCCGTGTGTGTTCATACAGGGCACAAATAACTGTTTTATTCATGTTTTTATGATGTTGTGATCCACCCTGAGATGCATGAGCAGGAGGGGGCAGCATAGAAACATGATTAAATAAATAAATAAATACAGACATTGGGTGTTTTTAGACAAACGCTCTGGAGGTGTCTGCATGCATCCAGCCCCATCTGGATCAGGTTTACACAGACCCAGCGGCTGCTGCAGCCCATCATCTATCCATGTGGTGCCCCCTGCCCTGTACCATAGAGTTGCAAGTGGATGGCCCGACACGCTAGGCTACCGCCCACAGCTCTATGGTGTTACCCGGGGCAACCGCCAGCCAAGAGCGGAGTTGCAGTGACTGTCCACCGAGCAGATGGACCGCAGCTCTGCCTTGGGTTTGGGCGGCCCGCTGCACTGGCGGTTCTCTGGTATGTTCCGGACCTCTGCAAGCAAGGCTGGAACAACCTGCTCTGCCTCTGCTCCACCTGCACATCTGGCAGCCTGCCTTTAGACTGACAGGCCTCTTGGGGTTGAGACAGAGCAGAGGCGGGGCTGCTGTCTGTCTGTTCACACCCATAATGTACACAGGGTATTTGTACAGGGTATTGTGATAGGCTTTCAAATGAAACCTAGGTGCCTAACCCTCATTGACATTCAGTGGTTCCCAAAATCTTACTTGTGTGAACCTATGTTGAGGCTTAATATCATTCTGCGATCCTAGACAGCAAAATAAAAACCCACAAAAAAACCAAACACAAACCATTCAGAGTATATCAAAATATCAACTGAGATCGTGACCCCATATGCAGATGGTGCAAATCTAAGTCCCTACATTGCTTTTAATAATAATAATAATAATAATAATAATAATAATAATAATACAAAATAATTAATAATAAAAATGACAGTTGTTACTAAAATATTATATGCTCAGTGGGCTCTAGCTATTAAATAATATTTTTATTTAGAAAGTGCCCTGTTGCCAAAGCACTTACGGCACTGCACAACAATAAAAATACAATTAAAATTATATACAATTAAAATAATGAACAGAAATAGGGAACCAGGAAAAAGAAAGCAGCAGTGGCTTTCTTAAAAGCACTTTTCAAGTAAAAATGTCTTGATATGCTGCTGCAAACTAAGCTAGGGAGGACAGAGGCAGATGTCATCAGCGAGTGAATTCTACACAATGTGTTGCTCACCATCTTCCAGCATGATGGTGGGGATTCCCAATCAGGTGGTGATTGATTCGCTTCAAGACCTGCCCTCATGGTATCTGTATTTGGAGTCTAAACTGTTAGAACTTTGTAAGCAAGAATCACTATCTTAAACTCAGTCCACCACTTTATTGGCAGCCAGTGCAAAGCATGCAAGTGTTGTATCTGACCAGATCCCTCCATACATAAAACACAGCCTTCCACAAGAAAAATGACAACCTAGAGCTTAATGCAACTGCCTGTTGGAAATACTGGAAAATTCCCTTCACAGGCAGTGATGGAGGCAATCACTGGTTGCCACTTGCCACTATCTCAGGGTGAAAAACAGACATGACGCTAACCACCCTTTAACCGCCCTTGGTGGTTATTTATTGGTGCCCTATGCAGCCCTGAAACATGCATAATTGACCACCAAGGGTGGTTAAAGGGTAGCGTCATGTCTGTTTTCACCCTCAGTTGTGCACATTTACACATTAGCTTTCCAGGTTGTTTTGCTTGGGTATTTTTGTTCTCTGGCTGTTCTATATCGGTTATTCAGTTCTCTTTTCCCGACCCTGAATAATTTTACAGCGATTCCCATTGCTCTGTGGAGTTCAGAAATGCACTGGCTAACAGCCATAGACCTTGAACCTTTCCCCATGATTTGCCATGTTTGTGCTCATTGTCTCTGGGTAATACTGCTTTCCAGCCAGATTGCTCTCCTTTTTTTTTTTCATCTGCTAAATTGGACTCTTGATGTTTAAAGAGACTGTAAAACCTATAGCTGTAAGCCAGGACCTTCCAAAGATGGTTACAGATCTTCTATAGGATAAAGCATCATCTTTCAGAGCAGTGTTTTATTTCCTTCTCATATTTTACCAGGATAATATGGTGACTCTTTAGCTAGAGCCTCACACACATTAGTAGTCACAGGAAGGTCTAATCTTGTATTGACTCCGTGGCCTTCACCTTTACTAAGAACATGTAACAATCCTGGATGCACATGCTGAAAGATGCTGTGTTGCAAGGGGTTAAAGCTAGAGGTCTTACTCAGTAGAACTTGTTTGCACAGCCAATGGTTGAGAACTGCCTGGGAACTCTTCTGTTCTTCAGGCTCAGTGCTGGCAAACGGTATGGCTTGCTAAGTCAGCGAATAAGGTGCAGTCCTAAACAGCTGCAGGAACCATGGGCACAGCAATCTGAGCACTTGTTATAAGCACCCCAACATGCAGCACAGAAACTCTGTGCTGGATTCAGGACATCTGAGACCTTCAAAGAGTAAACTACAGTACCAGCAGACTGGTCCACTTCAGCTTCCAATAAAAGCTAAGCCTGTGTTTACTGTCTCAACAAGTGAACCCTTCTCTCTCAGCTGGCCTGACAAAGCTTCCATGGTCTAAATGGTGAATTAGATTTAAGATACAGCCAGCAGCTTGTGATATTGAGCCTGTACACAGGCTTTGCCCTTTGCTGTCTCTCCTGCCAAAGACGGGAGCATTGGGGACCAGGCAAATGGGAGTATGGGACTGTAGCCAGATTCCTTTGTGTTCTGCCCCTTTGTTACCTAAAAAACAAAAAACACTTGCCTATCCCTCAGCATTGTTGCCCAGAGATGGGGACAAAGCACAGGCAAAATTTGGGAAATAGTTTCATACTCAAAGAACACTGTGTCCCCAGTTAAGTATTAACAGTACAGAGTCTCACAAAAGTGTCACCCCAAAAGAGTGGGTTTGGGATACTGCAAGTAGAGGGGTATTCTCTCCTTAGGGTTGCCACCTTGCCTTAGGCTTTGACCTCAAAGGAATGAAGCCATGCCGGAAGGGGGTAGGGCAAAGGGAAACATTTCTGGTGTCATGACGTCACAGTGCTCCGAAGAGGGCAGAGCCATGTCAGAAAGGGGAGGGGTAGTCCCCTTTAACCCACCTCTTTTTTGACATGGCTGTTCCCACTGGATAACCCAGAGAAACGGGAGCTTCATCGAGAGCGCAGAGACTCTGGTTTAAAACCTGGAGACTCCTGGTCAAACCGGGTAGTATGACAACCCTATTCTTGGTTGACAGATTCTCAGAATAGTTAGACAACTCTTCTGGAAACTCTCTACCTAGCTGTGTCTGCTGTCTGCCTCTGGCAGGTTCTGCAGACCTCTTCAAGCAACCTCCTTCAGCTTCTCCTATTTTCTGTGTACCACATTCTTGCTCCCTCAGCACTAAATGCCTTACTTTACTGGCATAGCATGTAGTACTCAATAAGCAATAATAAGTGCTTATTTTATTTTATATATTCAGTGGGCTGTAGCTAACAATGAATAATGCCACTTGGTGCTGCATAACAGAGCCACTTGTTTTCTGAATGGTGTTCTAGAAGTTCTTTGTGGTGATAAATCATTCCCTACACCAGGGGTGGGGAAACTCTTCCCTCTCGGGGGCCACTTTGAAAGCTTGCACAAGGTCTGAGGACTGCACAGAAGTTGGGGCGGAGGTGTTTAAGGGGTGCACTCAAGGAAAGGAAGGCCCCAAATCATGGATCTGCACCATGGAACTGGCCCCTATCCTTGTTTGCATGACCTCATCTCTGCTCCCTTCCGTTGAGCTCAGTTTTTCAGTGATTGGAGGCAAGAACTGGATCCAGAGATCAGATCCAGGAAGTGGAAAGGGGCAACATAAAAACTTGCCACGGGCCGCATTTGACCCCCTGAGGTTCCCCACCCCTGCCCTACACCTTGCCATCTGCACTCCCCATCCTTGTCTTTTAGATTGTAAGCCGCAGGCAGGGACCGCATCCATTTCTATGTTCTGTACAGCGCCAAGTACATGACTGGCACTATATAAATGTTTATAATAATAATAATAATATCATCCTGTCTGGTGCTGCT
Organism: Sphenodon punctatus; assembly: GCA_003113815.1. Lineage (NCBI taxonomy): Eukaryota > Metazoa > Chordata > Lepidosauria > Sphenodontia > Sphenodontidae > Sphenodon > Sphenodon punctatus. The sequence continues at coordinate 3,543,484 of QEPC01011796.1, read as the reverse complement.
GAATCTGAGGAGGGAGTAATGGGAAATGCCCCACCCAGCTCCAGGGAGGCACTGAATGGAACACTGTTTCTTTAAGAGGAAAAGAAATGTGTTGCTCCAGTGCTGCCTGATGCTGAGATGTTTCAGTTGCTGGAATAGCTCTGTCCCTGCTGTGATTAAGAAAGGTTAATTGTTTAGGCATAAAGCAGTTCACTGTCTCTGTCCTTGACAAGCTCCAAAGATCCATACTACCACCCAACTATGTGCCCGCACATTCTGCAACCTGATGCAGCCAGATTTTTGACCCCAGTAGTTAGACATTGGATTCATTTCTATAGCACACACCATAGAGTATCAAGGGAGTTCTACATAGCATTCTTGTCAACATGAATAAGATAAGACTGGGCCAAATGGTCACAGGAAGACAGTAAACATGCAAGAGAAAAATTGGCCAATAGGAAGAGCCTAAACTGTAAAAGCCAAACTCATTGGACTATCATGGCTTATATCCAAGTTTAATAGCAGCTGCAAGCAGGCGAGCTATACAGAGCCGTTTTCATCCATGGTCAAATTCAGGTGCAACATCAAGACAGCATATTAGCCTCAATTGCCTTGAAGTAATATGATGGACAGATGCCACATTTATTGCATCCAGATAATTAAGGGATTTCTGCAGTTTAGTAAGAGCTGGAATTGGTAAAACTAGCAGGATAAACATTAATCTTGTCTGAAGGGCATTTAGGATTTCAAGTGTTTTGATCATTTTAGGATTTCAAGTGCTTTGACAGGACTGAACAATTAACTACAGGCTTGTGGATCATACACCGCCAGGCTGCTATCTCAGACCTTTTCCCAGGTGTCTTATGGTATCTTTCAATACTGTTCTATTGGAAGCTTCTGTGCTCAGAGTTCTAAGCCAGGATGTTCCTGACACTTGAACAAGTAGCATCCATAAACGTTCTCATTCTCCATGTCGCAATGAAGATACTGTATCATCCAGAGTGCTATGGTGTGGGTCATGATGAAGAACCAAACTTCACTTCTGCACAGAGCATAATAAAAGTCTAGACAGTGCATAGAAGATGCACAGCTGTGATCCATACAGGAAAGCGTTCCAAAGGACATTCTCCTTCACACATAACATTTGCATATTGTAATGGCCGTCAGTGCCTTCAGTGCCATATTCTATGGTTAGACCTCTGAACAAGCCTGCACTAGCTAGAAGTTAAACATCTGATTATTAGGTGCTCTGCCAACTACATAGTATTAAGCAAAATGACAATACAGGAACATACCATAATTACGGACTGTTACATCAAGAAGCAAGGTGAGACGTCTGCAGAAGTGTGCCAAGAGCAGTAGCCCTGTGGGACTCGGGTAAAAAAACAGTACTCCAAGCTCAGTCCGTGTTCAACTTTTGTTTGACAAGATAAGTGATCTCCCCAGCAGAGTCTTAGCAAGGGAGAGTTCATTGTGCATATGTTTTAGAAGATTTTCACAAAGTTGGAGATGCCAGTGGTGGACTTATTTATGAAGCCTTAAATCCATTGTGTATAGTCGCCCTGTCTAGAAGCATGAGAGCTTCTAGGCACATCTCATGATTTTTTTCTTAAGCACAGCCATTTGCAAGTCTTTCCTCTATTACCACTGATCCAATATTCCCTATGGAGAAGAGAGACTTGACTTAACAGGGCCGTTGTATTAGCTGACCAAGACTGACTGGTACTCTGTCTTCCAAGTAATAGTTGTAGATCACCCAGCTTTTCTTCTCAAGAACAGAGATCTCTGGCCATTTGCAGTATTCATTTCTGCCCATTGTGGCTGAAGCCTGGGTTGCTTTCCCAGCCTCTCCTCCTTTTTCCTGTCCTATTCTATTAAGAGCGATGAGTCCAGGATCTCACACCATCTTGTAACCTCGTATAATCTTTTGTTTTATAGAACCCTCCCACAAGAGAGCAGCATCAACAGAAGGAGCAAAAACATCCTCACGTAAGTTAAAACAAATAGCTAGTTCTTCAAACCTTGATCTTTGCGCTCTCTCATTCTTCATATAACAATTTGCCTGCAGTCTGAGCTTCAGCATGTGAGAGCAAGAATGATTTGAATTCTGTATCTCTACCATTTAATTTTAAAGCAATCATAATGTCTTTACACCACTCCTACTTTCTACTTTTATAGCTTGTCAGTTTTCTTGAGCCAGCTGTGAAAGATGGGATAACATAACTTTTACTGTCTCTGAGCTATAAACATTGCCCTAAGTTATTCACTGCAGCAGCAGGTATAGTACAGCTTAAAGGTTTTCTTTTGGGTTAAAGGTTATTCTAACAACCTCCTAGAACTCAGCTTTTCCCCTTGTTCTTTCTCTTCGATCTTGCAAGTAGACCTATCCATGTTCTTCTCTGAGTCTGCTCTCTTGAAGGATGGTGATGACAGATGTGTTCATATAACCTGATGGGGAATAGGATGGTGTCAGATTCGTATAAAAGTGGTTCCTCTAGCTTTGCAATCCATGTAGATTTCTGGTCAGCTCCTGGTGACTGTCTGTTACTGGCTTGAGCTTCTACTCCTTGTACAGTCATTTTCTGGTACCTCTATACCTTCCACCTGCTGGTGTCTTAATCTTGTATGCATTCTGATACTGTGATTATTACTAAAATTGGTTGCCACCTTCAGGCAGGCTTTACAAATTCTTGTGCTTCCACAAGCGTTGAAGCATAGGAAAGAAACATACATGATCTCTCTCTAACTCTCCTGGAATGCCATGTCTGATGAAGACTGACTTCAGTTGGAGATGACAGCATGGGTGGGCTAGAGCAAGGAAAGTGCATGACCAAAAGAATCTGTTAAAGCTTGCCTTCAGCCTGTCCTTTGATGTCTGTCTCTGTGGTGACCTACTTACTACTGAGTCTATGAAATCTTGACAGTGATGCCTACTGGCATACCCATAAGGTAACCTAGTAATGGAACTGTCATTGTAGCTTCATTTGGGACATATTGGACCGTATAGCTAAAAGCAAGTGTTGTGTATTCACTAGAACAATTTTTGTTCAAAGGGAATGATGTTGGCCAGTGCCTGCACTTTTCTGTGATTCACCTCAACACTCACGAAGTGCATAGCCTGTCTACTACTCACCTAAAAACAATGTTTTGTCTCTGTTTTATACTGTATGTTTTCACCCAGTGTTCTTTGCAGTAGCTGCTTTTTCTCTTCTTTGCTGTTGTCATAGCACAGGCCGAGACTAGACACTTCTGTGTTCAAAAGGCTTGCTGTATTTCAGCTAAAAAAATGCTGGTTTAATATCCTGTAGTGTTACTAGCACCTGACTTATAGGTGCCTTAAAGTACGTAAGACTAAGGACGGTTATTAAACTACTCTTGCCCACATTCATCTTTGTAGCAATTGTATTATTGTCTCAGTAACCATTTGCACTAGATGTCATCTTGCATTTGTATGGGAGAGGCATGGTGCCTAATGGCCCTATTCACTTTCGTGGATCTAAACTTATTTACACACGTGATCTGCCATTTTCTTTTTTAGCCCCATTTAGTTGTTTTCTGGGCACAGGTGACTTCAGCTTTGTAAATACACCCAGCTGTTATAGAATATTGGAGATATCCTGGACCCTACTAAATTATTCAGTGCCATGCAAGACAGAGGAGTACTAGCAATTGTACCTTTCAAGTGTCTGAAGCTTGACTAGTGCATGGTTCTCTTGTTTTCTATGCTAAGATTAGATTATTGTCCAGCTGCCTGGCATTATTGTAACTAGTGAAAGAACATGCAGACTGACTTTAACTTTAGATGTGGCTTCCTTTTGTGTGATCTTTCTTGAGGGTCACAAATATTATTATTATTATTATTAACAAACATTTATATAGCACCAGCAGTGTACCTGGCACTTTACAAAGTAATAAAATAGACAAGGTCCCTGCCCCTAGGGCTTACAATCTGAGAGACAGGAGCTGGGGGAGAGACTTAGGAAGGGGAACAGAGGGAGAGACAAGGAGTCTAACATTCATGAAGATGCGAGGTCTCAAGTGCACGTACTTGGCTTGGTTACGATGAGAATGACAGCAGGCAGGTCCATGTTGCAAGGATAAGGGTAAACCGATCGTAGGTATAGGAATAGTGGCTCAGCAGAATAAAGAGTCAGACAGAGCAGAGCGAAAGAGGTGAGTTTTAAGGAGAGATTTGAAGGTATGAAGGGAGGGGGCAAGGCGGATGTGGACAGGGAGGGAGTTCCAGGCATGGGGGGCAGCAAATATCGCCATCACCTCTTTGTACTTGTGATTGTAGGATCCAATTTGAGATTTCTGCTAGGAATATAGCAATTTGCTGGCCTCGCCCCAAGTTCTGTATTGACTCTCCATGGTACTGTATTAAGGTTGTTTTGCACCAAGAATTCTCTTTCTCTGTCCTCCTTTCACTGGTTGTGTGTTAATTGTACTGCTGCTGGTGCTATAGTGCTCTTTCTGCATGAGTTCTGTGTTCTTGCCTTCCGGATGAGCTTGCTAAACTGCACAGATTTGCAGATTTCCTCCTTACTCTCACACGGGACACTGTGTGTTGGGCAGACCCTTAAAGCATCCTGAATGCATGCTCTAGTTGTTTTGGCCTTTTGCCTTCGATTCAGTAGTCTTGGCCCTACTTTGATTGGCTGAATGGCCTGTTTCCATATAGCAGTTGCTAAGATCTTTTCTGAAGTCTACGCCAACATGATTTGTATCCTAGTTCTAACTCCAGCTATCTAATGTAAATTCAAGACTCCCTTCTGTCAGCATAATTTCTCTTAGTTGTTTTTCTTTTAATTATTTGATGCTGCTGAGATTATTTATCCGCTAATTATCTGTTCGCGCTTTCATGTTTATGCTCCTTCCAGCTGTGTATCTGTATAGAATGGCAGTTCATATGACCAGTGTTCTCTTTAGAATCCCTAAATCATAGTTATTTCATCTATCCAGGACTCCTGATGGTCCATTTGAAGGTGTCCTAGAAGCTCACTTGCTTTTAGAGCTTCCTTCTTCCATACATATAATGGACTGGCTACTTTAATGTCTTCCTCTTGCCTGCCCAGTGCTGTCTCAGACAACTGAACATATTTTCCCTCTCTTTGCGAGTTTCTCTCCAAGGACAATGGAGCATTTTTTGCATTAATTGGTTAATCAGAGTGTGCCGGGACATGCTGTACTGACTTTCAAGTTCCTTGTTTTCTGGAGCTGCTTTTTCTTTTCCTTGCCGTTGGATATTTTTTACTGCTTTTCCTGAGGAAAACCATTTTCAGGATCACCTGAACATGTAGGAGTTGTGTCTCATTATTATTACCTTCTGTGTATTACAGAGCCCATACTCAGGATAACAGCATCAACAGAAGGAACAAATGCATCCTCCTGTGAGTACAAGCTGTTTAAATCTTTATTAACTAGCCCTCCAATCATAGAGCCTGTTTTCCGGTTCATTAAACGTACAACTGTGCGCCTGCTTCCGGAGCTTAAAACGAACAAGAGAGTGACCCTGAAGTGGGGCTATAAATGCTTTTAAATGTCTGCATTCATTCAGGTTGCAGTATCATTCTTGGCTTTTAGAATCAGACTGAGAGCCAAACATTATTTCCAAAATGTCAAGAAGCCACAATTAATAGTTAGTTGCAGATTCTCTGTCCTGCTCTGCTTGAGTAGTGGAACAGGAAACAAACAAAAGAGAGAGCCATTCCTACCTGCTGGGGATTTTTCCTCCATGAGGGAACCCAGGGAAGGCCCTTCTGTTAAGGCAGGGTATGCAACTGCCTAGCACAGCGAATGTCAGAGGATCAGCAAAACAACCCCCTCTGACATTTCTGCCCAGACCACAGGCAGGGAATCTCCAGTCCCCAGACCACGTGGGACTCAGGATGACTGAGGTGGGAAGGCTGGTGTCACTCTGGAGAGCAAGGTCTGGTGGGGAGGAGAGGCCAGGGTGTACCTGGGCAGGGCATGGTGTGCAACGGGACAAGGCCTGGCAGGACATACCCACTCCCCTAATGTTTCAGAGGTTGGATGTCAGGCTAGACAGGTTGATGGTCCGATCCATCATGACTGCTCCAGTGCTCCTATAAAGCCTCCTGTGCACACTACAGACAAACTATAGATAGATGCCCTTAATTCACATTTAATAGCTATTACAGCAGCCTCTTCAAAGCCAGGTCCCTGGGCATAGAATTCAAGAATATTTTTCATTCTTAAAATGAGAAATAAGATTTATGCTTGTGTATTTTTTCTAGCTATTTAGATTGATTAGTGCTTTTAGCTGTGAGCCAGGGGAGCATAAGAAATTAGGAGCTGGTAAAAGAAAAAAAAATCTGCCTGCAAGGTGAGAGTAATGGAAGCATTACATTTTTGATGCATAACCACATCAGCATAGTAAGGAAGACCAACCTGCAGGACATCCCAAAAATTACAGACTTAAAATAGCCTCCTCTTAGAATTTTTGCATGAATGTGCTCTTCTTTATGCTGGTGCAAACAAGGAATCCATTCAGTTATACAGTGTAGAGCTAGTAAGAGATCAGAATTAGAATGGACTGTGAAGTAAAAAGGCCCCATATGAATGAAGATTTACTTAGGGTTTTTCCCAACTTGACTGAGGTGTACCCATTCTATAGTAGAGGCTATACAGTAAATACCTCAGAAGGTTAGGTTGGAATTCAAGTCCACACTTTGAAAGTTTACTACTGTACTTTGTTTGCCTTATTTCTTGGAGTTCCAATTTGAGATACCGTAATGGGGCTTACTTTTTATAAGTCAGAAGATTCATGCTTTGCAAAAGTGCCATGGGTCTTCAGGCGCTTCACTGTAGGCACTGAAACTCACTAGCCGCTTCTGTTGATGGATGCCTCAGTGCCTAAAGTTATCCAGCTGTTCCTCTGCTGTCGTAGAGGAGAACATGAATACGCTAATGACTCCTTAATGAAGCTACCTTGCTTGTGATGGTTACTGAGAACTGAACAGCTGGGAAATTGAGGTGGAATATCAAACGCCTGTTTGCCTTGATTTCATCACAGAGAGATCCATAAATGCCAATGCTAACTTAGAATGACATGGTTATTAGTAGGGCTGAAACTAGCGGCAATTTTGCTGCTTGCAAAAATGATTGCAATTACAAGGACAGGAAACAAGAGCTTGGCGAGCACATCCTGGTGCTCAGTTTGTCCCAGAACTGAATGAGCACCGGGGATTTCAACAAGATTACTTGGTTTACCGAGATCTCATTTTGGCCTTAGTTATCAGCTGTTTCTTGGAATGCAAAGCAAATTATACTTGCGTAGGATTGTAGCAATTTAGTTTGTTTATATTACTAAAGAAATATTTAATATTGAGAAATCAAGTATAGCATCCCCACTTCCCTTTTTCCTAGCATATATTTCTGGGATAGGGTTTTCCCTTCAGGATTCAATGAGTGAAGCGAGCAAATCACTAGTAATTGGAGCCCTCTGTGCTGTTGTTAGCAAAAGCTATGGAGGTCGCCTTTTAGGCATATCTAAACAGTTATGGGATGGAAGTAATTTTTCATCAGTTTTCAGGCCTGCAGTGACCTGAAACAAATCCCTCGCAAACCTTCAAGTCTTTTCTGTGCAGTTCCGCTGAGGGAGAAGTAATTCTGAAACTCTGCTCTCCAGAGGCCTCAGTGCCTCAACTTCATGTGCTTTAAGTTAACTGAGTGCTTAAACACGGTACAGGAAAATGCTGTTTTTTTGTAACGTTAAAAAAAGTTGCGATACGAACACCCTGATTCCACATCACAAGAGACAAAAATAATGTGTGTGATTGCCCTTATCTTGCACAGCGCTCCTTCAGGAGAGAGCCTCATTTGTAATATTTTAACATGTAAAAGGAGAAAATTCTAAAGCACTGTACGTACATGCAAAGTACTGTGAGAGTTGGCTGATTCTCCTGTAGATCCAGAGCACATGCAGCTGAGGAAGCACATCTCTCTGCATGTGCTGGCAGGTTCAAGAGATTTTAAGGTGTGTGCTCCCTTCACACGCTGGGCTCCTGGATTACATCAGGAGGCATGATGCTATGCCCTATCTCCACCTCCCCCGTCCCCACTTTTACCTTCTCTGCACCTGTGGCCTGGTTCTGCAGCAGGTAGAGCTCTAGACATCCTGTGCTCCTGGAAGTTTGTCCAAAGGAGATCCCAGAACTGTGCTCAAAGTTGCTGTGTATCCATGTGCCCTGTAACTACCACCAGCAGGATCAGGACATGAGATGTTGGTCTTTCTTTCTTTTTTGCAGTTTAAGGTATGCTGTAGTTGACCTGAACGACATTCACCATGATGTTCAAACAACTGAGTTTTCACAACTTCGGTTATTTTGTTCATTTTCAGTTTTGTTTGTTTTTCTAAGAAATCACCTAGATTTAGAATTGATGATTTTTAATCATGTTTCCCATTTGAACTTTTTAGGGTGTTTTCTGCAAAGAGATGTGCATTCTTATTGGCCTCCATAACCATGAAAACATGTTGACCTAGATTGGGTGCTACGTTTTGCTCAGTATCAGGAGAGAAGCGGGGTTAGACTTTTCGTGATGTGTCTTCCCATTGCTGGTGCTGAAAGCAAGCCACGTAGGGAACTCAAGGAAGATTGAGAAGAGGAGGGAACTGGTTACAAGACAGAATATGCAGATTGGCACTGAGAGGGTATAAGAACTGTCCTGTAGAGGAAGAGCTTGGGTTGCAGTGCTTCACATAGATGGGGGTGGGGGGGATAGCAAATTGTATGACGGGTAGGACACTTGAAGGAGCAATTGAGTGTTTTAGCATGAGAGTTTGGCAGTTGTGAGGAAACCAGAGATCCTGTTAGTTAGAAGTGTCAGGAGACTCTAAATAGATGTTTTCTTCCCTTCAGTTGCTCATTATAGAACAATCTTCATTCTCTGTGCTCTAGACAATAGTCAGAATCTCTGAGAGTTACAGGACAGCTGCATTTTCCGAGTGGTGCTACTGGATACTGATTCCTGACTTTTGAAGAGTAAATGATACCTTATAAATCCTGGCCTAGATCCTGTAAGTGTCCCAAACTTATTTTTACTGAAGAAATCCCATAGGTCCCTATTTAATGAGTCCTGATTCATGAAGCCTTAACTGGGTGCCAGAGCTTATTCTTCAAAAATAAGTGGGGGACCATTTTTAAATGAACACTCAGCTAATTATTAAAGGCAAAACCCACTTGTCTGCTTGAACCGTGTGTGTTGAGTTCCCAGGAGCTGGGAGCTTCAGAAGGGAATGCCCTGGATGCTGTGGCGTTCACAGAAAGGAACGTCACATAGGCTAAAACAGGCAGTTTTATTCTTGTTGCTCACTAGAGCTGAAATGGGTAGCAAAGTAAATGATAGCTCTTTCTTTTTTGCAATTAAGGGTATGATGTAATTGACCCAAATGACACTCTCCATGATGTCCGAACAACTTGAGTTTTCACAACTTCAGTTATTTTGTTCATTTTCAGATTTGTTTGTTTTCTTGGTTGACAGTAGCAGTAAGAATGGGTGGGGTAAAAATTGGAAACTGATGGATGAACGCTGCAAAAAGACAATGAAGGCATATTCCCACAAATATCAGTCAATACTATTTGATACCCATTTTGTTCGTTTCCTGTCAGATTGTTTCGTTTTGATGCATTTGCTTGTTTCAGCAGGTAACCATTCTAGCTCTATTGCTCACAATACAACACAGCCTAAGCTCATTGCTAACTCTCCCATTGCTGTCCCCTAACACCAGATCCAATGTAAAGACTTGGATGAATGTGTCTGGATCTGTTACAAAGACTGAATATTTCTGCATACTGGCTAGGATCATGGAAAGGATCTTTCATAATTGCTACAGGGGGAAGTGAAGTGGGACTGGAAAGGTGAAATCCAATAGCCCTTTTTAAACGGGCTGTGGGGGCAGCACGTGGGTGTACATGAACGCACACCTATTTCCACCCACGGAACAATCACCGTTTGGGCCAATTGCTCCGTGCATGGAGATGAGTGAATTGTGGGAGTGCGCACGCACGCCCACCTGCTGTGGTGTTTACACGGGTGGCACCCATCCATGCCCACACAGCAGACCTGCGTGAGTCCATCTTGTGTAAAAAGAGCCAATATCGCCAACCTGGAGAAAGGATGTGGTGGCTTCTCTCTGAAATAGCTGACTAGGACCCTTTGCACAAATGTTTGCAGTCTGTTCCCAATCGTGCTGCAGCCTTTCATACCAAACTGGGTTGTGCCAGGATAGAGCATCATTCTGGGAGGTGGAAGAAGGAACCCTTGTCCAGCTGCTATGCCCATGAGCCTAGTGTGCAGTGGGTCCTTAGGCACACTGAAGAAATCTTGTGCTGGCTGATTGCACAAGGAATGAATTTCACTCATCTTATTTTCTTCAAAATCTAACTGACTGTCTCCCAGAGTGTGCATCCAAGAGTGAGCACAATTTAAAAAGAAAGGTTATCTGACTGGCGTTCAGGCTAATGATACGTCATGTCAGCTAGACCTATTCATCTCTTCTACTGCTTATTAGTAAACTGTAATTTTCTTAATAAGGGTAGTAATTTTCTTTTATGCAAGACCAGCACCTTGGCTAAATCTAACCCAAGCATAACTAGAGACATCATTTCTCCATTGTTCATAGTGCAATCGTATATTCCAACTCTTACATTAAATAATTCATATGGGCATAGAAAGACTGATCCCAAAGCTTTACTTGGGTTTCAAAATTTAGCTCTGTAATTATAGATGCATTTGTTTAGAATAATTAAACAGCAAACATTAAATTGATAAAATGTTAGGAAACTTTTATTTATAATATGAGTTGACGTTTTCAGTGAAGAGTCTAACACTTAGGTGTTTGAAGATCTTTGATTAAGCATCCTGACTTTTATCCAGGACTCCAAACATATGGAGATTTGCTTATATAATCCAGACAGCAGGCCACTTGAAATGAACCATTAATGTATTCTGTCGTCTGGTTTTCTGAAAGTTTACTTGTCTTTTTTTTAAAAACAACAACAACAACAACAACAACCACCCCAAACTGAATATTAACAAGAAGCCAGGAACCTCACAGTTATGTTTAATTGACTGAAACCAACAAAAAAGTTGAAACTCATGTTAAACTTTTTCTCATGTGCCTAAATGTTGTAGGACAAATTGTGATAAAGGGGGCAACTCCCACCCACTGCCAGTCCCAAATGGATTTGTCCCAGCTGGGCCCTGCTGGGTGAATGTTTAGGGTCTGGGTCACCAGGAGTCGGGGATGATTCCCTCGCTGTACGTGGATTCCACAGGGCAACCCCATAGGGTTCGCTGCCCCAAGTCACAAAGTCCAATCTATACCAGGATCAGAGCTCCAGTTTCCCTGAAATGTGGGTCATCGTGGGCTTGCCTGTTGATGTGGCTCAGATAGAGTGGCCGTGGGATCCACTTATGGCAGGGGGCTGTCCTGTCCTAGGTCTGGTCCATGATCCCCTATTTGCCTGTACTGGAGTGTCCTTATTTTTTTTAAATATTTATATATTTATTTATTGGATTTTTACCCCGCCCCTCCTAAAACTGCTCGGGGTGGCTTACAATAAAAATAAAATACAAATATAAAAACAATCTATAAAATACACTAAAACATTTAAAAATGCCAACCATTAAAACAGGACTAGGGAACAACCAACGTAAATCAATAAATAGGATGAAGGGGAAAATAAAACCCCTCCCACCCCTCCCCAAAGGCCTGGGCGAACAGCCAGGTTTTACAATTTCGCCGGAATGTTAAAAGGCTTGGGATCAGGCGAACTTCCTCCGGGAAGGAGTTCCAAAGGCGCGGCCCGGCCACCGAGAATGCTCTTTCCATTGTGGCCGCTTAACACGGGAGACCTCCAAGAAGGCACCCCCGGCAGACCGAAGGAGCCGCTCTGGGGCACGGAGGGCGAGGCGGTCCCTGAGATACGAGGGGCCCAGACCGTGAAGGGCCTCATAGATCAATACTAAAACCTTGAACCGGGCTCGGCACGCTACTGGCAACCAGTGCAGAGTCCGGAGCACTGGTGTTATGAGCTCCCGATGGCCCGTCCCCGAAAGGAGCCGGGCCGCTGCATTCTGCACTAGCTGCAGCCTCCAAACCAGGAACAAGGGCAGCCCCACGTAGAGCGCATTGCAGTAGTCCAGCCTCGAGGTGCCGAAGGTCTCAGATGGAGTAGGTTTGCAGATTTGACACATCATCAGGCAGTGCCCCCTCTCTGTTCATCTGGGTGCCTGCTAATGATGCAGTTGTCTCAGCAACAGTGTTGCTAGGCAGATCCCCAGCATGCCCTCTACTGCTTGCTGCTGTGCGTGCAGGTTCTGCATCACACAAGCCCATAACAATATTGTAAGATGACCTGCTATCTGGAGACCATTGAAAGATACAGGCATAACAGTATATGTTAGGTTAAGATGGAGTTTCAGCCTTAATTCTAAATTTCCTTAGTTTTATTTGGCTCCATTGCATTCTGAAATTAACAGATGTTCATTTATAATTTCTACTTTAATGGAATAAACATGCTCTTTGCACTGCACAGGAGTCACCTGGGACACTAAATACATAGTTGGAGAGCAAGTGGGACATAGTACTGTAATAATAATCATCTAATATTTACTTAATGCCTTTAAGCTCAATGGCTCTCAATACTGCTTTACAGCCAGCACATTGGTATCGCTGAACTTGCTATTGAGGTGCAGGCACCTCTAGGTGAAACAGGGTGACTGTTTTTTATCAGGCCACTGCAACACTGTGAAACAATTTAGAACTGAACAAGAAGCGAGGAACACTGTATCCAATTGGAACGGCCAAAAGAGTTTCGATAAGCAGAATGCAATTACTCAGATTTCACTTTTGTTAGCACATGGGGACTAATAATTTCCACTCTTATAAAAAATATTGCAGGAACATTGACCACAGGTATTCAAGACACCAGCTTTACATCTGAAAGACAATACCTCAAAGGAAATTGGAGCGCAGCGATATCCTTGCTGGGACATTGAGCCAGGGGAAAATGCTGCCTGCTGTGTCATGTATTTTCTGTGGGATATGTCCCATAGAAATACTGTCCAGGTTTTACCTTGCTTAGAGTATAAAATCTGGAAAGAGAGCATGTTTGTAGTCTATATGACAAATCTTCAGCTGGTGCATATTGGTAGAGATCAGAATGGGAAACCTTTTTGTCTGCAGACCACATTGACCATTTAAAAATACAAAGCGATGTGGACCTACATCACCCAGAATTATCATATTCCCTGTTCGTGCCTAAGCTACAGAATCTAAATTATTTCAGTGCCAAAATAAAAGCATTATCTGAGACAGCTAGGAGGAGAAATTTGCAAGACCTGGGTAAGAGGCTGTAGGGTGAGGACCACAGCAAGCTGTGGGTGTGACAAAGTGATGTGGAGAAAGTGGGCATGGTTGGATGGAAGCTCAGGGCAAGTAGAGCAGAGGAGGGGGTGTGGAGCGTGCATACCGCTCCTGCCTAGGGCTGAAATTGGACTTTTAACCTGCTTCCAGTTCTGTTGGAACTGGGTGTTTCATTCGAGTTCTGTTTGGACTGAACAAAAAACAAACAACATTTTGCACATGTGCAAAATGGTCCAGTTGGAATGCCGACTGAAAAATTATTTTGGTCGAAATTCTGACCAGAATTTTGATAAACCATTCTGATATTGCAGAAAAGTTCCGATTTTGCAGAACTTTTCTACAAAATCAGATTGGCTTATCTGAACCAACTCTACTGTTGCCTTATCCCTGGGTACGCCTTCAGTGCTCACAGGTAGGGGCTGAATCCTGTAGCCAAATCTTGGAATTGGATAGGAGTCAAATAAAAACCAGCCGCGAGCCCGTGGGCTTGGTATTCCCCACCACCAGGATAGATTGTGAAGTACTTGGACTCAATACTTTCCCATACTGTAGTTGCCAATGTAATGCATTAGCTCATTTACATGCACACACATTCTCAGCTAATTTCTGTTTTGAAGCCGCAAGCCCTTTGCCAGCCTGGAATTGGCTTCTCTTTTCCACAGCCAGGTGCATTACACCAAGTGATATCCCCAAAACAGCTGGTGGAAGGAGATTATTGGGTAGGTGCAAACATGCAGCAGCATAAGCACCTATGTGCCGAGGATGACATCATCAATTTCAACACAGGAAGAATTGCACGGGTTTATCACTATGTCTGGTTAACACCCAGTGCCCTGGTCTGCTTTGTCTGCTCCTCTCCTTGTATGGGGAGGGAGGTATCTCATGAAGACCCTCCCTGCATAAATCTGTCCTTACAGGAGCCATCTCCCGATGAAGTCCATACCACACTTTTTGTCTGAAGTACTCTTTATTTACAGTGAAGTGCCCTATTTACAGTCCATCAAATAGTTCACAATACCCCTGCTCCGAGTCCATCTTCAGCTGAGCAGTATCTTCTGTTTCTCTCTTCCCCTGCCCCGAGTCCATCCTCAGTTGAGCAGTTTGGGGGTTAACAAGGCACCTGTAAGAGCAGGCTCCTTCCTGGAGTCAGGCCTCAATCTGGGCTGTCCCTCCACCCAGCAGATCCCTTTCCTGGATTTCTAGCTGGTTCTGTTGTGGCGCTCCAGGGTCCCTGAAGAAGTTGGCCTCTGATCCTGGGCCTCTGGCTTGGCTTGCTCCCCAGCCAGCCATCCTTAGAGAAACCCTGAGTTAGTCAGAGCCTTGGCTAGTTTCTTCCTCTGGCCCCTGCAGCAGGCCCTCCCTGAAGAAGGCTTCTCGCCGTGAGGCTACAGCACTTCCCTAGAGGTCCCTCCTTAGAGCTTCCTGTCGCTGTCTTCTATGGTTAGGCCTCAGCTAGCTGGTGGCCCCACCAGGCTCAGTTGAGCACAATCAGCCATGCCCTCAGCTGGGCTCCTGGTCTAGCATTTCCCTTAAAGGGTCAGCACTTGCCCCTGTACACTCCCCGCAAGCACTTGCCTCTGCCTGGAGCCTGTTCCTGCAAGGACTTAGTGACTTGGTTACAGGGGGAATGCCCAGTGTTTGTTTGCTTATTTATTTATATAAAATTTGTATCCCGTCCCTCCTGCCCACAGGGCAGCCCGGGGTGGCGAACAACAACTATAAAAACAATAAACCATTTAAATTCCATATTATGCAGGGAAGAACAAAACAAAACACTCCCTCCCCCCCCAACCCCACCCACCAAACCCCTACCCCTCACTAAAGGGCTGGCTCCTGTTAGGTTCTGCTCTCCCACCCAGCCTTAGCATAGGTGACATGTCAGCAGTTTCCAATCTGCGCTAGTCTATATTGGAAACAAGGATGGTGTAACAATGAGCTAAGGTGACTCAGGAGTTGTCAGGTTCAAACAGAATCTTTATTGGGCCTGCTCTGCATCTCCGCTCACATAGGAGCTGCTTCCAAGCTGCCCGCTTCCCTCCAACTGCCGGGCCCAGCCCCTGCTGTCCCTGCTGCTCCACCCCGTGTCCTGTGGTTCCTCCATGGACCGTACCAAGTCAGCTCCCACTATAACATCTCCCCCCCCCTTTTTTTTAAAGAAAACCCCCATATTTACACTATACCATCTTAAGGTAAATAAGCAGCCAGAGGTTGCTAGCACATGGCTATGCTGGAGAACCGTCTTTACCACAGTCTCATATCAGGACATACTCCTGCAGGTGTCTTGGGATTCTCAGGGAGCGCCCTGATCTCTATCGAGTCTCTTCTCCCTCTGCTGGCTGCTAGGCTGGCGGATCAGGCTCCCTGACCTCTGGGTCCTCCTCCTCACTTTCTATCTGCTGCGTTGTGCTCTGGTCACTTTCTGCTGGATCGTTCGCCTCATGTGGACTTTCGCTCCTGCTGTCCTGTCTATGCCCCGAATCTTGTCACACCCTCAGGTGTCTTCAATTTTTGTGAATCATGTGGCCTTCTCAAGTGGTCACTTCGTACGATATAGGTGCTACCCATTTGGCTTGGGACCCTTCCAGGGGCTGAATCCATACTGGTGTGCCATTGGTCAATGTAGGCAGGTCTCGTACTGAACGATTGTAGTAGCAAGCTTGCTTCTGCTGTGCCTTTTCTATTTCGGCTTGTCTGTTGGCAATGATTTGGGGCTTCAGGAGTTTACTGGAGATGGGGGGGTAATATTTTTGCTCTTCACCTCATCAGGGTCTGTGTTGGGCTGCTGCTGCACCCTTGGGTGGGTGTGTTTTGATGTGCCAAAAAGAATAGGTAGGGGTCTGCCCCCGTTGCTGCAGCCCTGTTGAGCAGTATTTTGGCTGTCTTGACAGTAGATTCTACCTTACCGTTACTCTGTGGGTAGGAGGTCACTCAAATTCCCACTGCTGGGCAAAGGTTTTGAATTTTTCAGATTGAAATTGAGGTCCGTTGTTGCTCTTGACTCTGCTGGGCAAACGTTTTGAATTCTTCGGATTGATATTGAGGTTCGTTGTCACTCATGAGCTTGCCTGGGGTTCCATGTCTCGCACAGTGCATCTTTATTTTCTCTATGGTCGCTCTGGATCGCGTGTCTTTCAGTCTTATCAGTCTCCCAGAAATTCAAATAATAGATAACCATTATGAGGTACTGAGCATCTTTAAGTGTGAAGAGATCCACTCCTATCTTC